>NW_021026186.1:12713-114457 GCF_004153795.1 Camellia sinensis | reverse complement strand
TAGTCGATCATCTCACTGACAATATCTTGCTCCTCATCTGGGTACATAGCAATCTGGTGGTACCCTCTGTATGCGCTCTAAAAAACTTCACTCCTTTCATGTCCCGAAGTGGCGTCTACTAGTTGGTCGATTTGGGGCAGAGGAAAGCTTGTCTTTGGGGGCAAGCTTTGTTGAAGGCTGGTGAAGTCTACACAAACCCTCCACTTGCCATTCTTCTTTTTTACTACTACTGTGTTTAGGACAGCCATGTTGGGTACTGACTTCTCGGATGGCCCTTGGCTTCAAGGAGTCTGTCTACCTCTTCCTCTACTGCTTCAATATGCATAACGTCGGCCTTCTAGCCTCGTTGTATCACAGGCTTTTGCCGATTCTTGTCGACATTCAGACTGGTGGGCAAGGGACCTCGGGTCAATGCCAGGCATTTCATAAAGGTGTCCAGGCGATACGCCTCTATGTTTCCCTTAAAAAACTCCAGTTCCTTTTCCCTTTCTCTAGCAAGCTGAGCCGAAGAAGAAAAAATCGTTCTTCGTCGCCCTCCTGGACGAGCGATTTTCTTTAGCGCCTCGTCTACACAGCTCATATATGTGTCGGCGGTGTACTGCTCTTCTCTCTCGCTAACTGTATCTCTTCAGTAGACATTGCCCATATTGTCCTCATTCTTCAAACTTCTGGCTTTCTTTGCTCCCGTTATACTACAGGTGGACAAGGTTCTCGTACGCCAATAGAGAGTCAATATTGTAGCTTGATCCCCTCTTGACTTCTTCAATCCCATTGCTCTGTTGGAAACCGGAGTAGTTGATGCAACGATCGAGGGAACTACCCCCATTGCATGCAAACACGGTCTTTCCCAGGATGATGTTGCTATGTTGAGCGGTGTGTACAATACCAGGAATTCCGTCCTGATCTTCTTAGCTTGCCGGCTTGTTTACCCCAAGCTTGTTTTGCCACCCAGTGGGCCATGTCTGGCATTCCATTAAAGCCGACCAATCGGCCGCTGGATTGTTTAGGTCATCGGGTGAAGGCCTATTTCTTCCCTGTAACATCTGACGTACATTGATGTCCACAGGAGCTGCCTTGGTCTATTCAGGATGCGTTTAAACTTGGCACTCCCCAACCTAGAGGGATACTAACCCAAGTCATCATTATGCGGATGTTGGACCAGTTCTAAGTCGGCTTCAGTAAAGGCTATCATTGGCCCTTGGCATTCTTCTGGCCGATGTCTCTTTGCCCCGACTTGGTAGATATGCTGTAAATGTTTTACCTCTCGGTTTCTCCTTCTACTTCGTTTTCAATTGACCCTTGAGTGGATCACATTGACCACCCTCGGTTCTTCTGCTTGGTATAGCTTGTGCTGGGGAGGGGGTGCTGCTGGTGCTTGAGGCAACCTTGCCTGCTCTTCCCTTGTTCTGGCCTCATCGACCAGGTCCCTCAGAAGGCCTTGTCTTTACTAGGTCCTCCAAGTGTGCTTTTAAGGCTCTGCAACCTTGAGTTTGGATGCCCTTCTTCATTGTGGTAGGCACAACGGTCTACCAACGTTCCCTTCCATGAAATTCCCCCGGTGCTCTTGCCGGAGCCCTGAAATAAGGTTGATTTCGAATCCGATCTAAGATTTTATGGAATTGGGGATTCGGAATACCGTTGTTACCACCTGTTTATTTCTTAATTCTAATTTCTTGTTTGGTCGGCCCATTGTTGACTCGGCCTCGCTTTGGCGAGCCGTTTCCCCTTTTTCTTGTTTCACCTCTTTGTTTCCCGATGTATCTTCCTCGGCTCTGGCGTATTCTCAATTCTTGCCATGAGCTCTTTCCATGCTTTTGGCAATGTTTTTGCCAAAGACTTCCGTAGTGGGCAGTCATCTTTCCAGGCCGTTTTTGAAAGACACGACTGCTACTTCCTGGTTGCATTCGGGTATTCGGTTGAACACCTCGTAGTACCTCTCGCATAGGCCCTAAGGCCTTCTTCTTTGGTGATTCTTAGGGCCATCAAGAGCACAACCCTCAGGGTTGCAGCTTGTTGGTCACGAACCTGGCACAAAACATCTCGGCCAAGCCTTCCCATGTCTTTATGCTTCCTTTTGGTAACTTATGGAACCAATCAGATGCAATTTCCCAAAGGATGAGGGGAATACCTTGCAGAGCAACGACTCGTTCCCGCTATATAGTGCCATTGAATTTAGGTATAGCCCAACATGAAAGTTTGGATCTGATTACCATCATAGATTTGAAACCTCGGCATACTGATCTCTTGGGTGTTTCGAATTTGTCCAGTTCCACCGAGAAGGCTGTCTTCGGTTTTACTGGGAGTTTACCTCGGCTTTGCATTCTGCTGCCTCCTCTTGAGGTGGTCCCTTAAGTTCTTCTTGCTCCTCCCTGGAGCTCGGCTGTCTTTAGATTTTAGTCTTTTTGGTACACTGCTTTCGGCCTCGTGGGGGTCCGTTTGGACCTTTCTTCATGGGTTGTGTCAAAGTGGAGTATTTGCCCCTGAACATGTCGATGTTCTTTGGGGTCTGGATTCTTCATGTGTTGCGTCCTTCGGGACTTCTCTTGCCTCGGCTTTTTCCCGTCCGACTTCCCTGGAAGGCCGTGAGAATGCCTTCCGCTCCTGGTATGCTGAGGGACCTCGGGGATTGTTTTTCTTCCACCCTTCTGGGTGTTGGTCGCTGGTATCGGCGTATCTTGCAGCGGGTATGGTGGCTGCATTACATTATTTTGCATCATGAAGTTGACGACTGACTGAAATCTGCAACTTGTTCGCCAATTCTTTTACTTCCTCATCCCTCCGTAGGCCACCTGTCCCTCCATACCTGGAGGTTATCTTCATTGTAGTACTTTCCTTGGTTCGTCCTTTTTGACGTGTCGCCTTCCAGGTTGACGTCGTTCTTCTCTCGTGACCCTGGTCACGGGCTTCTGCATTGTGGTTATCTCCTTCAATGTCAAGGTCAATTGGTCTGCCACTCCCAGTAGGAGCGTCATCCCCAGTTTTTTCCTGTTTTCTGTCCGTTACTGGCCATCTATTCTTCCTTCGTTCCCACAGACGGCGCCAAATTGTGTGAGTGAAAATCTGACCACACTGCCCGTTTAGTGATCAGCTGGAAAGCACAGGCAGAATAGATGGCTTTGGCAACCTGTAACAGAAAAAAAAAGCTCCGGCGGTGGTTCTTCCACCCGGGGGCACTCCGACGATCAAGTCAGTATATCTCTCAAAGATAAATCAAGTGTTAAACTGAATACTCAGAATATAAATTGCATACCTTAGACCCACGGGGGTGCCTCTCTTTTATAATATACCCAATCCAAGTCCCACTAGAAGTATGACTTCTATGAACTCCAATTTACTGTTTACTATGGACTCTTTAAGAGATAAAGATAAACTCCCTAAGAGCTTTATCCTTTTCTTGGTTAAGTCCCCTCTTTACCTTAGGACTCTTGTCCCTTATCTCGGATTCCGATATCTTCGGAGATGACCTCGGCTTCTCCGAGATTACCTCGGCTTAACTACCAGGGCACGTGGCACCTCGGCTGACACGTCGGCGTCACCGTGCCACGTGTTGGTATTCAGAAAATATATCCCCACAGTTTACTTTCAGTAGGCTTCAGATTGACGACTTGATCCACGATTTCGGGGCTTTGGATGAAGAATTTGGAGAATGAATGTGGTGCCATTGATAAAATTTTAGATCGAAAAGTATTTTTGGTCTTTTAAAAATAGAAAATATATTTTGTCTTTATTTTTCATTGGCCATTAAAAATATAAAAAATAATATATAAGTTTAATTTTTAAACTTAGTAATGCATTAAGAAGATAATTAGTTACCAATTATCTTTCTGATACATCACTGAATTTAGAAAGTAAGTCTAATTTTTTAACACAAACAGCAATACTCAAAAAATATTTTGTGTCAATTCTCATTTTCTATTATATCAAACTTCAAAAAATATTTTCCCTTGTTTTCTTTCCTTTTGTCTTTTTTAGGGATTTGAATAGGGCAGGTTTGCCATTTCCCGCCCTTGCTCCCGCCGGCAAACTCCACCTCCGTAGTGACAGAATTAGAAAATTAAATCAGAAGGAGCACTTATTAATTACAACTATAATTTTTTTTCCATAACCAACAATAAGAAAATAATAATAATTTTTGAATTAATATTAAGTACAAAAACTTAAATAAATTATTACAAAAGTATTTCACATAAAATTTCACAATTACCTTCGAGTAAAATCGAAAAGAAAGTATTGCGTATAACTAGTGCATCATACACAATGTAAAAAAGTCATATATTTAAGTCGTAAAATAAATTATGTAATGGTAAGATAAATCAAATTTTTACAAAATTTGAGTAAAAGTATCATATAATAGTGATATGACATCATTATTGACATATGATATCACTAACCAATAGTTAAACAACATATAAAGTGTGAACTCCATATACAAATATAACTAACACTTTAATAATTTTTACATATATATAGTGAGATCAATTATATTGCATACCAATAATGATGGATATTATACCTTTATATTGATATTTTTTCACAAAATTTTTATACATAAAAATATAATTTGTTGTAGTCAATTCATTTTTAATAAAATAATCACTATTGTTTTCATAAATTTAAAAATGCCCTTCACATTTTATTTTAAATATTTTTTGTTTAAAATTTTATTTATATACATATGTAAAAAAATAAAAAATAAAAAATCCAGGGGGGGCACATGACCCATTCCATAGATAGTGATTATTTTATCTGATATTCGTATTATAAAAATAGTAGCAGCTGCACTCCGGGATGGCTACGGGACAGGTTTGGAGCAAGATTTCCATTCTCCACCCCCGCTACAAGTGGAACTTTTCAATTCCACCCCGCGCCCCCGTATATCAACCACATTTCAAATAGTCAAAAAAAAATTAAAAATTATTTAAATTTTTAACACTAAATAATTTTTTTATTTTCATATACATAAACAGTAAGACTTATAATATTATTATTTCTTTATATTTAAACAAAATCGTAAACTTTTAATATTATTTTCTTATATCTAATTATATTTTATATATATATATATATATATTATTAATTATATCGGATTGAATTTGAATCGGAGAAAGCGATACCCGCCCCCATCCCGTCCCCATTCCCCGTCCCGTCTCCATTGTGGATGATTAAAATATAATCCACTCCCACTCCACATATATGTCAAAACAAGTAAAATTTATTCCATTCAAACAAATATAAACCAACCCCGCGAATCAGATTTAAACAACTATCCTTAGTCTTTTCCTTAAGCAAGATGGGTCCATGGGTTCATGTGGAAGAGAAAGGAGATTTGAGTATTGGGTTATATAATTTAAGTTATTCAAATTTCAAATTTATCATTTTGTTTATCAATTTAAATGTTATTGTACAATAGTCTCCAATTCAACCAGATGAATTAAAATAAAAAAATTTAAAAATTAATGTTCCATTTATAAAGATGAAAATTATTTTCTAATAGAAAAAGAGTTTTTTATGTTTAGTGATGGTGGTGGGAATAAAGGTAGAATGAAAGTGTGGGGTGGTAGCGGCAGCGGTGGAGACACATATGGTAGCCGTGGTGATGGTAGGATAGTAGTGGAGGTGATAGTGGTAATGGCAATTACTGGTGTTTGTGGTTCGGTTACGGCTTCGGAATTTTTAATCTGTCATCCATCCGAAACTAGGCGGATTAGAGAAAATCAATTTGCAATCGTCTGCCGAATTGACAGATGCAAATTGAACAAATTGGTAAATTGACAGATAAATACGAATCGATTTAACAATTTATATTTTTATAAATTTTTAACATAATCAAACCAGTCAACATAAAAAAAATAAAAAAATAAATAACAATCAAATCTATATTTTACAAAAATGATAACAATCCAATCTGTCTAGTTTCAGGAAAACTATGGCCTTGATACATTAATCCAACATATAATTTTAAAACCCACCCTTAAAAAGCTAACAACCCTGCAAGTGTGGGCCATGAAACATGCCAACCACAAGCCTACTAAAAAAAATGTGCCCAAATAGGCCTTCCACTGAGACGAAATTTAATAAACAAACACTTACCCCATAAATAAACAAACACTTACACATGCAAACGATTTGATGCACTATCAGAAGCTTAACAATTCAAACACACCCATGTGATGGCAACAATCAGCAGCTATTCCAATGCTGGACAGAAGCATCAGAACCAAGAACTATAAAATATTTTCTCATTGAGCAACTATAAAACATTTTCTCAAAAATAAATAAATAAATAAATGAACATTCAGAGAGAGAGAGAGAGAGAGAACTCACATGTGCTCACTTTCAGTAGGCTTCAGATTGACGACTTGAACCACGATTTCGGCCTTTGGATGAAGAATTTGGAGATGGAATGTGGTGCCACTGATAAAATTATAGATCGAAAACATATTTTGTCTAAATATGTTAATTTTTATTGACCATTAAAAATATAAAAAGTAATATATAACTTTAATTTTTAAACCCAGTGATACATCGAGAATATAATCAGTTATCAATTTTTTTTTTGACACATCACTAAATTTAGAAAGTGAGTCTAATTTTAACATAAATAGCAATACTCAAAAAATATTTTGTGTCAATTTTCATTTTCCATTATATTAAACCTCAAAAAATATTTTCCCTTGTTCTCTTTCCTTTTGTCTTTTCTAGGGATGGCCACAAGGCGGGTTTGCCATTCCTCGCCCCTGCCTCCGCCCCCACCAACAAACTCCACCCCTGCAGTGACAGAGCTAAGAAGTTAAATCAGGAGGGACACTTATTAATTACAACTATAATTTTTTTTTCATAACCAACAATAAGAAGATAATAATAATTTTTGAATTAATATTAAGTACAAAAACTTAAATAAATTATTACAAAAGTACTTCACATAAAATTTCACAATTAATTTCGAGTAAAATTGAAAAGAAAGTATTGTGTATAACTAGTATATCATACACAATGAAAAAAAGTCATATGTTTAAGTCGTAAAATAAATTTTGTAATGATAAGACAAACAAATTTTTACAAAATTTGAGTAAAAATTTCATATAATAGTGATATCACATAATTATTGACATATGATATCACTAACCAACAGTTAAACAACATATGAAGTGTGAACTCCACATACAAATATAATTAACACTTTAATAATTTTTACATATATATAGTGAGATTAATTATATTGTATATCAATAATGATGGATATTAGACCTTTATATTGAGATTTTTTTACAAAATTTTCATACATAAAAATATAATTTGTTGTAGTCACTTCATTTTGAATAAAACAATCATTATTGTTTTCATAAATTTAAAAATGCCCTTGACATTTTATTCTAAATATTTTTTATTTAAAATTTTATTTATATACATATGGTAAAAAAAAAAATCCAAGGAGGGCACGTGACCCCCTGGTCACCATGTGACTCCGCCACTGGATACAAGAATGCAAAATTCCTTCAAAAAATGTTGCCAGTTTAATGATTGTCATAAAAAATTGGTAGGGAAAGTCAAAAGGCGACAAAAGTACTGTCGTTTTGCTAGTAAAGTACTGTCAGATCCTGATGTGATAATGAACTCCCAACAGTGATTACAAATTCTAGAGTGAGTGGAGAGTGCAATTAAAGTGTTGTACAAAAACTGTTTCTAAAATCAAACAGCCACTACTTTAAGATGATTTTTCTGAAATTATTTTTGATATCATCGCTGGGATTGGAAGTTGGAACTATCGCGTAATGAATTTCAAAAAAAGATTTGAAATGTGAATAAATGCATTTTACCTGCACCTTACACCTATTTTTTCTACCTTTTTTTTAAAAATTTCTTTTCAAATGACTGAATTTATAAGTTTATTTTGAGAAGATTTGGGATATATTAAAAAAAAGGTTAAAAACTCAAAAATTTACCATCTTATTTAAGTCATATCATCTTATTTAAATTACATCATTTCTCTATCACATCACTTTAAACCCAACTCATATTTCTTAAAAAATCAAAAAATACACTTATTTAGATCATCACAAACCATCACTTTTTTAGACAAATGATTTGAGAAGTTGGTAAAAAATTACTTTTGATTTTTTTTATTAATATTTATTTATGATGTCAAATCATAATAAAATGACCAAACTATCCCTATCCAATTGAAAAATTACACATTTTCACCATGTCATTTTCCACCTATGGAGGGTAAATTTGTAATTTCATTTTTGGCTTATAACCACAATCCCAAATCAATTTATGGCCAACAAAGCTACTTCTAGCGTTTGAGCAATAAGCCAAAATGCCTAAAATATTATATCTCATATTTTTTATCCATAAAAAGATAAAATAGACTAAAAAAATATAAAAAGTAAAACTTTTTATCAACTGTTCAAAACACCACTATGCATAGCTTTTCTCATCATTCAAACTTAATTTTAGAAAGATAGTTAAAAATGATCTTCTATCTTTTAATCTGATTTTAGTCATATCATTTTTTATAATTTGTTACATATTTTTTTTTATAAAAAAAATTAACTTTTAACTACCTTCTCAAAATAACTCTCAAGTCAAGTATTAACCCCAAAAAAAAAATGACACATTCCTCTAATTTGGAATCCCTAAAAAAACACTAATGACGTGGAAAACCAAAAATAAGAAGAAAAGAAAAATTAAGATTAAAATATCACATCACATAGGACCTACACATCAATTAAAACTATTAAAACTCTAAATTTAAAGCTTTCAATCTTTTTTTTTTTTTTTTTTTTTAAAAAAAAAAAACCCTCAAAGTTTGAACGTTATAACAAGGTAAATCCTGAGTTTTTAATTTCTTCAATTTAAATCCTAAACTTTTAATTTCAATTTTCAAACTCACTGCTCACCTTAAGTCATAAACTCAGTTCAGAGTTCAGACCACTTATTGTTTTCTCATCTTCCTCCTCCCTTCAAACCCAACCAACTAAAGGCTACTCTGCAACAAAACTCATTTTTTTTAAAAAAAAATGGCTGAGAGTGCAGTGATCCATCTACTAGCCAACTTCGCACCCTTCCTCCAACAAGAGGCCAATTTGTTGACTGGAGTTCGAGAAGAGATCCAATACATCAGAGATGAATTCGATTGCATGACAGCTTTCCTCAGAGTTGCCGATGCTATGGAAGAGAACAACCCCGAACTCAAAGTATGGGTCAAGCAAGTCCGAGAAGCTGCGTACGACATTGGAGATGTTCTCGAGTTGTACTTGCTTCGCCTCGGACATCGTCATGGCGCTGGATTTCGCGGTTTTCTTCGTAAGGTTTCTTGCTTTATTAAGACTTTAAAAGCTCGTCACCAAATTGCTTCTGAAGTTCAAAGAATGAAGTCCAGAGTCATCGATATTTCGAAGGGACATCAGAGGTACCATGATAGATATGGAATGTTAGAACAAGGCTCAAGCTCAAGGTCCACTAGTCTTAACACAGCATGCCATGATTATCGTGGCGATGCCCTTCTACTCCATGAATCTGAGCTTGTGGGCATCGACAAGCCCAAATCGCAACTAATTAGGTGGTTGGTGCATAAAGACCCCAGACTCAAGGTGCTTTCCGTATCAGGAATGGGCGGATTGGGCAAAACAACACTCGTTAAAAAGGTCTTTGATGATGCAGTTGTGAAGAATCATTTCCAGAGCCATGTTTGGATCACTGTTTCTGAATCCTTCAAGATTGAGCTGCTCCTAAAAGGCATCATCAAACAACTTTTTGACGAAATCAGGCAACCAGTCCCACAAGGGATGGACAACATGGATACCAACAGCTTGAAAGGGATAATTAATGCTTTCCTGCAACAAAAGAGGTATGTGCTTGTTTTCGATGATGTATGGGATATTCATGCCTGGCAATCTTTTAGATATGTGTTTCCCATTGGCAATTGTGGCAGTCGAGTAGTGCTGACAACCAGAAATGCAGATTTAGCCTCTTTCGCGAGTAAAGAGTATCATGGTAATGTCTATAATCTTGAGCCCTTGTGTCGCAAAAAATCCTGGACATTGTTTTGCAGGAAAACATTTATGGAGAATTCTTGCCCTTCACACTTGAAAAGACTTTCAAAAGCCATTTTGAATAGATGCGAGGGATTGCCGCTTGCAATTGTGGCAATTAGTGGTCTTTTATCAACAAAGGATAAGAGCAGTGTGGATGAGTGGGATAAGATCTACCGCAGCCTTGGTGCAGAACTACAAGGAAATGACAAACTCCTAAGCATGAACAAAATATTGTCCCTCAGTTACATTGATTTACCTTATTATCTGAAGTCCTGCTTTCTCTATCTAAGTGTTTTTCCAGAGGATTGTTTCATTGACCATTGGAGATTGATTCGATTATGGGTGGCAGAAGGATTTGTAGAAATGAAAGTAGGAATGACGAAAGAAGAAGTTGCCGAGGGCTACCTCAATGAGCTAATCAATAGAAGCTTGGTTCAAGTGGCAAAGAGAAGAAGAGATAGAAGGGTCGCAGCGTATCGCATCCATGACCTTTGGCGTGAAATTATTGTTTCGAAGTCGGGAGAGCAAAACATTGTGACACTAGTCGGTGAACATAGCAGAGCGTGGCCTGAAAAGGTGCGGCGCTTATCAATCAACAATCATTGGGAAAATACACAACAAAGCAAGCGTTTCACTCGACTTCGTTCTTTGCTCATGTTCAGTGCAACAGATTCACTGTCCACGTTGTCCATTCTCGCATCTTCAAATGATGGTCTACGGCTGCTAACCGTGCTAGACTTGAGAGGTGCCTTGTTGGAGACATTCCCAAATGAAGTTTTGAAACTACTTCAACTAAGGTATTTAAGTTTGAGGGGAACCAAGGTAAAAATAATACCGAAGTCGATTGGAAAACTCCAAAACCTGGAAACATTGGACCTTAAACAAACATATGTCACTGAGTTGCCTGATGATATCCTGAAGCTCCAACGACTTCGCCATATCTTGTTGTATCGCTACATAATAGCTGATGTTCCTTCGTATCCTTTTGGACACCAATGCGGATTCAAAGCCCCGACGGAAATAGGACGTTTGTCATCCTTACAGAAACTTTGTTCTATTGAAACAAACCATGATAATGGGACCATTTTGATTGGAGAGGTAGGGAATTTGACTCAATTGAGGAAATTACAGATTGAAAGCCTGAGAAATGAAGATGGGAGGGTGTTATGCTCGTCCCTTGAGAAGCTTAGTAACCTTCGCTCATTGATTGTTCGTGCAACAGAAGAAGACGAGATCATTGATCTAGATTCTCTTTCTTCACCACCTCAACTTCTTCGAATGCTCTGCCTAGAAGGAAGTTTACATAAGGTACCACATTGGATACCTTCATTGCACAGCTTGGAAAGCATAGTTTTACGATGGAGTAAGTTAAGGGATGCTGATCCACTGGAATCCCTTCAAGATTTGCCCAATTTGGTTGAACTTCAACTTCTTCAGACATATGAAGGGGCAGAATTGTGTTTCAAGGCTGGTGGATTTCAAAGACTTGTGCTATTAGACCTTCATGGATTAAAAGGATTGAGATGGGTGAAAGTGGAGGCTGGCTCGATGCCTCATCTTGAAAGGTTAACTATCGTTGAATGTGAATTAGTAGGGGAGTTACCCTTTGGCATTGAACATCTAACCAACCTTAAGTCTCTTAATTTGAATAATATGTCTGATGGATTGATTTCAAGTCTGAATAGAGACTTAGAGCGTGGGAATAATTGGAAAATTGCACACATTCAAAAAGTTTGGATTGGGGACACAAAACTTGGCTATTTCAAAGGACATTATCTATAGTTAGTGAGGGAGGAGAGAGCTCTAACCATATTGAATCGCCACCACATTTAGAATGTTTATTATGTATTTATTTATTTTCATGTGTTGGCGGTACTTGATTTGTATTTATATTGGAATCAAATTTTTCTCAATTTTTTTTCTTTTCTCTATTATATTTTTGTTTTTTTAGTAGCCCAAGAGCTAGTTATTTGACCTCCTAATTTTGATCCTAGAGAGTTGGTAACTTCACAAATTTTTTAATTGGGATTGTAGTTTTTAGGATTCGTTTGGTGAGTTTTTTTTAATTTTAAAAAAATTTCTTTAGCTTTAGATTTTTTGAAATTGAAATAAAAAACAAATTGTTAATTGTTTTCACTTTTAAAAAACACGTTTGCTAACTTCACAATTTTTGAATGGTGAGATTTTTATTTTATTTATTTTTCTTTAGCTTTAAATTTGTTGAAATCGGAATAAAAAACAAGTTTGCTAATTGTTTTCACTTTCAAAAAAATCTGGCTACAGTTCTTAGAATTTATGGAAATAAGAAAATTGTGATGTTACTTATTTTCAAAACAAGTTTCATTCTTTTCTACCACCCTCACCCTTCCTTCTTCACTTTGGCAATCACCTTCCACCACTCCCCCTTTTGGTAACTTACAATACTTGTTTTCATTTTGAAAAATGATATACAAATCTATTTTATAAATTCACTTTCTAAATTCAATGATGTATAATGTAAAAGAAATGAATGGATGATGATTAAAGAAAATATTAAAAAGAGAGTTGATTTAAATATTCTAAAGTAATTACAAATACACCTCCAAAGATTTACTTAAAATATAGATTGTCCTTTATAATTTTGAAAATTACAAATACCTCATTATCAAAAAAATTTATTAAACATAATTAACAGAAAGATGAAAATTTTAATTATTCTCCTATATAACAATAAAATTATTTGAATTGTTAATTAAAATATATTTATGACATCATTAAAATAATTAATTAACTTGATGATTTATTAATATAAATGAGTTATTTATTATGTAATTAGAAACTTAAAGAGGTGAGATGTAATTTTTAGAATTACAGAGGGCAATATACATTTTAAGTAAATTTCAAGAAGTGTATTTATAATTTATCAATATTGTAATAGAGTGCTAAATCATTAAGTTTGAAAAATAAGTCTTTAACTTTTTTATTAAGGCAGCACTACTCTTTGATTTTTTATGTTCTTGAGAACATGTATACTAGGTAAATTGGCACTAGTTTTCAAATCTCAAAATGTTCTTAGACTATGTTTGGTTTGGGAATTTGGGGAGGAGATTTGAAAATAAGCTATGTGGTTTAGGAATTTAGGGAAAGATTTGAAAAGAGGAAAGAAAAAGGTGTGTGAAACTAGGTAAAATGTAAGTATATTTTATTTATATTTTACTTACTTTTTCTCTTTCCTTTTCTAAATCTCTCCTCAAATCCCCCAACCAAACATAGCATTACAATTATCAATTCTTGAATTTTTTTAGGGTTGCAAAAAGCATTTGGAGACTTATTTTCAAACTTTGTAAACCTCAACGAATAAGAATAATATTTGCAATTAGTTAAAAAAATTTATTCGTGACCGTATGATTCAAAGTTCAAACTCAATATATGTAGTAGTTAGAATAGGAGGAATGATGACTTGGCTAAGGGTGTAGGTGTGAAGACAAGTTTCTTATGTTTAGAGGTCTTTAGTTTTTTTTTCACTTCGCAGTCGTGACGTGATTGACACAACAAGAGTTCTTTCTACCCAACTGATTGAGCAACATAATGTAATAGAACGGCCAGTGGAAAAAGCACCTCAATATGAACCGTGGAACCGGTTTTCGGAATCACGGAATTCAATCCTGATGGCTCATCAAATAGCTAGATAGATTAGATCTAACTTGACAATTTTTGTGGGATGCCTTCCAAAATTTATTGAACTTTGAAAAAGAATAGCAATTCTATCGAAATCAAACCTTACTCAATCATCTAGATTTTTGAATTAGGATCTTCAAAAGTAAAACAGTGCAGTAACAATAAAATTACCATTACTCTTTGTGCATATGGTGGTAGCAAATTTACAAACAATATCAAACCTACATCAACTAATCTTTTGGAATCTTCCAAGTCTTTACATCAGAAAAGTTGTATACAAAAAAATAAATCATACAACCACCTAGTATTATACAAAGCTGTGGTTTCGAGGAGAAGAATTGTGTTTCAAGGCTGGTGGATTTCAAAGACTCGTGAGATTAGGACTTGCTGGAACTACAAGGATTGAAATGGGTGAAAGTGGAGGCTGGCTCGATGCCTCATCTTGAAGTGTTATTAATACAGGAATGTGAATTGGTAGAGGAATTACCCTCTGGCATTGAATGTCTAACCAACCTTAAATCTCTTTATTTGATTATTATTTCTGATGGATTGATTTCGAGCCAGAGACTTAGAAGGTGGGAATTATTGGAAAATTGCACACATTCCAGAAGTTGGGATTATCAACACAGAACGTGGCAATGTGGGAAGAAAATTATCTACAGCGACAGAAGATAAATTATTAGATCATTACCACATTTAGAATGCTTATTATATACTTAATTATTTTCATGTGCTCTTGGTACTTGATTTGTTATATTCATATTGGGATCAAATTTTTCTCTATTTTTTTTTTCTTTTTTCTATTAAATTTTTGTTTTTATAGTAGATGGGGAGCTTGCTATTTGACCTCCTAATTTTGATCCTAGAGAGTTGGTAACTTCACAAATATTTTAATTGGAACCCTAAATCTTAGGGTTCGTTTGGTGAGATTTTTATTTTATTTATTTTGCTTTAGCTTTAAATTTTTTAAAAATTAAAATAAAATCACGGTTGCTGATTGTTTTCACTTTTAAAAAAATTGGCCTAAATCTTAGGGTTCGTTTGGTGAGATTTTTATTTTGCTTTAGCATTAAATTTTTTGAAAATTAAAATAAAAAACACAATTGCTAGTTGTTTTCACTTTTAAAAAAAATTGGCTACAATTCTCAGAATTTGAGGAAATAAGAAAAATATGTTTTTACTTATTTTAAAAATAAGTTCCGTTCCTTCCTACCTCCCTCACTATTCTGTCACCTGGCCATCGTCTCTGCTCCAACGACCACCTCCAATCACTCCCGCTTTTTGGTAACTTACTATACTTGTTTTCATTTTGAAAAATGATATATAAGTCTGTTTTCTAAACTCACTTTCTAGACTCAGTGATATGTAATGTAAAAGAGACGATTGGTTGATAATTAAAGAATATATCAGAGAGAGTTGACTTAAATATTCAAAGGTAAATTACAAATACACCTTCTAAGAATTACTTAAAATATAAATTGCCTCTTGTAATTTTGGAAATTACAAATATCTCAATGTCAAAAAAATTTATTTAACAAAATTAACAAGAAAATAAATTTTTTAATTATTCTTCTATATAACAATAAAATTATCTAAATTGTTAATTAAAATATATTTTTGACATGATTAAAAATAATTAACTGACTTGATGATTTATTAATAAAAGGGATTATTTGTTATGTAATTAAAAACCTAAAAGGTCAGGATGCAATTTTCAAAATCGCATAATGCAATTTGTATTTTAATCAAACCTCAAGAAATATATTTATAATTTACCTAATATTCTAATAGAGTGCCACATGATTTGAAAAAATGAATCTCTAACTTTTTTGCTAGAGTAACACTCTCTTTGATTTTTTATGTTTTGTGAACATGCATACTAAAGATGCTATTTACTTTAGTTTTTACAAAAAATAAAAAAATAAAAGTAACCACAAGTTACTAAACACTACTTTTAATCATTTTAATTTAAATTGGCACAAGTTTTTCAAATCTCAAAATGAATATTTCTTAGGATTATCACTTTTTGAATTTTTTAGGGCTGCAATAATCATTTGGACACTAATTTTCAAACTTTATAAACCTCAACAAATGAGAATAATATATGAACTTAGTTAAAATTTTTGTTTCATGGCCATATGATTCAAAGTTCAAATTCAATATTAGGCACTTCAACTCTACATAGATTAGATCTAACTTCACAATTTTTGTAGGATGCCTTCCAAAATTTATTGATCTTTGAAAAAGAATAGCAATTCCATCCAAATCAAACCTTATTCCATCTAGACTTGTGAATTAGGATATTCCAAAGTAGAACGGTGCAGTAACAATGAAATTACTATTACTCTTTGTATTGTGGTAGCAAATTTACAAACAACATCAAACCTACATCAACTAAACTTTTGACAATTGGTCATGATTAAGTCTTTAAGATCATAAAGAGATGTTTTAGGCACCAGATAATACACTAGGAGGGTCTTAGGTACCAACAACAATCTAAAATGGCAATTAATTCTGACGATATAATATGCTTTGGAAATACAAAAAATAATGTTAATAATAAATATGATCATAGTTTGCATATTACTAAAGAATCTGAATTGATCCCGAATTATTTGGCACATTGGGAGATGGAGAAAATTTTGACTTTATTCAAACAAATGAAGTTAAAAATGATACTACCATTGGAAGTATCTCCAATCCTACACCTGAGCCAGTAATATTTAGAAAAGATAATAATCATAAGTATTCAATAGCTCAAAATAGTACTTATTTAGACTTGTCTCATGTTCCATTTAAGGATCAACCACAAGCAATAGATGATTGGGCACAATCCTTGTCCATCATTATTACCAATTATAAAAATAGTTAGTCAAAGGACAAATTCCTTGATTATATTGCAGCAACTCTCCAGGGAGATGTGTTGCAATGGTTAAGACAGTGAAAAATTTGAAATTGGAAAAAGTCAAAAAACGGCTTTGTTAACAAATTTTTTCACACTTGACACAATTTTAGCTAAATTTGTAAAAATCATAAAAGAAAATTTATGTGGTTTTGCAGGAGATACTAATTTGCAAGCAGATGCAAATTATATTTTGACTAAATTAGAATTATGTAATATTTGTCTTTTTGAAGAATATGTTCAAACTTTTAAAAAATATTATCATCTTATTGATCCACCAGCAAATCAACCCTAGTTAGATTAATTTTTTCATAAACTCCCTAATCCATGGGATGAGTTATGTATTAAAACATATCCTTATTTTCTTAAAAAAAAATGGGAAAGGAAGAATATGATAATCTTGATTTTCGCATTAATTATGTTCTAAGGCTGATAGCAGATCGGTGTCTAGAAGCAAAAGCAAAAAAAAACAAATAAAAAATCAAATTTCTAACTCACGATATGGTCAAAAATGTTGTGATAAAATTTTAAAAGAAAATTGGAAAATTGGTTGTAATATATTTCCTAAAAGAAAAGGATTTTCCAAAAAACGTAGAAAATATAAATGGAAATCTTGGAAAAAGAACAAAACTTTTTCAAAAAAGAAAAAGTATATTCGAAAAAAACAACAACAAGTGTTTCAAAAAAGAAAACTTGTAAATGTTACATTTGTAACGAAGAAGGTCACTATGCACCCGAATGCCCAAAAAGGGAAAAAAGTGCAAAGAAAATGATCAAAGTCCTTGAAGAACAAGATTTTGAAATAATATATGGAGAAGAAATTTCTGATGAAGAAGAAATCTTATATGAAATTTCTAGTGATGAAGAAAGTTCAGATGAAGAACTAATTTTCATGATGACTAATAATAGTCAAACAATATCTCAAGAAGCAGATAACATATCTCAAGAAGAATTGCAGGCAATTCGACTTGGAGATGTAATCGGGAAAGAAAAAACTTTTACCGACGAAGAATTAATAAAATTCAAAAAAATACAAGAAGTTGTTGTTCCAAAAATTTATAAACTTTCAAAATTCAACTTCTTTTCAGCAAGAGTGTTTGAACAATACAGTGGTAACACTCAAGCAAAATGGTCAGAAGAAGGAAATATTGATATTCCTTTTTTTGATAAGAAAAAGGTTGCAAGATGGAAAAAGAAATATCCTGAAATTCAATAAATTCATATTGGATTAATCCAAGTAACCATAACAGCCTTATTTCGCCAAGGGATAGATACTCCTATTTTGGCGGTAATTTTTGATAAAAGGTTTTCCGACCCAATGAAAGCAATCATTGGAGGAATTCAATCTAATTTGGCTAATGGAGTAGTTTGGTTTAATATTAAACCAAATTTCTTTATTTCCATAAATGATCCTAATCTTAAAGATACAGTCAGAATAAGAATTAAAACACAAGGATTAGGAATGAAATAAAACTCTCATGATTTGGCTATTCGGTGGAAAACAATTCACGAATTCACCAAATTTCCTGAAACTAAAACAAAATCAAACAATAATAAAATCATTGAAATCTTTGAACCAAGACCATTTGACACGGTAATACAACATCGTCTAATGAATTGGAGTGATTTAGAAGTCCCTCGACAATGGTTAATCCAAGACCTAGTGGGACAAGGAGAATCTTCTAAAACAAAAAAATCGGCACAATTACAAATGCAGGCATCAGGAAAAAATTTATATATTGAAAATACAGTTCCAAAAATTAAAAGATCAACTTCTGTATTTGAAAAAGATTTTACTAACAAATCATTTTCAAAGTTAAGCATTGGAGAATCAAGTAATAATTCTAATCAAGAATCTATTACTTCAAACAATGTTCAAATTCCTATTTTTCCAGGAACAAGAAAACTTGAACATATTAAATCTGCATATATGTATCATTTTCAAACAAAAAATGATGATATTAATTTTTTTCCTAGCCAAGGACAAAGAAGATATACATATGTATTGGGAACATTTAATTTTGCAGGTTATAAACCCTATAGCCTCAGTGTTCTCATAGATACAGGAGCTACAGTCAACTCATGTAAATGGAATGTCATACTAAAAGAAAAATGGACATTAATGAAACATCCAATTTTAGTTACTGGAATAGATGGCAACCATACTTCCATACAATTCAAGGCTAAAAATATAACTATTTGGTTAAATAATAGCAAATTCATTATACCAAAAATTTTATATTTTCCGTATATGCATGGAGATTTCCTTCTTGGCAATAATTTTATATATAAATACCTTCCAATGCAAATACAAGAAAAGGCTATTTCATTAAGCATAAACAATGTCTTAATTCATATTCCCTTATTAGAACAACATAAATACATTTGTGATAAAGAGTTTGCGCCAGTGCCACGTGGTGATTTAACTCCCATCATCAAAACTATTGATGAATCACATTGGATTTATAAAATTTTAGAAGAAAATTTTAGTGAACATCCATTAAAACTATGGCAACGTAGTCCGCGTTATTGTAGTTTAAAATTGAAAGACCCTAATGTTATCATTAGAGTAAGACCGATGATCTATACTAGACAAGATATAGATGAATTTGATATTCAACTCCGGGAACTTTTAGACAAAAAGTTAATTGAAGAAACTAAAAGCCCTCACTCTAGCCCAGCTTTTATGGCAAGAAACCATGCTGAAATTAAAAGAGGAAAAGCCCGAATGGTAGTCAACTATAAACGGCTAAATGAAAATTTAAAATTTGATGGATATTTTATTCCACGAAAAGATGTTTTGATTAACTTAACCAAATGATCAAAAATCTTTAGTAAATTTGATTGTAAAAGTGGATTTTGGCAAATTCAATTGACTGAAGAGTCAAAAAAATTGACAGCCTTCAGTACACTTAGAGGACATTACCACTGGAATGTTATGCCTTTTGGGTTAAATATTGCACCACAGGTATTTCAACGGTGGATGGATCTAATTTTTAAAGACCTTAAAGATTGTTGTGTAGTTTATATTGATGATATACTTATCTTCTCTAAAACCAAGGAGGAGCGTAAGAAACATTTAAAATTACTTTGTGAAAGATTCCAAAAACATGGAATTATTTTGTCTCCAAAAAAGATTGAATTAGAAAAAGAATCAATTGAATTTTTGGAAATAATTTTAGACCAAAAAGGTTTAAAATTACAAGAACATATTTTGTCCAAAGTACGAGATTTTCCTAATACTCTTGAAAATATAACACAATTACAGAGTCTATTAGGCATTTTAAATTACGGACGAAATTTTATTAAAATTTTTTCAAAAATAGAAATTCCTTGGTTAACCAAATTAAGGAAAAATGTTATTTTTGAATGGACAGCAGAAGATGTTGCTTTAATTAAACAAATTAAAGAAAATGTTAAAACTTTACCAGATGTTTATCTTCCTAAAATAGGTGATAAATTAATTTTAGAAACAGATGCCTCAGAAGCATGCTGGGGATGTGTTCTTAAAGCAATACCAAGTAATTTATGGTATGATAAAGAGACACCTTTATCAGAAAATGGGATTAGACTAAGAAAAAATTCAATACCCATAAAATTACAAAAAGAAGAGTTAATTTGTGGATATAATTCTGGAACATTTCAACCAAATGAACAGAAATATATTATTTTCAAAAAAGAATTACTTGCAATAAAATTAGCAATAAAGAGTTTTCATATTTATTTAGCTCCAGAAAATTTTATTGTACGCACTGATAATAAGGCAGTAAGAGATTTCTTGATCAATAAAAAACCTATTGAACAAGGAAGAAGATTAGCCTGGTATAATAAAATTTCCGAATACACTTTTGAAGTAGAACATCTTAAAGGTACTAACAATTTTCTTGCAGATTTTCTTAGCAGAAATTGTTTTAGAAAATTAAATTGCTAAACAAGTAAATTTAATTTTTGCAGAAGACCTCTAGACCAAGAGGAAACAATGGATAAAGGTAAACAACCAGCTCAAGGAGATTGGGTGACAATTGCTAAAAAAGTAAACCCCAAAGAAGAAAAAGTTTATGTTGTGTTTGCAGGAAAACAACCTGAAATTTACATAGAATGGAATAATTGCAAAACACAAGTTTGTGGATATTTAGGAGCGAGCTATAAAGCATATGATAGCATGACCAAAGCTAAAAAAACTTTTTACAGTACACCAACTATGTCTGTTTATCAAAAGAATTTTTGTCAAATGAGAACTAACCCAGTTCCAACTAATATTCAGACATCTAGACCAGAAGAATCTGAAATAAAAGATTTTTTCAATCCTGGTAAATCCAGAGAAATTTATACATAACTCAATGGAGTTTGAAAAACTTACATTGTAGACAACAAAGTGAAATTTCGAAAACACATGGGAGTTCTGGCCAACAAATTAGCTGAGCAAACAGCTAAATTAAAAGATTTGCAAAATCTTTGTTTCAATATTCTTAAACAAATGAATTGGAATGAAGATTTTAATTTTGAAAAAATAAATAATTTTCTTCAACTATCAGACCTCATATCAGATGAGTTTTCTGATTCAGTTTTTGAACAAATAAAAAGAATGTCTTTTTGAAAAAGCAAGAACTTTGCTTCCAAAAGAAATTTTTATGTTAATCAAAAATCGGGTTGAAGATCATCATGATAAGATTAGACAAATCTTAGAACGATCTTATGATAAATTAAATTTGAAAGATGGAATTCCCAAAATAACCATCATAGCAAACCATGACATGTGGTCTTTTGAGGATATAGATTGGGGAATAACTAATCAAGTTATTTTCCAAATTTTAGATCCAATTCAATGGATAGATTATCCAATGATCATCAAAACAATGCTCTCATGGATAGTAAAAAGCTTTCGATAGAGCAAATATTTTACTTTTTGGATCTCCAGTACTGTTGGTTGGCGAGAACGAAAACATTTTTTCCAACCATACCAGATTTGGTATCTTAAAGAAACTGAAGATTTTGAATTTGAAGATGATTATTTAGATGAAGATCACCTGAGAGAGCGATTGGAAAATATCCAAAACCTTTCTTTAACAGAATATTGGATAGACAGTCTAATATCTGTTTCACAAGCAGCGTCCAACATCCATGGCTCAGCAAAATTGCCACTCATGGTTACAGATGGAAGAATATTATTTGTAACTCATTTTCCTATAACATATCAAAGGTCTCCTACACAAATTAATGAGGCTCTTGACATGTTAATAAATCTCAAAAAGAGAAATAATTTAGATCTTCCGTTGGAACTAGCCATGACAGCAGATGATGTAGAACATTTCCGGAATGAGCAATACAGCCAAGATCCGGATTCCCCTCCATCAGAGACTGATGAAGAATATCACAATCTCATCAACAGGATGGAAGCACAGTGGACCCCACTATCAAATGCAGCTGTCTCCTGATCGACTCCAACCTTATCCAGGACACGTGGAACAACCTGCATTATTTGGCGGAAAGTGATTAGCCACATCCTTTCAACCGACGCTACACGACAAAACAGCTCAGCCAAAGCTTATCTACACCAGTCTATCTCTTTGAAAACCGGGAAGGGTAGACAGTGTGTATCAGTGTATATAATTGTAAAAACTGTAGCAAAGAGCAAATAATTGTAGTCCTTTTGTATTTATTTTTGTCTCTTTGTATTTACTTTTAGGTAGATTTTTCAAAAAGCCTATGACTAGGCTTGCCTCAAGTGTTAGAATTTTGCAAACTTTTAGTTGAAAAGTCTTGCAAAGTTAGATATGTTAGATATGAAGTTAGATATACATTAAGTTTGGATTTTTGTTTGTATTCACCTTGTAAGTCTATATATTGGCCTTTATGTCAACCTAATAGAGCATGTAAATTCCCTTCAACTCCTCTCCATCTTTTTGCTTTCTTCTTTGTCTCTAAGTTCTCTATCATAATTCCTTATTTTATAACCCCACCATAATTCCATAAGTAATTCCATTCTATACTTCCCTCGCATATGGCAGAAAGGGAGCTTCATAGTGTCCGCATCATTGCACCACTTTGGCAGGCGGCTTGAATTGTTTTCAAAGAACTTGAGTGTGTAAGCATCTTTTATCTACAGTTTGGACAAGATAAATTAATAAAGCAATAATATGTGAAATTCCGGACCTGGGTTTTACGTCCACACAACAATCAATTTCAGTTGAACATCCATATTTATATTTACCCACACAGTTCAAGTTTAGTTTCATGCTAGTAAAATAAAGGGCAAATTACATAAATATCCCTAAAGTATACCATTAATTTCATTTTGGCCTATAATTTTTAATTTGTATCAATTACATTCCTAAACTTTACACATTGATTCAATACAGTCCCCTATCCTAACTATCGTCTAAAAAAAAAATGAAAAATGCTTATGTCAGCTTCACATAAGGCATTTGGAGAGCATTAGAAACAATTTCTCATTTTCCACCTAAATGAATCGCAAGACACGTGAAATGAACATTATTTACAAAATAAAGCACATCTAAGACCTCCACTTCATTACTGAAAGTCAAATACATAGCGTGTTTGGCTCTTTGAATGATAGTATATGGTATAAACAGATGTGTCAAAATGCCCTTTATGTCCTTCAATGCTTGATGTGAGACTGGCATAAGCAATTTTTAGTATGTTTTTTAGACAATAGTTAAGAAAGGGACTAAATTGGATTAATGTGAAAAGTTTAGGGATGCAATTGATGCAAATTAAAGACATGGGACCAAAATGAAATCAAGGGTATACTTTAGGGACCATTTGTGTAATTTATCCTAAAATAAACTTAAATTCTTTATTTTTTGTCCGTAAATAAGTACAAAGCAGTGCATATGGACGATAACAGTTCTATTAAGAAAAAAATTTGTCAATAATCATTCAATGCATACTTAGGTAAAATGTAAGGGTTCAGTCAGCAGATCTTCCAACCTCATGCAAATACAATAACACAGTTTAAACCATCTAAGTACTGGATTTACATATAAGCCATTTCAATAAATAAATAAAATCATTTTATAGATCATGCAACTTAATTGGATGCAAATTTGAGACTTTTGTTATTTAAATTAATGAAATTGAATATTCACAACAAACTCACCTTAAACTTTGTAACTTGAATGGAGTTTGCAATTGGATCAAACAACCCTGCTTCCTTGTACATTTCAAGAATGAAAACGACACATGATGTAGACTTTCCATCACTGTATATCCAATTGTCTTGCTCGGGAATTGTCAACAATTCATCAAAAGATGACCCCACGCCTTTCAGCTTCTACAAGAATTTCAGGAAGATCAAGGCCCTACACAGAAGTCCAATGTCAAATCAAATATTTAAACAAATACAGACAAGTACACACTTCATTTTATTTAAGTATTACACCAGAATTTAATGATGCTATTAGTTATTGTATATCACTTCATCCAGACCAACGTCTAATTTCAATGGCTTGCTGGTTAGGATCAAACTATCTTGTCTAGATTTGGTCCAAGAGATTGTCAATTAATCTCATGAACTGCCAGTACCAATACATTTCCCAAGTCGTCTTTGATGACAAAACAAACCAAACCAAATTAAACCTTACGTTACAATCAATTGGGATAAGCTACATGAATCCTTTTTCACCATTCAATTCTATCAAGAACTATATGCTTAGTTAAATGAGATAAATTCTTTTGTTTTTTTTTTACTATCCCAATAACACACTAGAGATACAGATGCCCGATACACCATTCCTCAATATAAAAGGACCCAAATGGATAACAATGGGAATCCTCTTTCGGTCATGAGAATCCCATCTATTTAAACTATGTTTTTCAACAAGCAAACCTTTATGAACTTTCGGTCAATAAAATGAGGAATAAATTGTTACAATACCTTAGTTCCAAGTCACTTGTTCAAGGCTTCATTCCACATGTTAGCAGCATAATGAGGCTGTACATTATTCCAGACGGTCATAACAGAAGCAACCTGTTAAGTAACAAATTTGACAATCAAAACCAGTAAATGAAAATAAAACCCCCCATGCTGCATAATATACAAGAGAAAGAGGAGACAGAAAGGAATGCAGCACCAGCAAATAAGTTCTACATTATTAGTATCATCATTATGGTACTGCCAGTCTCAACCTTTACATGCCTCTGGAATGTGGTAGGTAGTAATGAATTAATTGAACAGATTTAAATTGTCATGGAAAAAAGAAAATTTTGTAGATCGTCTAATTATTTCATTTTTACAACCAAACACATCTAACTGTCTAATTCATTAATAAATTGATTCTCCATTGCCCAATTCCTAAGCATATCTCAATAGTGTGCAAAGATCATAGAACATAGCAAACCCAAAGGCCAGCATGAACTTAACTTTGCAGTCGAAGTACGAGAATCAAAATTCAGCTTTTTTTTTTTTTAAATAACCCTTGGAATTCCGATGGGCTGGCTCCTTTGGCCCCGTTTGATAGAGCTGTGAGAAAGTGATTATAACTTATAGCTAAACAGCTTATAGCTGTGAACATAAGCTGATTTTTGACTTATAAATTAAGCTTCTCCTCCCCCACTCAAAGAATAAGTTGATTTTTGACTTACAAAAAGCTATAAGCTGTATTGTTAAGTTGAACCAAACATATCTAAATAGCTTAAATTAAGCTAAAAGCTAGAATAAGCTGGAAATAAGCTCTACCAAATAGGGCCTTTGTGGGCCAGCTTGAATTTGGGACATCCACTTCTTAAGGTGTAGTCTTGAGCTATCTAGTTTACACTTCGAGTGTCATTTACATAGTTTTTTAGTGCTCGTGCAATATTACATGTTAGATGAATCACTAAGAGTGTTTATAATCAAGTTATACCTCATAGCCATAGGATTCAAAGCAGTAGTGGGCGGAATATAATTCTTTGAAATATCAAATGGTACCAAACCTCTCCTTAATTTGACAACCAAATGGCCATTGATAGAATCAAGTGGAGAAAAAGAATTTATGTAGCCAACTGATCCCATTTGATGGGACTTAAGGTTTGGTTTGGTACCAAGCCATACAACAGAAATATTAATAAATCACATAAATGTTGACAAAGAAAAGCTTAAATAAAATAGAAATAGTATATCATCCACTTATTTTGCAAACTAGGCCCAAACAATAAAATATGAAAAGGAAAAATAAATGTATTACCACATGAGCATCCAAGGGAGGCGGATAGTTCCCATCAATAGTGTCAATCCAGCTAAATATCAGGTGATGATAACCATAGGGCTTGCCCACCATGCTAAAAGCATACTCCCAAGCAGCAGTCTCATTAAACATGGCCCGGACGTCAGGATGCAAAGGAAGAAGTGAAATATGTGGATTGGACTCATCTTTAGTGAGCTCAAAGTTCCACCACTCATCCCATGGCAAAACATCAATTATATCATATCCCTAAAACGAAAATGTGAAACACCAGTTTTACATGAGTTTTAAGTCATGTTTGGTTTAAAGTGGCAACAATATGGAACTAACAACAATTTGCAGAAGTACAACGTACCAAATGCTATGCTAAAACTTCAGCGTACACACTACACTCATCTACAGAATAATGTACTATTGTACAAAATAGGCAGCTGAAATTTTATTTGATAAGCTTGGCTCCATCCTTTCCATCACAGCAGGGTGCATTTTACAAGGGACGGTGTAAGAATCTCATTAAAGGCTGTAATAGTGGACAGCTCAATGCACAAATTACAACCAAATGAGAAGAAATGTTCAAAAAATAATGGCCTTGTATGGTTTGATTTTGAGAGAATTTTTTTGGAAATATACTCTACAAACACTTTTTTAAGAGTAATCAAACCAAACAGATTTTCTCAAAAAAACTCTCAGAAATGTGTTTGGTTATCCAATTTCCAGGATTACTTTTGAAACATGTTTGCAAAAAGGGCAAATCAAACAAGTTTTTGTACATTTATCTCAAAAATTACTCTACAAAAAGGCAAACCAAACAAGTTTTTGAACTTTTTTATCTCAAAAACTACTCTAAAAAAAAAAACCAAAGTTATTTTAGAGAGAATATTTGTAAAAAGAAAAACCAAACAAGTTTTTGTACTTTTTATCTCAAAAACTACTCCATAAAAAAAACCAAAGTTATTTTAGAGAGGACATTTGTAAAAAGACAAACCAAAAAAGTTTTTGTACTTTTTATCTCAAAAACTACTCTACAAAAAAAACCAAAGTTATTTTAGAGAGAATATTTAGAAAAAGGCAAACCAAACAAGTTTTTGTACTTTTTTATCTCAAAAACTACTCTACAAACACAAACCAAACACACCCAATAATTCAAGATAGTGGGAAATAAGGATCTTACAATTCAACTAGCCACACCTGAAAAATACTCAAATAAGTTATGTAACAAGGGAGAAAACAATCAACTTGGTTACAACCCCTACACAGAAGATCAAAAATTGCAAAATGAGAAGGTTGGTGAAACAGCTCATTATGTTTGTATGTACACCAAGAAAACTTGTATGAATGCAAATGACAGGATTCTGAATTAGAAAATCAGCTCAAAAAGTTAAAAATCTTTGTTGCATTACATGATAAACTATTATCATCCCTTTTTCTTTTTCCTCAAAACCATTGATAAATGAAGCCAAAATTTCAAATGCATGAAAAAAAAGGTTGTAGGTTTGGCCACATGCACCTTAAACTTAATATACAAACATTTTAGCATAAAATGCACACTTTCAGATTGAAAGAGAGGTTAGCCCCAAGTGAAGATGAGATGGCCACAATCTTGCCTTGGAACAAAGAAGCGCTGAGTTCAAGCCATTCCATTTGGGGCCACCCCAAAGGATTTCTCTTGGCAATTACCAGATGCATGTGGGATGGGGGGATTGCATATGACCAGGGACTGGCCGGGTCCTCATAAGATTTTTTTTTTTTTTTATAAAAAAGAAAGCAAAGAAAGAGACTATAGAGGAAAGGTTCATTCCTTCCTACCTCCCTCACCCTTCCGTCCTCTAACCTAGGGCTGCAAATAAGTTGAGTTGAGCCGAGCCGAGCCGAGCCGAGCTCAACCCAACCCAACCGATCTTTGCTAAGCTCGAGCTTGGCTCTTTTGCTTATCAAGCTCATTTATTGAGCTCAAGCTCGGCTCGATAACTAACTGGGCTCGAGCTCGAGCTCGACTCAGCTCGATAAGAATTTTTTATTATTTAAATAAAGAAATATTAAATAATGCATTTATGCTATTAAACCAAACCAAACCAAATCTTAAGTCCCATCAAATAAAGTCGGCTACATGAATCCTCCTTCTCCACGCAGCTCTATCAAAAGTCATTTCATTAGTCAAATTAAGTAAAACCATATCTCTATTTACAACACTAGCCAACGTTAATCTAGGACTACTCCATCCCCTAAAACTTTCATCTACCATCGTTGCATCGCATTTCTTCACTACTGCCTTTATTGGTCTTCGTTGAATATGACCAAACCATCTCAATCGATTCTCTCTCAACTTATCTTCTATCGGTACTACTCCTACCCATTTCCGAATACACTCATTCCTAATTCTGTCTTGTCTAGTTTTGCCACACATCCATCTTAGCATCCTCATCTTATCGACATGTTGTTTGTTGGTGGCCCAACACTCCGTCCAATACAACATCGCTTGTCTAATAGCCGTTCTATAGAACTTACCTTTTAGTCTAATGGGTATTCGTTTATCGCACAGTACTCCAGACACACTTCTCCACTTAAGCCATCCTGCCTTAATCCTATGGGCCACATCCACATCAATCTCCCCCGCCATTGTGATAATCGATCCTAAATAACGAAAATGTTCAGTCTTAGGTAATTCTTGGTTCTCAAGCTTCAATTCTCCTCTGCTTTCATTATTACTGTTACTAAATTTATACTCAATGTACTCTATCTTAGTTCTGCTTATCCAGAATCCTTTAGATTCAAGTGCTTTTCTCTAAATCTCCAACTTTGTATTAACTCCTTCTCTAGTCTCATCTACTAACACAATATTATCTGCAAAAAGCATACACCATGGCACGTCATCCTGAATATTTCTCGTCAACTCATCCATAACTAATGCAAAAAGATAAGGACTTAAGATAGATCCTTGGTGTAATCCTACAGTGATAGGAAATTCATTTGTCTCTCCAACAGACGATCTAATAGTGGTCATCACTCTATCATACATGTCCTTAATCATATCAATGTAACATTTTGTTACTCCTTTCTTCTCTAACACCCACCATATTATATCCCGAGGAACTCTATCATATGCTTTCTCAAGTTCGATAAACATCATATAAATGTCTCTTTTCTTTTCTCTATACTTTTCTATTACTCTCCTCAACAGATAGATCACTTTCATTGTTGACCTACCAGGCATAAACCCAAATTGATTCTCTTACACCACTGTTATATCTTGCAATCGATGTTCCATCACCCTCTCCCACACTTTCATTATATGACACATTAGCTTGATTCCTCTATAGTTGTTGCAATTCTAGGCATCTCCTTTATTCTTATAGATTGACACTAAAATACTCTTCCTCCACTCATCTGACATGTTCCTAGTCAACAAAATTTTGCTAAATAATCTAGTCAACCAAGCAACCCCTTTTTTACCCAAACACTTCCATGCTTCAATAGGGATATCATCAGGTCCTAAAGTCTTATTTGATTTCATCTTCTCAAGTGCAATCTCTACTTCAAAGTTTCTAATCCTACGATAGAACTTATAGTCTTAGTTTATCGTATTACTAGCTATTTCTTCCCCTATTGACGTAACTCCATGTTCCTCATTTAATAGTTTCTCAAAATAGTTCTTCCATCTCTCCTTAATCTCTTCATTCTTCGCCAATACCTTAGAATCCTCATTCTTGATACACTTAACTTGATTAAAATCTCTTGTTTTCCTCTCCCGTATCTTAGCAAGTTTATATACCCTCTTCTCTCCCTCTTTACTATCTAGTCTAGTATATAGGTCATCATAAGCTTTCAACTTAGCCTCTCGCACTGCTTTCTTGACCTCCTTATTAGCCAATTTATAACTCTTAAGGTTTTCCACAATTCTATCCTTCTGTCACTTTTTAAAAGCACTTTTTTTTGCCGTAACGACCGCTTGAACCTCTTCCCCCCACCACCAAGTTTTCCTAGAGCTGGGTCCCGTTCCTTTCGACTCTCCAAGCACTTCCCTTGAGATTCTCCTTATACAATTGGCCATCGAATTTCACATAGTGTTAGCATCATCTACCAAGTCCCAAACAACTTCCTTATCCATTCTATTCTTAAATATTTCGAGTTTATCCCCTTTGAGGTCCTACTATCTCGTCCTATAACGCCCACCATCCTTCCTAGCTTGGTATTGCCCTTTAAAACATAAGTCTAGTACCAAAATTCTATGTTGAGAAGCCAGGCTCTCTCCAGGAATCACTTTACAATCACTGCATCTTAGGCGGTCCACTTCTCACTAAAAAGTAATCTATTTGGCTCTTAACTGACCCAATCTTAAAGGTTATCAAATGCTCCTCCCTCTTCTTATACATAGTAGCATTATGCTATTATTTATATAAATTTTATTTAATATATTTATTATATAATTTAAATAAAGATAAACGAGCCGAACTTATTTGAGCTCGACCTTAACTCGTTTACTAAACGAGCCTAATATTCGAGCTTGAACTCGACTCGTTTAATAAAAAAGCTGAATCGAGCCCTTAATGAGTCGAGCTGAGCCAGCTCGCGAATAGTTCAGTTCGTTTGCAGCCCTACTCTGGCCACACTCCCTACTCCAGCAACCACCCCCAAGCACTCCCCTATTTTTTGTTCCCTTACTATACTTGTTTTCTTGTTTTCATTTTGGAAAATGATATACGAGTTCATTTTCTAAATTCACTTTTTAGACCCAGTGATATTTAATGTAAAAGAGACGATTAGTTGATGATTAGAGAAAACATGAGAGAGAGAGAGAGAGTTGTGATTGATGATTAGAGAAAGCATGAGAGAGAGAGTCAACTTAAATATTCTAGGGCAAATTACAAATACACCTCCTAGAGTTTACTTGAAATATGGATTGCCCCTGTAATTTTGAAAATTACAAATAGCTACTTCAAACATTTTTATTAAACAAAATTAACAAAAAAATAAATTTCTAATTATTCTCTTATATAACAATAAAATTATCTGAATAGTTAATTGAAATATATTTATGACATCATTAAAAACTGTTAATTAACTTGATGATTTATTAATAAAATAGGTTATTTATTATATAATTCGAAACTTGAAGGGGCAGGATGTAATTTCCATAACCACAAGGGCAATCCGTATTTTAAGCAAATCTTAGGGGATGTATTTGTAATCTACCCAATATTCTAATAGGGTGCCACATCATTAGGTTTGAAAAATAGGTCTAACTTTTTGGCTAGAGTAGCATTACCTTTTGATTTTTTATGTTTTGAGAACATGTACAACACGCTATTTATTTTAGTTTTTACAAAAAAATAAAAAAAGAATAAAGAATGAACATATTTTATGTTTTTTGTACATAGGAAAAAAAAAAAATCACATGTTACTAAACACTACTTTAAATATTGGGTTTCTAATCATTTTAATTTAAATTGGCACAAGTTTTTTAAATCTCAAAATGAATATTTCTTAGGATAATCACTTTTTGAATTTTGGGGCTGCAAAAAGCATTTGGAGACGTATTTTCAAACTTTATAAACCTCAAGGAATGAGAATAATATATGAAATTAGTAAAAAAAAATTATTCATGACTATATGATTCAAAGTTCAAACTCAATATTAGCCACTTCTACTAGGGATGGCAATTTGAAGCCGGCCCGATGGAGACCCGATCCCCCGACCCCGAATTGAACGGTTTTTTTCCGAAAAATACCCCCAACGGGCCGGGATGATATTTAAAAATAAATCCCCGATGATATTCGGGTCGGGGACGGGGATATATTTTCCAACCCCGGCCCCGGCCCCGCCCCATTCAGCCTCAATGTAAGATTACCATTATACCCCTGTTTATATATATGTGTGTTTAGGGTTTGGTTGCCACACTTATACACAAACACAAGTCACACAAACACTGCTCTCTCTCTCTCTCACAGCCCCTAGGTTTTGTCTCCTCTCTCTCTCTCTCTCTCTCTCACACACACACACAACGACGGCTGCCTCTCCTCTCTCACCGTTGATCCTCCCTCACCGCCTCTGTCATTCTGCACTGTCTCTCCTCCCTTCCTTTCTCTTTCTTCACCACGGTTGCTCATTGTTCGCACTCTCACGGTCGTCGTTTGCTACGGCAGCTCCGCCACATATCTTGCCATCGTCGCCGGCGAAGAAGAATGGGGTTTGGTAAGACGACTCTCTCTCTCTCCCCTATCTTCTCTCTCTTTATTTCAGTTCTAAATCTAAGGCATTTGTCTTCTCCATTTCTCAGATCTAAACCAGATGGTGAAAGAAAATGAACCAAATCTGAAGAGCTTGTATATTTTTCTGTGTTTGGTAGCTAAGAAATATAGAAAGAAAATGAATTCGCTTTAGAAATTTTAGTGATGTTAATGATTGTTGTTGGTGATTTCAGATTTTTTTTCAAATATTTCTGTGCTTCTCTTCAATTTTAGATTTTTTTTTTTTAAAGTTGTTGATGATGATTGTTGATGATGATGAAACATATTGAAAATATATATATATATATATATTCTTGTATTGAACAAAATTCAAAAAAAAAAAAAATGGGTTGGGGATATTTTGGGGTCGGAGAAACCCGATCCCCGTTAAAGGGCAAGGGCGAGGGCGGGGGGATTGATGGGTTTCTCGCCGGGAATCGGGGACGGGGATGGGGATTTTTTTACCTTCGGGGATTGGGGACAGGGAGTGTAGTCCCCAATTGTGATTTTTTTTTTTTTGGGTTGAATTTCTCTCAAGTTCATGGCCAATGGGCCCATGATGGGTTTGTTTTAATGATTCAAACCGTTCATTTTGTAGGATTCTCAATGTATATTATCCATAAAAAATAATATAATAATTATAACATTTTTATTTTATTGTATTTGTCTAAAAAAAAAACAATAAGTACGTTTGGTGAGGTGGTTATGGACATGTATGTATTGGACAACTTCTTGGCAGTTATTTTAATCAATTTTTCTCCAACCTTGATGGAGACTGTATATAATGAATGAGGTCTATTTTCATGACTCATTTATGGACCTCATTCTTTATGTACTACTGCTTTTTTGTCTTGGTATCAAAATTTCATTATCAGACCATCTTTTAAATGTCTCTTCTATTTGATCTCTTTATTCTTCTTCTAACAATAATGGTAGCGGCACAAAAAAGTAAAAACAGAAGTGTATGAAAAAAATGAATTTGTGTTGTGTTCATTTTTATGTGCATATTTGTGTGTGTGTTTTTTTCCCGTGCACATAAGCATTGCTCTTATGTCTTTACACTTTCACATAGAACTTTGTAAACGAGTCAAGTTAAGCTTAGTAAATGGGTTGTTCAAGTTTGACTTGAAAACTTAACGAGCATGGTTTGTTTCTATTTCAAGTCGATCTCAAACTAAATTTAATCAAATGAATCATGAGGCAAAAAGTGAAAAATGATTGAATGCTATTGACTCAGGATTTTAACCAGTCCTGTTCACCAGTGAGGCTAATATCAACAAGTTCCATTCTCATACTGAAATAGTTAATATAGTGACAACAATAAAATCAAAGTTCCTAAATTAACCACAAGAATTGAATTTATCAAAACCAGTTACAGTGTCAAGGACTCTGAACCAACTAGGTTGCTATCTGATATAAATTCTCAAGTCTAAATTTTACTTTTGAAATGTCATCTTCTATAAATTCTCAAACATCATCTGAATTTGAGCATAGCTCGAGTGGATGTACTTCCAGGTTTCTAGAAGGAGGTTTGGCATTCAAGCTTATGGAGATGCGTCGAATGCCCGGCTGTGCTAACCTTAACTTAATAAAAATGTCTAAGAATCATCTTGTAGCTAATTATCTAGACGTACATAACATAAAATCAGAATTTCAATAGCTTTCTTTTCTCTCCTCTTATTTATTTATTTTATTCTGCCCATCAAAAAGAACAATAGTGTAGTGTTAAGGCAATAGAAACCTTGATTTCAGATGTGAATGCCATTTCAACATATGACATGACTCCAAAAGTTTAAACAATGATGAAATTTCCAAATTCTAACTTATTTTTAATTGTGCTATAAACAGTAATGAAATTAACATTACTCTCCGTGCATATTGTGGTAGCAAATTTACAAACAACATCAACCTACATCGACCAATCTTTTTCGAATCTTTCAAACCTACAATAATGAAAGTGTCCATGCTTCTTAGGCAACTCCAAATATGACTAAAATCAAGGATCTCGATAGTATAAATGTCTAATTACTTCATTTTCTTCATTCGATGGGCAAACACACTAGTTGGTTGACAACAAGAGCCAATATGTGAAATTTATACATGTTTATACTCACACATTCCATCAGTCTAACTAATCAGAAAAAATAATGCATCATGCATCAAACCACATGAATTAAAATTGTCACTAACAAAAAATTATAATGAAAATCAAACCCTAAGTTGTATAGCTTCGTCATTCAGAAAATTGAACAGGAAAGAGGCAAATCAAATTAGAATATAGCACATATACACACACGTACATGTATATACATAGAAAGAGAGAGAGAGAGAGAGAGAGAGAGAGAGAGAGAGAGTACCCAAATTAATCTGTTGAGAACAATCGTTATGACGAAACCACTCCACAAGCGCAGCGACTTCTTTGGAGAGTGGTCCACCAAGAACCTCGCGTCGTTGTTCTTCTACCTATAACAAATCAACTGCTTCTTCGGCCAGAGCATAAGTGCCGGTCCATTTCCGGTCGAACTGTCCAGGTCCAAAGGGAGAGAATCTCGGTGGTTCACGGTACCCAATGGGTTCAATCGAAGAGTTAGTCTAAGAGTATGAGTATCTGAAATCAATGGGTAGATTTGATTTCAATGAAAAATCGAAGACTTTCTCTGGTGAATGAAAATGGAGGTTCATAAGTACATCTTTATCTTGGGATTAAGATTGGCTTAAAAAACGAGAGATACGTAGGAGTATTGGCTGGTTTACAAGCACTGAAAATGAAGAAAAGCCGAGACATACGCCCTTGGATTTAATTCATCAAATAGGATTGCCTTTAGAGATTATTTCATTTTGGGGAAGTTACAAATAAAGAGTAAGGATTCTAGAGTTTTTTTTTTTCCTAAAGTTTCTTAGAGTAGTGTATTGTGTGGTTGAGATTTAATGACAAGTCACATTAATTTTTCAGCATTAAATCTCAACCACACAATACACTACTTTAGGAAACTTTAAGAAAAAAACACTCTAGAGGATCCTTGGTGACAAATAAACCCTGAGATTTAATTAAAATATGAATCATCTTCTTCTGTAGTTTTAAAAATTATATTTTACTTCTTGATATTTTTAATTGCATAATAAATTACTCCTTTTATTAATAAATCATCAAGTTAACTAACAGTCTTTAATGATGTTAGAAATATGTTTCAATTAATAATTTTATTATTATATAGGAAAGTAATTATGAATTTTATTTTTTTAGTTAATTATGTTAATAAAAAAATTTAACATGGGGTATTTGTAATTTTTCAAACTATAGGGGGAATTCTGTACTTTAAACAAGCCTCAAGGGGTGTATTTGTAATTTCCTTTCATTTTTATCCTTATACTTTTACATGATTTTTAATGACTTCTTAGACTATTTTTATTTTCACGTGTACTTCCATATTATTTAAGTTGTTATCAATTTTGCTCCTGCCGTCATATTTGAAAAGAAAGAAGTTTAAAAAATTACATTTAAACCCCAAATTTCAAAAGAAAGATACAAACACACCCTTTTTTATACTAGCAAACCACCACCATCAACCACCACTTCAAGCCCTTTTATCTCCTTCGCCAGGAGTGATTCAAATGTTGTGTCAAAACCATGAGGAAGAGCTAGAAGGTGCTTTTTTGGAAACACTTGAGAAGTGCATACACATATATAAGCACTGATGGTTTGGATGGTTTGTTGTAGGTGTGGATATTAGCATGAACACACATTTGAAGACCGTGAAATTGATAGTGAAAGGAGAAAAATCCAATTACTCTTGATCACCTAAGGTGAGGAGTAACAACATCTGCTACTACATTTTACCTGATAGCTTGAATCTTGAGACTTTGCTGGTGGAAGAGACACCCCGAGTTAAACCCAAAAAGCCCACTGCAGGTATTGCACATTGCATAGTTACTAACCTTTGGTGCATTGTGTTTACTGGTTTCAATCTTTTTATTTCTTTTAATTTCAAGGAAGCCTTTGGGCCGTGGTCGGGGCCGAAGTCGTGGCCGCGGACGTGGACGTGGTGGCCGATAATCAAGTTGCCTTGGTTTTATTCATTTGAGCACCTAGCTATGTGAAATCAATATGTTGTAGGGAGTGTTTGTTAATGATCGCCATACCCAATAGATGGCATTACAACCAACTTTTTCATTTTACTATTAGCTCTATTTCTTATATATTGGAAGTGCTTCTTTTATATTCTTTGGCCTTGTTATCAAAGTGGTCTTCTATCTCATGACTTCAATGAGCTTTCGACGAAATTATTTGTTTCAACTAATCTATTCGTAATGCCATGGTCTATTTTATCCAGTAGAGATCACCATCGGACTTATGTTAAAAGTTTTTGACCATATAGATGAATGTTTGAAATTTTCAAAATTAGTTTTCGGACAACTTTCGACATACCAAAATCGTCCATTACACGAAGAAGTGAGAAAGCGAGGTAGTGTTGGGAAAAGTAGGAAGTGAGGTGAAGAGAATGGCGAAAGAATGAAGTAGAACCGTCAAGAATCGAAAAAGATATGAAGTCCGAAAGATGGCTCGAAGAAAAGTAAAAAATGAGAAGAAAATTCTTATTACTTTTTTATCAACTTTCGGAGCTCTGATAGCATACAATTAGAGGAAAAACGAGACGTGTGAGATGTGATACGACAAATAGACCGTGATTTTAATCCAACGACGTAAAAATGAGGTGAAACAGAGTTATAACAAATGAGATAGAAGGGCTTAAAGTGGTGGTTGGTGGTGGTGGTGGTTTGCTGGTATAGGAAATGGTGGGTCTGCATCTTTCTTTTGAAATTTAGGGCCAAAATGTAATTTTTTAACTTTTTCCGTTTCAAATATGACGGCAGGGACAAAATTAATAGTAACTTAAATAGTATGGTGGTACGCGTGAAAATAAGAGTAGTCTGGGGGGTCATTGAAAATCGTGTAAAAGTATAGGGATAAAAATGAAATAATCTCTTGCCTTTATATAGGCTCATACATAAAAATATCATAAAAGTAGACACTTTTCAGCACTAATAACATGAAAGTAGGCACTGCACAACACTACTCAAACGTACAAAAAAAAATTCTATAGACTAGGTAAATAAAAACAATTTATAGAACAATACTCCATTATTAACCAATCCTAAAAACTAAGACAACCAATTCCTACCGACTAGGACAACTTTGACCGACTCAATATAAAGAAAATAAACATGCAACTCTAAATTATTCAACCAACCCTCCCTTAAACTAAATGCTTTCAGATTTCAGTTTAATTATGCAGTACTTTCTTCAAGTAAGATTCTTCAAAGTGCAAACTCCAAGCAACTTCCTCAAATTGTGAAAAGAAAAAGATCTGAGAGGTTTAGTAAATATATCAGCCAACTGATTATCACTTCTGTAATATTTCAAATCAATTGCTCCGTCATGGCTCAGATCTCTAAAAAAATAATGCTTCATGTTAATATGTTTGCTTCTTCCATGTAGCACAGGATTTTTAGAGAGTTTGATGGTTGAGCTATTGTCACAAAAAATTGTCGCAGCTCCCACTTGCTTGAAATGTAGTTCTTCGAGAATTTTTCTCAGCCAGATAGCTTGGCAAGCACAAGCCGTTAGAAAAAAATTCAACTTCAATGGTGGACAAAGTAATGATTGGTTTATTCTTAGATGACCACGAAACAACCCCTGTACCCAGCATAAAAGCATAAGTCGAAATGCTCATGCTATCATCTTGATCCTTACATAATAGTTGTCAGTAAACCCAATCAAATTTGACCTTTTACCCTTCTTGTAGAGCAGCCCAAAATCTTTAGTTCCTTGCAGGTAAGAAAAAAAATTTCTTGGCGGCTAAAAAATGCAGCTCTGTTGGATTCTCCATATATTTGCTAATTAGACTCACAAAGTGCATTATGTCAGGTTGTGTTGTAGTTGAATACATCAAATACCCACATTTTTCTTATAGAGTGTGTTGTCCACCTTCTTTCCTCCATGATCTTTGTGTAGCTTCAAGCCAAACTCAGTTGTAGTACTTACAAGATTACAATCCTTTAGCTGAAACCTGTCCAAAATTTCTCGCACATACTTCTTTTGAGAAATAAAAATTCCAGTTGTAGATTGCACCATTTCAATGCCAAGAAAATAATGCATCAAACTAAGATCAGACATTTCAAATTCAACCATCATGGACTTTTTAAACTTTTCAAATGCGACACTGTTATTGCTAGTAAATATAAGATCATCTACATATAAGTAGACAATGAGTATTTTCCCTCCATCACCAACTTTAGCAAAAAGTATGTGCTCATATGGGTATTTTGAAAACCTTCATAAGCTTCAATGCGACTATACCAAACCTGTGGGGCTTGTTTGAATCCATAAAGAGCTTTCTTTAATCAATACACTTTATGCTCATCTCTGATCTTAATGTAACCAGGAGGTTTATAAACAAATACCTATTTCTCCAAGTTTCCATGCAAGAATGCTGACTTAATATCCAATTAGAATATAGGCCATGAATTCTGTGCTACCATCGCAATTACCAATCTGATTGTATCATGCCTTGCAACCGAGGCAAAAACTTCTTTATAGTCGACTCCAAACTCTTGCTTGTATCCCTTAGCCACCAATCGCGCCTTATACTTGTCAATTTCACCATTTTCATTCAGTTTTGTCTTGTAAACCCACTTCATGCCAATGGTTTTGTGCCCTTTTAGAAGATCAAATAGCTCCCAAGCATCATTTCTTTCTAAGGCTACAATTTCATCATTCATCGTCTTCCGCCATTTTGATTCTTGGATAACACGTTTGAAAGTTGTAGGGTCACAATCTGAAAATAAAGCAAAATGAGTGATTGGATCATCATCAATGAGTTTATCTCCACTTACATAATCAATCATCCAAGCTGGTCTTTTCCTTGGACATTGATTCTTAGGTGGCTACTCATTTTTTGGTGAAAATCGCTAAAGAACAAGGCAAGTGTTCATCAAAAGACTGCTGTTGCGTTTCAGTCCTATTCTCTGCATCATCAAAAACAACTAGAATTTGTTGTAGTTCTTTGCCCTTTCCAATCTAATCCCACATCTTTTCTTCATCAAAAACCACATCTCAGCTGGTAATTACCTTCTCAGTAATCGGATTGAACAACTTGTACGCTTTGGAGTGTTTACTAACTCCAAAGAAGACACATTTTGCTCCTTTGTCATCAAATTTCTTGCTCTTCTCATCTGGGACATGCGCATAAGCTATGCATCCAAAAATTCTAAACTGATCTATAGCTGGTTTGCACTTGCTCCAAGCCTCCTCAAGTGTCATGTTTTGAACAAAAAAAAGTAGGACTTCTGTTTAACACATGAATGCTCCAATTTATTGTCTCAGACCAGAATCTTTTTGGAATATTTCCTCTTGCAGCAAGCTTCTCACCATGTTGAGGATGGTTCAATTTTTCCTCTCTTATACACCATTTTCTTGTGGTGTATAAGCAGTTGTGAGTCCCTTCGAATACCATGATCTTTACAATAACCTTCAAATTCTTTTGAGCAATATTCTCCACCATGATTAGTACATAGAGTTTTGATGGTTTACTAAAAGCTTCTGATTTCTCCTGCAAAAAATAAACCCAAGTTTTTCTAGTATAATCATCAATGAAGATAATAAAATATCTTTTACCCCTATTAGAAGATGGATTTATCGGCCCACAAATATCTGAATGAACCAACTCCAGGATAGTTTTGGCTCTCCACGAATTTCCTTGAGGGAAGTTATAGCAATCCCGGTTTTCCCTTATTTGTTTAACAGTATTCCGGACTTAGGTTCCATGGAGTTGGTTGTTGTAGATGTCTTGTTGTCATCCTTCAATTTCATGTATTTGAGTTTTAGGTTGTAATGGGCGTGTTTCGAACAGGTTGGTTGAGCCTTAGTCCTATTCCTTGTTGCCTAGATTTTTGGTGGTCCGCTCGAGCGGGTCCCTTTGCGCTCGAGCGGAGTTTACACACTTTCAGCATTTGGTGCCTCTGCAAAACTACTGCAGGGTTATTTTTTGCGCTCGAGCAGAATTCTTTACGCTCGAGTAGGTCACGCTCGAGCGGGTACCTTGGCACTCGAGCGGGTGTTCGATGTCTGTAAAAGTACTGGAGGAGTATAATCTACGCTCGAGTGGCTTTTCTTTCGCGCTCGAGCGGGTTCAGTTTTTGTGCTTAACGCTCGAGCGTCCTATTCTCCGCTCGAGCGAGTCATACGTATATCAGCAGACAGCAGCGAGTTTACACTTAACTTTTCATCTCTTTCTTTTTCAAAAACCCTAGTTCTGAGCTCTCTCTCTCTAAACAACTTCTCTCTAGGGATTGATCTACTTCTAATGAGTTTCTAGCCTAGGCTCTTTGTAAAAAGGATAGAGGGTGTTGAGGGCTTTCTTTTAATCTGAAAAATCTTGGATTTGGAGCACTTTGGATTTTGGGCATCTCCTCCATTTGAGCTCTTCATTTCGAGGTAGGAATATCCTACTTCATCTTATGAGTTTTGTCTTTAATTTTGGTCATTTTGATTAGTTAGTGATGTTGGGAGATTTTGGGAAAAGTTAGGGTTTGGTTGTAATTTTTAAAAGAGGGGTTTTGTGTTTTAAAGCTCAATGTATATTTAGAGCCTTGGAAATGTTGGCTTGAGAGTTAAAGTGGTGGAATTTGATCTTAGAATCATGATTTGAGAATAAGAGAATAATGCCCTAAATGTATTGTAATAAATTAATTGGTATAATTAATTTGGCAAAAGTATGGAATTGAGTTGAAATCTACGAAATTGGGGAATTATGGGGTTGAATGGTGTAGTTGGATTAATTAATCACTCACCCATTAAAATGTTGATATTGTAGCTGTTTAACGCCTTTATTTTTTGTTTAGAAATAACTGCTTTGGGCTATCGGTGGAGGATAATCTTGATTGTTGTAGACACTGTATGTTGATTAGGAAAAACTGTAACTAATCATATTGAATATGTCATTGAATATGACGGTTGGTTTAATACATCAAATATGTGTATTGGTTGATTTTGTATATGATAATTGTTTATATACAATGTTTGTGTGGGAGGAGATAGGGGATGTACTCCACGATTTAGGGGGAGATGGGGGATGGACTCCTAAACTGGATGTTATTTGGGAGGAGATAGGGGATGGACTCCATTGATACAGCAAATATGTGTATCTATTGAAGTGTTGATACAACAAATATGTGTATCTATTGAAGTGTTGATACAGCAAATATGTGTATCTGTTGAAGTGTTGATACAGCAAATATGTGTATCTATCATGAATTAAGGAAGTGTATTGATATGAGTGTTATCTCATTGGAGATAAATTGTGAATAAGGGAAATGTTTTAATTTGAGATGTAATCTCACTTAGATTATTTGGCCAGGTTCTGAGCCAGGTATATGAGATAATTTGGATAAGTAAAGGAAAGTGGAACGTAACATGGACAGAATTGTCATGGAACTGTGTTGTGATGAAATTGGATTATAAGTGTTAACCATCTATCAAATGCTATTGTTTTAGTCATTGCTTATATTTGGTTTAGTATATCTCTACTGGGCTGTGGTTCACCCTATATGGGACATCATTTTCAGGTCCAGGTGATATGCCACCTTTAAGGACATAGCTTGAGAGGTTCTGGAGTTGAAGGCTCTCTTTGTTGTTTTGTTATCTTTTGATGTATTACATGTAAATTCGAGCCAAGGGCTTAATATGTATTTGAGTTAGTACTCTCTTTTGTTACCAAGTGTTGGCTTGGAAAGTTGTAAGCCCGTAGGGCGTTTACTTTTGTCGTCAACATGTAATACTTTTGTATCTAACTACTCTGATGAAAGGAAAGATGTTTATTTCTTTTATATCTATGCGTGTCATGATTGTTGGGTTTTATGTATTATTTTGAGGGCGTTACAATGGAGAACGATGTTGTTTGCCAACTTGAGAAAGAGTGGCAATTTGAGGGAGGCCAGTAACCATATCTTTCTGTTGAAGAGTCTTTAATTCGCCAAAATTCAAGTGGCCATAGCGAAAATGCCAAAGCCGTAAGGGGTCTTTTACTTTAGCCATTAAACAAGGTTGAGTTGTTGTTATCTTTAAAGGAAACAATCTATTTGAACTCATCTGAACAATAGTAATTGCTCCTCTTGAAGGATCATAAATCTCACAAGCACCATTTTTTAATAGTTATCACATAACCCTTTTCTTGCAACTGACTAGCACTTAACAAATTACTTTTCAAGTCAGGTACATAAAAACATTGGAAATTGTTTCTACAAAACCATTCTTGGTTCTAATATTAACATCACCTTTTCCCATTACTTTCACAGTAGAACAATCACTAAAACTGACAGTAGAATGAACGCCTTCATTTAAATAAAAGAAAAAAGACTTATTTCCACACATGTGGTTGTTGTAGCCCGTATCCACATACCAAACATCTGACACGAGTTTCGCACTGACATGAAAAGCCATTAACAGAGTTTCTACTTCCTTGTTTTCAGCAAAATTTGATTTCTTAAACTTATCTTTGTCGTTGGAGAGTTTAGTATAGCATTTAGACCGGTAATGACCAAATTTATGGCATCTGTAGCACTTGATCTTGGATTTGTCAACTTGTTGATCGCGTCCTCTATAATTCGAGTGCCCTTCATCACCTATAAAAATCTGATGTTGCCGGCTTCCATCTCTATTGCCACTACAAGAAATTACTTTTTTCGCAACGCAACAAAATATGTTGCAAAAAGGGAAAACTCATCAGCAAAAAGTTTCACCCACACACGAAGCTACATCAGCAACCCGTAGGTAAAAGTGAGTCGGCAAAACTTTTTGCCGACGAAATTATCATTGTGTTGGTAAAAGTAATGCCTTTAGTGACAAACATAGTCGTCGGTAAAAGCCTTCATCCATCGTCGGCAATTTACCTTGCGTTGATAAAACTAGTTCAAATATGATGATTGTGTGGCACTTTTCCCAGCACAAATTTGCGTCGGCAAAAAATATACTTTTAGCAACACAATATGAGTCGGCCAAAGTAAACTTTTGGCGACACATTTATGTCAGTAAATGTTGCCATTTGCTAACGATTTGTTTGTCAAGAAAGCTTTACTTTTGGTAATGACAAATTTGCATTGGCAAAAAATACACTTCTAACAACACAATATGAGTCGGCAAAAGTAAACTTTTGGCAACACATTTGCTGACAAGTTGTTTGTCGAGAAAACTTTACTTTTTGGCAACGATAAATTTGCATTGGCAAAAATAATTAAAAATCATTTATATTTTTTTATAAGATTTACAGATTTACAAGAGTCATCCCTCAGGCACAATAGACCTATTAACAACAAAGGAGAAGAAAACAAAAGCTAAATAAGGCACCAGAGCTAACGATAAAGAGGGTGTTTGTTTGGGCTTTTCTGAGCCAACTTATAGCTTCTGGCTTTTGAAAAGCTATTTTGGACTGTTTGGTTAAACTTATTTCAAACAGTTTCTGATTCTAACAACTTATTTTAAGTCAAAAAAGCTGATTTTAAGAAGCTGCTCTCCCCTTACTTCTAATTATTAGTTTCTGCTGTGGACATGTTAATTTACGGTAATACTCTTAGATTTTTTTATTTTTTATTTTTTTTAAAATAGAAAAAGACCCAAATGGACTATAGAATATTATTATTATTTTTTATGAGAAATGTAGCTAAGTAGTGAATAATAAAAAATAAAAGTTAATTGAAAAAGCTACTCCACAGCTTATTTAACAAACACTACTTAGCAGCTTAAATCTATAATCCAATAGCTACATCAAACAAATTAACATCTTTTAATTAAAGTCATAATCTATAACCTGTTAAGCTATAATCTATAATCTGTTTTAACAGCTGCACCAAACAGGGCCAAAATATACAAGCTTACAATGGGCATTCCCCAGGCCTTACATCACCAACAACATAAATAAAACAAACAAAACCCAAACACTACACAAAACTAACCAAGGAACCTAACAAAATACAAATATAAAGATCATTGTCCAGCCCACAAAGGAGCAACAAAAATAAAATAAATGATTAAAACTTGCTGAAGCAAAGGATTGACCAATATAGAACTAGAATCCCATCAACAGCTGTAGCCATAGCCTTAACTACATTGCAGCAGTTGGATCCCGGCTCTTACCAAAACAGAGCCAGGGACAAAACCATTGCAGCAACAACATTGCAGCAGACCAGCATCTAGTAGTAGCTGCCTCACAGCAACATTGCTGCAGCAGCAGCAGCCCAACAAGCATCAGCCAAGTGTTATACACACAAGGTTGTCCCCATGAATGTTGATCATAAATTATGGTACTGATGTATTTTACCAAGAATGTGCTTTCAACCATATTTTTCTTGTAGGAGCGCCTGCTTCATAATTGGCAAAGTAATTCCTACTACCTGTCATTGAAGAATGTGTTACATTGAGTGTAGTTACCCATTGTATATCTGACAGATGGCCAAGAAACACTAAACAGTAAGCTGCCTTCAATGAAACCATGAAAGTCATTGGGTAAATTATGAAATAGCAAACCAGTGGCCAAGAAACACAAAACAGTCAAACTGTCTTCAATGAAAACAACGCAATCATTTTGGAGAAAAGAAAGACAAGAAGATGAGAGCACACATACACATTACTCATATTAAAGGAACTCATACTAATAAAATGTAAGTGATGTATGACCTTTATGTCCATTTGAAACGCGGTTATACCATCTTCATTTCCAGTAACCTGCACCATTAAAATCACTAATCTAATTATTTACCATGCCTTCAGATTCTGTAGTATGGCATACTTGTGTAGCTCCTCGAGATTTTTTCACATGTAACAAGAAAATTAAATTGAAAACCAACTGAACACATTGTAATGGTAAATATAAAAGAAATTCAAAAGGCAATACCTTAAAATCCATGTCCCCAGATGCATCTTCAGATCTAGTTATGTCAGAAAGAATAAGTGGGGTTCTATCCCACTCAAATTCCTTAGTGTCCAAAACCAAACCCGTTGCTATACCAGCAATAGAGCACTTCACTGGGACACCAGCATCTTGCAAGGCTAAGCATCCACCACAAACAGAGGCCATACTGACACACAATACTACTTGATGTTAAGATGTAAAAAATCAAAACTAAATGGCTTGATAGAAGTTATTAAGAAAATAATATTGTGATCCGAAAGATAACAATGATGATGAGCATTCTTTCCCACTTTTTAAGGTATTCAAGAACAAATTCTTAAAAGATTAACAACAAAATGTTGTGAGGCTAAGCCTCTCCGACAAACAGAGAGTTGTACCACTACACAATAATACTCAATGTTAAGATGCAAATTGTTTTGTTGGGCGGATTTGGAGTGGGTGGCTCCTTCCTTTAGGATATAGATGTTGATGAACTTTAGGGGATTCGAACCTAATAAGAAAGGACGAGCTCTTTGGGTTTGTACTAGTTTTGTTATATTTTGAAAATTTTGTTGGAATGGAAAGCAAGGATTTTATGAAATAGTTAGAGATTTAGAGGAATTATGGGAGAAGATTTGACATTTATCTTCCTTTTGGGCTTCAATATTGTTTCTTTTTAATAGGATTCCTCTCTTCTTGATTAATAGGGATTGGAGGGCTGTGTGTGAGTTGTAATTTGTAATTTGTTTTACTTTCTTTTTGTAATTTGTTATAAATTGTTACTTTTGTTGCTTATCTAAAACAAAAAGATAGAAAGAAAAAGTACTGCATGCAGAAAAAATAAACAATAGGTAAATGATGAACATGCTTTAAGTTTTGCATTATGTTCATGAACATAAAATTAATGGAAATCCTTTTCCTTTGTATTCATTAAAGATAACCTCCTCACCTCGAAGAGCCATTGCTTTCAGTGATGGTACTCTCAACACGTATAATGTAAGGGAAATCGTCTTCAGAAGGAAAAATAGGTTCAAGAGCTCTCTTTGCAAGCATTCCATGACCAACTTCTCTTCTACTGGGTGCTCCCATTTGCCCAACTTCCCCAACACATGATGGAGGAAATGTGTACCGAAAAATTAAACCTGAGTAGCTCAAGCAGTTAGGTACTTTTTGAAAGCTTCCAGAAATAAGCTAAAATATCAAAGTTGTAAATAAGATATGGATCTATAGTTAGAAAAGTCATGAAATAAGGAATCAGATTATCTGAATAGTTTCCAATCAAGTTATTGCAATTCACTCACTCATAAAAATGACAAATACACTCAGATGAGAGTGTAAAGAATGGTATCACTGTACAGGGCTAGATTGGTAACACACTTGCAAGTGTACTTGTAAATCTAGTTGGTAAGCATACCATAAAAACTGACAATGAAGCACATAAAATACTTGTCCTGCAAACAGCCAAAACAGGGTTGCAGTCCCAACACTCCCTAAGAAATCAAAGCTCAAATTACAAGTATACTAATGTTTCTATTTAGGGGTGGACATTTTTTGTTGAGCCTTTTTGTGTTTGTTATCCAACCTAATTTATGCCCAAAAAAAAAAAAAAATGCGTTTCATATATGGAAACAGGAAATTCAGTAGTTCAAATTTATAAATAAGGCTCTTGAAGCGTGGGTACTTCAACAAACATGTTCTACCCATACCAAGTACTGGTACTTTGCATGGTTGATTCAGAACATGTGTGCACACATGGAGATTTTTATTTACTATTTTAAAATTTTATGTCATTAGTATTTTATTTGTCTTTCTAATTTTAATTAGGAGTTTTAAAAGGGATATTAGTGATAGATCCCTTGCAATAAAGTTTTCATGCGTAAAGGACATGAGTGATTAAATAAGATAGCACTTTTGGGATCAACAGAAGAAGAAGAACAAAATGATGAAAGAAGAGACCAAGAAGCATCTAAACATCTATGCTTTCACCTTTGCAAGGATTAACCACCATCACATAAACACAAATTCAAAGTTCTCACAACTCATCTTTATCCATCAGATAACTATTTATAGGCTGTTACAATTACCTAAACCCACTAGGCTAAGACCACAAAAGTTAGAAACTTTTGCTCTGTAACAACTAAGATTATCCTAAGCCTAGTAAAAACATACAATAACCCAATCAGATGACCTAGAATAAGCCATGGACCCATTCTACAATCTATGTCCAACAAATCTTGTAATTACCAACATTTCCTTAGCCTAAACCCTAAACCCTAGTTCAAATTATGCTCCATGTGAAATTTTAAATTTTCCCCTTAACTTGAAATCATGCTCTTTATTAGTCTGCGAGAAACAATCCCATGGCCCAATCTGAACTGGATGCAGCAGGCTTTTTGAAGGGCAAGGGTATCCATCCAATAGCACATGATCCATTACCCCTACTCCTAACTCACCAAACATTCTAGTTATGCAAATCGAAGTCAACATAGATGACTACTGTTTCAACTCAGAATATCATTTTGTAGATTCTCCTAGCCAAAATTTGTCCAACAGTGCCAAAATATAGCATCGGCATTACAATTAATTAATCCTAAGTTATATAGCCTTGCAACCATTTCCACACAAATAAATTCTGAAAGGGGTAGAATTAGTTGCTGAACGAGAAGGCACTGTTATGATGTTATGATAATATAGAAAGTTCACAAAATAAGTGTACTTAAATAATCGCAAATTCACCCAAAAAATTATTACCAAGCATAATATATTAGTAAGCACATAATTGCAAGAACCTGAAGATAAAATCTCTTAAATTCATCTGCACCTTCAAGGTTGTCTATTCTTTGTGCCATTTGTTTATCCCCAAGTGTAACAACTGCAAGTGACTGGAAAACAGAAAATTCGGAAAAACAGAAGTACAGAAATGGTCAATAACATTTCATATGCATTCAAACTGAACTTCTGGACATTAAACTGAATACACAGGCTTAAAACCAAAACAAAACAGGAGATCAGCCACACAAGTGTTTTTGGGTCAATTATTTCTCTTTTAATCATTATCCCTAGTGAACTCATATCTGGGTGCTGTCCTTTTGCGTATTACTAAAACAAGCAAAGAGGTAGACATCCAAACTGTTGACACCCAGCATCATTACAGTTGTTGTCCAAATGAAAATAGACATAACTAAGACATTCCACAAATATACACAAAGATCTATGACAGTAGTTATGATTGATCACCAAGAGATAATTAAAGAAAAACCTTGAGAGTTGCAATGTAGTTATTATGGAGGGAAGGAAACCAAGTGACTCCCATGGGACTAAAGTTAATCCATAAGCTTATCATGTGGCATTGAAACAGTTTAGTGACAAACACAGTAGTGAATGCTTGAAATTGAACATACAAGTACTACAGACTAGTTTAATAGATTAAAACATTGGGCAATCAAGAACGATCACAAGATTGGAGGAAGGAAACCATCAAAGGATGCTGAAGTGTATGGTTGGGAACCAAGGTAAAAGAAAAATCCAATGGAAGCCCGAAAAAGATACTGAAATAACCCAGGTATGAAAATAGAGTCACTTTAGATAGTCTAAGCCAAATGATATTTGCAATTGAAGTGAAGCAATTAAGAATGCATGCTCAAATATTTTCAAGGAAAATATGATAGAGAGATCACTAGCTGATTATGAAAAGAGGTGAAAGGCATATGTTTTATACAGTAAATTACACTTTAACAAACCTGAGTTTCCCCACGCGTGAAAAGAGCACTTCCATGTGCTCTAGGAAGTAATCCACACTGTGAGTTAATCAAGCGTATATCAAATGGGGTTCGCCCATCACTTCTTTTGCCTCCCTGAACAACCACAACAGAAATAAAATATAAGAATCACCATGCTTACATCATCATATCATTAAGGTTTTTTCTGGCAGATGGACCTCAAAACCAAGAAATCCACCCATGTAATTAGGCATATCTTTGCTAACTAACCTTGATGATTAATCAAGCTATGCAGTTGCATATAATAAATCAGGAATCTTAATTAGGCTTGCAGAAAGTTATGACTGTAAGAAATTTTATTAGTCAACTGTTCAGAAGTGAGGAACCCACATACACAACACTCTCTCATACATTTTAATACCGAAATACAGAGACTGAATCCTAGCAGTTAACAAGGAAACTTTCCTGTTAAATCCACAAAGTATAGGAACACTTGCATATGCTTAACAGTGAGATTTAAAAAGTAAGGAAGTATCACTGAATGGCATTTGAGGACCATAAATAACTGAGAACGATATTTTTTCAAAATCATAAACATATGTGTATATAGAGATGTGATATAACTATTTCCCAATTAATGAACATCCATACCTCCACAATACGTTTGCGCAGGAATTTAGATGTAACTTCTTTGAACACCAGCTTGGTGGTACTTACAAAACATAATTGTTTACAAAATCATTGTCAAATAATATCTAAAAGCTAAACAAGTATATCCATGGGTGTCATTTTAAACAAATAGAGTTCAGAAATTAATCCACGTAATTGAAACATTAACGTAACCATAAAACATAAATTATATAAAATAAATTGTGGTAACTCAAAACATGCACAAAATATATCACGATAATTCAAGGTATAATATAACTCACTCTGCTATGTGCTTATAGCTGTTACTCCTTTCAAGTGACAAGGTTTAGCGAGATTAAAATGGGAAATGAATTACTGTGTTGTTTTTTTTTCTTTTCTATTTTTTTTTGGGGGGAGGGGACTCTTGTAATACAATAAAGCCCAAATGACTATGTTCGTTTCCTTTTAATAAACATTTGGTACCCAATTATTTTATTTTTATCTTGTTGCGACACCGAGCCTTTAGGTACCGGGTTTGGTTCGTAACAAAAGTGGTATATTGTGAGTATAGGGGCACGAAAGAGCCATGGATAGTTATTTAAGTTAAAACATTAACATAATTTAAGTTGCATAAATAAATTATTTAGGTGGCAGAAACTGAAATAAAAATTTCGTAAATAGCTATAACCACAGTACAGAACAGAACATAACAGAACAAAGGCCATTGGAGTGACAATTAGAACATGAGTCAATGGATTCATGACAAACAGAGGACCACAAACAAAGTGGCCAAACAGAGGCCGATGATTATTTAAATCCCCAAGGTATGGGACTCCCGTGGTGGTACTTACAAAACATAATTGTTTACAAAATCATTGTCAAATAATATCTAAAAGCTAAACAAGTATATCCATGGGTGTCATTTTAAACAAATAGAGTTCAGAAATTAATCCACGTAATTGAAATATTAATATAATTTATAAAATGTAACTTGTCTAAAATAAGTTACGGTAAGTCAAAATATACGTAAAATATATTATGGTGACTTAAGGTATAATATAACTCACCTTAAAATTAATACCTTACTCTTTCTTTCTATTAGTAAAGCCTTCTTGACAGTGTTTTCATCCCCTTCCCCAATTTATTTTCCTTCTCCTTATTCACAGCCCCTCACCTCCTTATATACTACGGTGTAACATTTGCTCAACAAGTTTTCGGGTGACACGTAGCACCCCACGTAGCCGTCTTATATCACAGCTATTATTATACTCTAGATTTGAAGCTTATCCTTTCAATGGATAAGTTAGATAATTGCTTAATTATACTTGGACCCAAATCTTAAACTAATTATATGCTCTCTTTTTTTTTTTCATTTTTTTTTCAATAATATATAATCCCTAATTTAATTACACTTTATCTCATACACTCATAACATTTAATGTTTTATTTTATTTTTACGGAATATTTAATTAAATATCTAGGATTTTTTTTCATTTATATAAAATTTAAGAGATAACATAAATTTTCGGATTGTTACACAATGAACGTAGAATCTTCTCAACAATAGCCACATCTTCCATCATATTTGCTATCCCCATAGTCCTTGCACAATAGCTAATAATTGACTCACCATCTTTCATCTGTAGAGTCTCAAAATCACTTCTCAAGGCTTAAAGCTGTGCACGCTTCACTATTAAAAAGCCTTGATATTTTTTCTTCATTGAATCCCAAATATCCTTGGAAGTTTATTTGCTAAGAATTGTTTCCAGGAGAGATCGATCAATGGCCTAAAATAAGTAATTCTTTACCTTTAAATCTTTAAACTTCAGGCCTTCTAGCTCTGTTTTTTGTGCATCTGTGAGTGATACGCCAGCTGCAGGTGCTGTTACACCAAATTCAATGACTTGCCAGCACTCTTTAGACCTCAAGAAGTTCTTTATCAGCATGCTTCAATGGCCATAGTGACCATCGAAGCGAGGGATTGCTGCCTGCACAAAATTAGTCTCTGTAGCCATCATTTCCCGTAAAACAATCAGAGGAGATAAAACAGCTGCTGCTATTTTGGACTATTTTGGGGATTGTTTTGATGACTCTCATAGTTTTGGGAACTCTCTCTTGCTTTCTCACAAACTAAACCTTGCTATGATACCACTGTTACAAGCAGTAAAGATGAAGAAAAGCTGAGACTTAAGGATTTGATTTTATTCATCAAATAGGACTGCCTTTATATAGGCTTATACAAAACAGAAGATACCATAAAAGTAGGCACTACTTAGCACTAATAGTGTGAAAGTAGGCATTGCACAACATTACTCAAATGTGCAAAACAAACTCCTATAGACTAGGTAAATAAAAACAACCTGTAGAACAATACTCCATTATTAACTAAATCCTAAAAACTAGGACAACCAATTCCTACAGACTAAGACAGCTTTGACTGACTCAAAACAGAGAAAATAAACATGCAACTCTAAATTATTCAACAAAGGGATCATCGAGTGTAGGGATTAGGGTTTGATGTCTTGAATGAGGCAATGGAAATATCTTTACTAGCATTGGTGGAAGGGAACTACCTTTTTGCTAGCAACTCTCAACCAAGAAAGAGAATCACCATAGATGGACACAGTTGGGCAGTTAAAAATCAGTTGAAACTTGAAAAGACTTCTTTGTTTTCCAATAACGTCATCAGAATAAAGGGCCTAAATTATAATCAATTTGTTTGGTTTCTATTTTCTAAATTTAATTTTTTGAAAATTGAGTTCTTTTATTTTTTGTATTTTTTTATTTTTAGTGAATATTTTTCAAATTTTAAGATGCACCTTACTTAGATGTATCTAAAAAGTAAAATATTTGTAAAAAAATATTTTAAAAAATCAATAAATACACAAGAATACGAAAAATGTACTAATTTTTTTGTATTTTTGGTATTTAATGAATTTTTTAAAGATTTTTTTCACAAATATTATATTTTTTAAGTGTATTTACATTAGGTGTATCTAAAAAATTTAAAAAATTACTTAAAATATTAAAAATATTCAGGAAAAACAAAAAAATACAAAAAATAAAAAAATTTAATTTTTTGAAAAGTGAATCCTGAAAATCATAACTAAACAGAGTGATTTTTAACTTTCACTATTTCATCCTCTTTGACTTTGTTTTAAATAAATGAAACTTACATTTTGGTAATGATATCAACAGATCTCTATCCCAAGATAATGGAAGCAATCTGGTATAACTCAGGAATTTGAAACTAATGAGATCAATATTTTTTATGAACAAAACTTTTGAGAAGAATTTCATAAGATGAAACGAACAAGGCAATCTTTAAATAAGAGGGAAATGATAGTCATCATTTCTTGAAATTAAGAATGAAAAACAATTTAGTTCATTACATAGTTTGTTTGGGAAATAAAAAAAATGGACCAGGTCCACTTTCATTAAGTTCTCTAAATTTGTGAAAACCAACCTCAAAACCAACCTCCATCTTGGCTTGATTTTAAGCAGGATTTGGGAACTTTTATCAAATAAAGGTTGGCCTGTCTACTTCTGAAATGTATTTATCAAACTCTTTAAAATATTGTGTCGGAATTATGAATTTGGGTAAAGATTTGAAAAAATAATGGCAAATGAAAATGTGAGAAAAAAAAAATTAACTTATATTTTATTTACATTTCACTCACCGTTTTCTTTCTCTATCCAAATCCCCTACTAAATCTATGATTTAGACGTGCAAGGCTGTGTTTAAATCATGAATTTAGGTAGAAATTTGGAAAGCAAAATGAAAAGATAAGTGAAATGTTAAACCCTAAACTTTAAGAGCCGTATTTGAATAATGAATTTGAGTTGGAATTTGAATTTTTAAACATTTTCCTTTTTCCTTTCCAAAACCTAGTCAAATCGATAATCCAAACAAGGTTGCAACGTGAAATCCTTTCAGCATAATATATCTATGAATTCACATTTTAACTATTCAATGTTTTGGTGTACATAAGTTATAGTAGCAAACGTATTCTCAGCTTGACATTTTAACAAACACCTCACACACACACAATGAGGTGAGTATTCTTGGGCTGTGAGAGAGAGAGAGAGAGAGAGAGAGAGGGGCGGGCATTGGATTTGTCATGTTTTCCTGATTGGCCAAGGCCCAATTTTCAGGCCCAATTTATCTGGACCTTAAATATATGGGTTGGACATATGAGCTGGCCGATACACCCATGTCGGAAGTTCATACTAACCTCATGTATATCTATTAAATAATAGATATAATCTCTCTCTCTCTTACTTTTATTTTTATTTTTTGTGTACATATACAGTTTTAGTAAAATAATGAAATTAAAATAGATAAAAATAAATGAGTAGCAGAGTACTAGCACTCCAACTGTGAAAATAGTGACTATATTTTTATGAAATTAAAGATGCATTGAATTTAATAACATAATCATAATGAATGTAATTATGTATTTTAAGAAATAAAGTTTATTTTTTGTTTTTCTTGATTCAATATTCTACTCTAACTATTGTAATGCACTTTAAGATTTTGAGTTATAAGTTTTAATTTTTTCGTAATTATTTTCTGAATTTAATAAGAAAGCTCAAATTAAAACCGAAATTAGGCTCATATGGCCAAGTCCAACTTGAAGCCATGGGCTTAGGCCTTGAATTTTTGGTTCGGACGAGCCCATTGCCGAGGTTTAAGTTCACTTCTTTGGCTATTTTTTTTTTTGAATTATTTTTAAATTTTTATAATTTTTTTAAAAATTTTGAATAAATTATTTTATTTTATTCTTGTTTAAATGATTCTATTTTTATTTTTTTAAAAACAAAAGATAAATAAGTCAAACTAAAAAAAAGGACAAAAAATAAAGAATTGATCGTCAAAGAATTTACTAATTAACCAAAGGAAGATATATGTAACGTTTGATATTTTTCAGTTTTACTGTTTCCTAGGGGCTGCTAAAATAGGTTTTTTTAATTTACAAAAAGAGCATTTTTGTCAATTTTTGGAATTTGTGTGGAGAAAAATGAAAAGGAAAATTGTGTTCTCTTCTCTATCACTTCTAGAGACATGGGTGTCCTGATATACCAACCAGTTGGAGATGATGCTTGTCAAATGGACACTTCTGGTTGAAAGGAACATTACTTTATTGCTAGTAGAGCTCCAGGTCATGTTTACTCATTAGAAGTTATTTGTGTTGATAATGAAGTTATTTATTCATATAGAAAGTTTCATTATTCAAATTTTGTAATGACTAGTAAATACATGGAAAGATTAAAATTGGCAGTGCTTTTTAAATGAATGTGCAGGAAGGGATGAAAAACTCTGTAGTTGATATTCTGAGTGTACAGACTAGTGCAGTGACCTTTTATCCTAGTAACCTCAACCCTTGAAACTCTTGACATGAAAAGATGATGATTCAATGTGAACACCAAGATGTTCTGGTAAAATGTGAAGGAAAAAGGCCCTTTCCAAATATCAGGGGCATAGTCGTTAAAGGTGCTAAGGTCTTCTAAAGCCTAAGCACAAGGTGTAGCATAATGTACACGCCTTAGTGAAGTGAGCTGCATGCGTGATTAATTTTAAACTAAAAGAAATTTGAAATATGTAGCATTTCTAAGAAAAATGTGAATTTTTTGACATATCTTTTTTTTTTTGGTTGATAAATAATCAAACTTTTTTAAAAAAGCATCATGATGATGCAAAGAATACAAAAAAATAGCACACCCACAAAGGGCCCAACAAACTAAAGTTGTGAATTTTTTGACATATCAACTAAAGATATCTATTTCTAGTCATGTATAAGCTCATGAAACAAGAGTACAAAATATTGAAATTTATTAATAATACTCTCTCAATAAGATCGTGGATATGATACAAGACACATCGATTTGTGACCCTTGAAAAATTAAAAGATAAAAATGAAGATATGACTATCTATTTTCCTTTCAATTTTTTTAAAATGCATTTTTAACATATATTTCTGTCCTATATTCCTAAATCCTATGATATAATTCCATGAAATGTAGGCTGATCTTTTAAAAGTGGACCGAAAGAGGACACCTTGGCTACTTGTTTTATTCCATGTTCCATGGTATAACAGTAACAAGGCTCACCGAGGTGAAGGGGACCGTATGATGCAAGCCATGGAACCATTGCTATATGCTGCCGGTGTAGATATTGTTCTTGCTGGCCACGTACATGCTTATGAACGCTCGGTATGTTTATGCTGGTTTAATTTTTCTCAGGGTTTTTAATTGATACCACTTTGACTTATTTATATGGCCATCTTTTCAACAGAAACGTGTCTATGGTGGAAGATCAGATTCTTGTGGTGCTGTCCACGTAACAGTTGGTGATGGAGGCAACAGAGAAGGTTTAGCCAGCAAGTATGTTCTTCATTGTTTAAAGGCCTTTTAATAGTCATATTAAAAAACAAAATAAAAGATAAATAAAAGTTTGAATTTCCCCCCTGCACTAGTTCAATATTTAGCACCATTCTTTGATTTGGATTTCACCCCAGCAATTATTTAGCTTGAAATAATTTGTTTTAAAATTTGATTGCCCTTACCGCATCATATCAACTTTAATTATATATAATTTATGAGGAGATTCAGCTTTCTAATGCTAATGCCTTACCCTTCATAAACATATTAGTTTTGTGAATTTGGGAGCCCAACTCTTTCCATTATTTTCATACGAGTTGTGCTACAGTTGAATAAAAATAAGAAGGAAAATGTTGTACAAATTAACAAGTCTTACAAACTTTTCTCTTGAACTGATGTGCTTTGCAATAATGAAACTTTGGAAAACTAAAACAAATCGCGCTTCAGTGATATGATAGGTGCCACATCAGTAAATAAGAAAAGTTTGTAAGATTTGTCAGCTTGTATAACTTTACTCAAATAAGAAAGTGCTCTATTTAGTGAGATCAGGCTATTTTACTGCTTTAGTAGCTTAATTAATTTGCTAATTAGTTAAGGGTTTTGTAATATTTAATTAGCTAGGGTAGTTAATTATTTATTCGGTTTGTATTATTATTCGGACCCTCCGAGCGAGGGCAATTGTGTAATAAGTGTGCCTGCGTGTGTGCGTGTCTTCCAATCCCACGTCTTTCTCCCTTTTACTTACTAGCTTACGATGGTTAGATTAGGGCATGTTTCAATTAGCATACTTATGCTCACATGTTTGCATCCATTCATTTGTCTTGCATGGACCGGGCTTGGCGCATCATACTAACTACATCGTATTTCAATTTCAAGTTGAATACGTGTTAGCTGTAGCATCATCACATGCCATCTTAGAATAACTGAGCCTAGCTTAGTTGCATCTTGCATGTGTTGCATTAGCCATCTTAACATGAACTAGGATCATGCATATGATTACTAGCATGTTTCTGTTTTGGCTCGGAGTACTCGGTAAGCGTTTATGCTTTAGCATCCTTGCATGTGTGTGAGTGACTGCCATGATAGCATGCTTACCATGAGGCTATGTGCTTATGTGATATAACTGCCTAGTTGCTTGTGGGTGAAGGTTGGATTGCTTGAATTGGAATAATTCATTGAAATCCGTATTTTAGCCTACTTGCGAGTAGCGAACCTCGAACTATTTTCCAAGCAAACGGATATGAAATGCTTTGTTCCAAATTAGGCGATCTAGTCTATACTTGTGTGTTGTGCGCATCATATAGTAATTCTAGCTAATTAATCGGAATAAAAACGCATGTGTCTTCAAAAACGAGATATCATATTTAGTACTGGCCGATCTTTGATCGGGTGGGCGGGGGTCCTCATAGCTGACCTTCCCCAATCGTACCCAAGTTCCCGAGCTGAGGCAACTTTGGTGATGACGGACACGTGGCCTTAGGCACGAGTCAGGGTTTCCTAAATTCCCCTAAAATAAAATATTTAGGTGGCGACTCTGTATCTGGCAAAGCAGTCAATGTTTAGCACTTCTTTACAAAAATCAGTTTTCCAAAATGATTTGCCGGATTTGGACTCTTTGGTGATTTATCAATCTCACATTGCACATTGTGAAATCAGATTAAGAATCGTGACATTTGAGTCCGAACTGTAGTAAGCAAAGCCCCTCGGGCGCGTCTACAATCACCATAGATGAACACGGTTGGGTAGTTAACAATCAGTTGAAACTTGAAAAGACTTCTTTGTTTTCCAATAACGTCATTAGAATAAAGGACCTAAATTACAATCAATTTGTTTGGTTTCTATTTTCTAAATTTAATTTTTTGAAAATTGAATTCTTTTATTTTTTGTATTTTTTATTTTTAGTGAATACTTTTTAAATTTTAAGATGCACCTTACTTAGATGTATCTAAAAAGTAAATTATTTGTAAAAAAATATTTTAAAAAATCAATAAATACACAAGAATACGAAAAATATACTAATTTTTTTGTATTTTTGATATTTAATGAATTTTTTAAAGATTTTTTTCACAAATATTATATTTTTTAAGTGTATTTACATTAGGTGTATCTAAAAATTTTAAAAATTACTTAAAATATTAAAAATATTTAGTAAAAACAAAAAAATACAAAAAAAAAAAAAATTAAATTTTTTGAAAGGTGAATCCTAAAAATCATAACTAAAGAGAGTGATTTTTAACTTTCACTATTTCATCCTCTTTGACTTTGTTTTAAATAAATGAAACTTACATTTTGGTAATGATATCAACAGATCTCTATCCCAAGATTATAGAAGCAATCTGGTATAACTCAGGAATTTGAAACTAATGAGATCAATATTTTTTATGAACAAAACTTTTGAGAATAATTTCATAAGATGAAACGAACAAGACAATCTTTAAATAAGAGGGAAATGATAGTCATCATTTCTTGAAATTAAGAATGAAAAACAATTTAGTTCATTACATAGTTTGTTTGGGAAATCAAAAAAATGGACCAGGTCCACTTTCATTAAGTTCTCTAAATTTGTGAAAACCAACCTCCATCTTGGCTTGATTTTAAGCAGGATATGGGAACTTTTATCAAATAAAGGTTGGCGTGTCTACTTCTGAAATGTATTTATCAAACTCTTTAAATTATTGTGTCGGAATTATGAATTTGGGTAAAGATTTGAAAAAATAATGGTAAATGAAAATGCGAGAAAAAAAAAAAAATTAACTTATATTTCATTTACATTTCACTCGCCGTTTTCTTTCTCTATCCAAATCCTCTACTAAATCTATAATTTAGACGTGCAAGGTTGTGTTTAAATCATGAATTTAGGTAGAAATTTGGAAAGCAAAATGAAAAGATAAGTGAAATGTTGAACCCTAAACTTTAAGAGCCGTATTTGAATAATGAATTTGAGTTGGAATTTAAATTTTTAAACATTTTCCTTTTTCCTTTCCAAAGCCTAGTCAAATCGATAATCCAAACAAGGTTGCAACGTGAAATCCCTTCAGCATAATATATCTATGAATTCACATTTTAACTATTCAATGTTTTGGTGTACATAAGTTATAATAGCAAACGTATTCTCAGCTTGACATTTTAACAAACACCTCACACACACAATGAGGTGAGTATTCTTGGGCTTAGAGAGAGAGAGAGAGAGAGAGAGAGAAAAGGGGGCGGGCATTGGATTTGTCATGTTTTCCTGATTGGCCAAGGCCCAATTTTCAGGCCCACTTTATGTGGGCCTTGAATATATGGGTTGGACTTATGAGCTGGCCGATACACCCATGTCGGAAGGTCATACTAACCTCATATATATCTATTAAATAATAGATATAATCTCTCTCTCTCTCTCTTACTTTTTATTTTTTATTTTTTGTGTACATATACAATTTTAGTAAAATAATGAAATTAAAATTGATAAAAATAAATGAGTAGCAGAGTACTAACACTCCAACTGTGAAAGTAGTGACTATATTTTTATGAAATTAAAGATGCATTGAATTTAATAACATAATCATAATGAATGTAATTATGTATTTTAAGAAATAAAGTTTATTTTTTGTTTTTCTTGATTCAATATTCTACTCTAATTATTGTAATGCACTTTAAGATTTTGAGTTATAAGTTTTAATTTTTTCGTAATTATTTTTTGAATTTAATAAGAAAGCTTAAATTAAAACCGAAATTAGGCTCATATGGCCAAGTCCAACTTGAAGCCATGGGCTTAGGCCTTGAATTTTTGGTTCGGACGAGCCCATTGCCGAGGTTTAAGTTCACTTCTTTGGCTATTTTTTTTTGAATTATTTTTAAATTTTTATAATTTTTTAAAAATCTTGAATAAATTATTTTATTTTATTCTTGTTTAAATGATTCTATTTTTATTTTTTTTAAAACAAAAGATGAATAAGTCAAACTGAAAAAAAGGACAAAAAATAAAGAATTGATCGTCCTAGAATTTACTAATTAACCAAAGGAAGATATATGTAACGCTTGATCTTTTTCAGTTTTACTGTTTCCTCGGGGCTGCTAAAATAGGTTTTTTTAATTTACAAAAAGAGCATTTTTGTCAATTTTTGGAATTTGTGTGGAGAAAAATGAAAAGGAAAATTGTGTTCTCTTCTCTATCACTTCTAGAGACATGGGTGTCCTGATATACCAACCAGTTGGAGATGATGCTTGTCAAATGGACACTTCTGGTTGAAAGGAACATTACTTTATTGCTAGTAGAGCTCCAGGTCATGTTTACTCATTAGAAGTTATTTGTGTTGATAATGAAGTTATTTATTCATATAGAAAGTTTCATTATTCAAATTTTGTAATGACTAGTAAATACATGGAAAGATTAAAATTGGCAGTGCTTTTTAAGTGAATGTGCAGGAAGGGATGAAAAACTCTGTAGTTGATATTCTGAGTGTACAGGCTAGTGCAGTGACCTTTAATCGTAGTAACCTCAACCCTTGAAACTCTTGACATGAAAAGATGATGATTCAATGTGAACACCAGGATGTTCTGGTAAAATGTGAAGGAAAAAGGCCCTTTCCAAATATCAGGGGCATAGTCGTTAAAGGTGCCAAGGTCTTCTAAAGCGTAAGCACAAGGTGTAGCATAATGTACACGCCTTAGTGAAGTGAGCCGCATGCGTGATTAATTTTAAACTAAAAGAAATTTGAAATATGTAGCATTTCTAAGAAAAATGTGAATTTTTTGACATATCTTTTTTTTTTGGTTGATAAATAATCAAACTTTATTAGAAAAGCATCACGATGATGCAAAGAATACAAAAAAATAGCACACCCACAAAGGGCCCAACAAACTAAAGATACGAATTTTTTGACATATCAACTAAAGATATCTATTTCTAGTCATGTATAAGCTCATGAAACAAGAATACAAAATGTTGAAATTTATTAATAATACTCTCTCAATAAGATCGTGGATATGATACAAGACACATCGATTTGTGACCCTTGAAAAATTAAAAGATAAAAACGAAGATATGACTATCTATTTTCCTTTCAATTTTTTTAAAATGCATTTTTAATATATATTTCTGTCCTTTATTCCTAAATCCTATGATATAATTCCATGAAATGTAGGCTGCTCTTTTAAAAGTGGACCGAAAGAGGACACCTTGGCTGCTTGTTTTATTCCATGTTCCATGGTATAACAGTAACAAGGCTCACCGAGGTGAAGGGGACCGTATGATGCAAGCCATGGAACCATTGCTATATGCTGCCGGTGTAGATATTGTTCTTGCTGGCCACGTACATGCTTATGAACGCTCGGTGTGTTTATGCTGGTTTAATTTTTTTTCTCAGGGTTTTTAATTGATACCACTTTGACTTATTTATATGGCCATCTTTTCAACAGAAACGTGTCTATGGTGTAAGATCAGATTCCTGTGGTGCTGTCCACGTAACAGTTGGTGATGGAGGCAACAGAGAAGGTTTAGCCAGCAAGTATGTTCTTCATTGTTTAAAGGCCTTTTAATAGTCATATTAAAAAACAAAATAAAAGATAAATAAAAGTTTGAATTTCCCCCCTGCACTAGTTCAATATTTAGCACCATTCTTTGATTTGGATTTCACCCCAGCAATTATTTAGCTTGAAATAATTTGTTTTAAAATTTGATTGCCCTTACCGCATCATATCAACTTTAATTATATATAATTTATGAGGAGATTCAGCTTTCTAATGCTAATGCCTTACCCTTCATAAACATATTAGTTTTGTGAATTTGGGAGCCCAATTCTTTCCATTATTTTCATAGGAGTTGTGCTACAGTTGAATAAAAATAAGAAGGAAGATGTTGCACAAATTAACAAGTCTTACAAACTTTTCTTTTGAACTGATGTGCTTTGCAATAATGAAATTTTGGAAACTAAAACAAATCCTGCTTCAATGCTATGATAGGTGCCACATCAGTAAGTAAGAAAAGTTTGTAAGATTTGCTAGTTTGTATAACTTTACTCAAATAAGAAAGTGCTCTATTTAGTGAGATCATAGCAGATCTACAAATCTGACTAGCATTTTGTATTCATTCTGTGTGAATCCTCATTTCCAGTTTTAGCCCTTTTTTCAATGACAAGTTATGCAAGCAGTTAATCCAAGGCCCTAAAAATGAATTGACAGGTATATAAATCCACAGCCAGAGTGGTCTGTCTTCCGTGAAGCAAGCTTTGGTCATGGCGAGCTCAAGATAGTGAATTCAACTCATGCTCTCTGGAGCTGGCATAGGAACGATGACGATGAACCAGTGAGATTTGATGAGGTCTGGATAACCTCTTTGGTCAGTTCAGGCTGCCTTGCTGATAAGAGGCCTGAACTAAGGAAGATCCTCCTCGCACCTTAGCACCAGTAATAAGAGTGGTGCGTGCATGCTTCTATAATTTCAGACGTGCTTTCTTGCTAGACTTTTATGTAACTATGTAGAAAAACAATGCATATACTTGGCGTATAGTATAGGCACTGCCTGTCTACGTTGTGCTTGTTATGAAGGCAGGAGTATGCTGATGTTGTGTGTGTTGAGCAGCCATAATTGGTGTGTTTTTGCTGCGTTTGTAGTTGGGTTTGTATTTCAAGTGCAGCTTGTCTGCAATATGCTCAATCAGTCAGTTGCTCTATCGTCTGTTTATTATTATTATTAGTCATCAGTCTTATTTCTTGAATGGGGTGAAAATTGCTGAGTCACCTGGAGTATAGACACTGCTATGGTTATGATTTTTTGGTAGGGTGAAGTTTATGCTAGGGTTAAACCAGATTAAATAGCGGGATCTTTGTTCATGAAATTAGATTCACTTTTTTTAAATATATATATATATATATATTTATTAATGTTTTAAAAAATTAATTCGGAGTTTTGGGGAAATGAAAGACACATTGGTTATGTTCTTTTTTGTTTTTTGAAAATTCTTGAAAGTTGTCTGTGGATTGTATCTGAAAATAATTTTAGGAAATTTTATTTAAATACAACTCAACAAAGAAAAGAAATTTTGGACCTTTTAAAAATATTTTTCACACAAGAACAAGAATGATGGTCATTTTTTTAACGTTTAGCTTATTTATTTTGCAAACACAAAAACATATACAGTAAAACAACATTTGTACAAAATTTGTTCCATCATGCTGTATGATTTTTCACACCATTGGCGATCATTCGCCATGATAGCAAGTGAAACTTGGCTCATCCTAAAAGAAAGTGTTTCAGATGTAAGTGAGCCTTACCAAGAAAGTTATTTATGAATAATTAACTGGAAACAATGCAACAAGAATTCTTTTGAAAAGGGCCACCAAAAAAGACAAAATCTGCTGAAAGGACAGCCAAAAAAGAAAAAGAAAAAGGGGGCTTACTTCCATTAAGGAATTGTTTTTACATTTTTTGGTTCATCTCATCAAACCAAGAGACAAAAATAGGAAATTTGGAGTATAGCGTTACAGGGTCCCAAATACATTCTTCTTCTTCTTTTTCCTTCTTTGGTGAGGAAATACGGGTTGCACATCCCTTCTGAAGTTCCACTTTCTGAGCAGCCTAATTGCTGTGATACCAAATGCAAAAGTGATCTCCTTATCAATCTATTTGCATTCGAGTGTCATATCACCGTTGAGGGTTCAGAGGGTTGGCTAAGCAACTTTTGTTTGCATCAGAAACTATGATTACTGGTGTGAAGGTATAAATTCGCCACAGATATTTGCATCCTTATGTCAGCCAACTTGAGTCATCAGATGAGGCAAATTAACTACAGGTAGAACTGTATTGCAAGTTACTAACCCCTCATCTAGCATCTGTGGTGGGTTCTATCAATGAGCTCGAGTCCCGTCCCAACTCTTCCTTGCCCCTCCAAAGGATAATCTGATCATCCTTGAACAAGATAGGGACACACGGTACCAAATCCTAAAACAGCATGAAAAGACAACCGGAAAAAAAAAAAAAAAAAAAAACCTTCAAAATGATCAGTCTTCCTGGTTAAGAGTTTACACATTAAGCCAAGAAAATATATATGTATATATATAATTGGGGTCTGATTTGAGTACAACTCATACCCTTAACTTCACACCGATCTTCTTGCAGTCACTTGAACCCACATGAGTGCAGTCTAGTCGCACAACTTCTTCGGTCTGAAACGCTTCCCTCACTCTCTCCACTACATTCACATAAACACCATTCCTGGCTACAGAAATATAAATGCAAAAATGAGCATATGTGCCAATGTGGATCATGCATACACAGTAATAATTACTCTCTCCGTCCCACACTGTTAGTTTCTTCTTTCCAATTTGGGATGTTCCAAACGTTACTGTTCTTTGAAAAATTACTTTATAATTAATTATCCTTCATAAATGACTATGAATATATTTAGGAAAGGGAATTTAGAGGCAATTTGGGAAACCAATGCCTTTTGATTTGAATTTGAATGCATTAATTACATGTCATGTCACCTTAAAAATTTGGAACTCCCAAAAGGGACCGACATTATGGGATGGAGGGAATACAATTATCCACCATTACAACTGTCTATAAAAGCAATTTTTCACATCAATCTTACATAAATTGAGTTCACTTACTAAGTTTCATTAGAGGATAAAAGTTCAGTCCTCTATTTCTCATTTCCTTCTTTTCTTCAAATGTGAGACCATCAGCAACATTCTTCACAAGCTTTGGATATATTGGCGCATACGGCTTCCACAACATCAAAGGAATAACTGGTCTCTTTTTAAAGTCATAGTTTCGACCCTGATACAATAGAAGGATATTTATGTGGCGGTAGATGATGTTCCCACCAGTTTTGTCCTACAGAGACACTATCACATCATCAACTTAAATATCCTTGCAACCAAATAAGCAATTGAATTTCTCAATTCGAAAAGGAACAAGCTGTTCCAAGTTCAAACCTCAAGCTGGAAGCAAACATTATCTGTGTCAAGAGTTGGCACACCCATGCACTTGATCTTAACGGCTTCAGCCTGCTTCCGGTGGTTGTGAATGTCTTTGAGCATGTTGTGAGTAACACCCCCCTTCCCTAGCGTGAATAGAATTATAAATTCACTAGTTATTTACAAATGTTGAAGCTTAAGCCTAATGCAGTGCAATTAGCTTTTGTTCCAAGTCCAATTACATAAGCAAATAAAATTGAACCATAAAATCAAACAGATCCAGCATTGTTTGCCCCCCAGAACTTATGGTTCCATGTAAAAAGTAGCAGTACATGTTATCAAGGCAGCTCAAGTTAAAATTTATTGCTCACAACATAAGCCCCCACAAATAACCTAATTTACATGCGATAGTGAATTTTACAATTCCAGTGTAGAAGTGCATATGATGCGGAGAAGGTTAGTTGGGATGGGTTTCAGTGTGAAAGTCCATAGCTGCTAAATATCCAAGTTAAACAGATGCAAATCATGTGGCCTGTGTCTGTCCATGAATGTACAATATGACTACTCCCTAAGTAGCATGGCATGCGACACGACACCAACATGAAACCAACATGCTGACATGTTGATTTTCAAAAAATGCCAGATACGATACTCTTGCGACACGATAAATTTTTTATTTTTACAAATTTATTATATCATATATATAAATAATTTATTTAAAGATAATGAAAAAGATATAACATAACACCAATTATATTAAAAGCTATATATTTCATAACTTAACATCAGCACATCATGCACATAACAAGTGTCGGAAGAGTCAGGCACACTGAAGAAGTGTCTGTCATGCTTTTAGGAGTGCCTAAAGAGTATTGGTGTCCGACATGGGTGTCGGACACGACACGGTTCCACAAAAATGTCCATGCTTCTTAGGCAACTCCAAAGATGACTAAAATCAAGGATCTCGATAGTATCAATGTCTAATTACTTCAGTTTCTTCATTCAATGAGCAAACAAGAGCCAATAATGTGAAATTTATACATGTTTATACTCACATTCCATTAGTCTAACTAATCAGCAGAAATAATGCATCATGCATCAAACCACATGAATTCAAATCGTCACTAATAAAAAATTATAATGAAAATCAAACCCTAAGTTGTATAGCTTCACCATTCAGAAAATTGAACTCAAAAGAGGCACATTAAATAAGAATATAGCACATACAAACACATACATGTCTATACAAAAAGAGAGAGAGTACCCAAATTAATCTGTCAAGAACAATCATTATGACGTAACCGTTCCACAAGCGCAGCGACTTCTTCTTTGGAGAGTGGTTCTCCAAGAACCTCACATCGTTGTTCTTCTAACTTTAGCAAATCAACTGCTTCCTTGGCCAGAGCACAAGGGCCGGTCCATTTCCGGTCAAGCCGTCCAGATCCAAAGGGAGAGAATCTCGGCGGTTCATGGTACCCAATGGGCTTAATCGAAGGGTTAGTCTCAGAGTATGAGTATCTGAAATCGAAGGGTAGATTTGATTTCAATGGAAAATCCAAGTCTTTCTCGGATTTCAATGAAGCTTTGTTTTGACTATTCCCTTGCTTCTTTTCCTTGTTCTCGTTATTGGGTTTTAGGGTTTTGGAGGTGAATGAAAATGGAGGGTCATAGGTATCTTCATTTTGGGATTGAGATTGGCTTAAAAAACGAGAGATACAGAGGAGTGTTGGCTGGGTTACATCATGAAAGGGGATGCTTGAGTGTGGGGTTAGGGTTTGATGTCTTGAATGACGCCATGGAAAGATCTTTACTAGCATTGGTGGGAGGGAACTACTTTTCTGTGAACAGCGCTCAGCTGACAGAGAGAATCACCATACAGTTGGGCAGTTAACAATCAGTTGAAACCTGAAAGACAATTTCAAAAAGGTCATTACAGTGAAGGACCTAAATTATATTATTTTTAATTTTTCACTATTTCATCCTCTTTGACTTTGTTTGAAATAAAATAATAAATGACAGACATATATTCAAGATTATAGAAGCAATCTGTATACATTAAAGGCACGAGATCGAGATTTTTTATGAAAGGGAACTTTTGAGAAGAACTTCATAAGATAAAATGAACATGACAATGTTTAAATAAAAGGAAAATGATAATAATTTCTTACAATTAAGAATGCTTGTTTGGGTAATCTAAAAAATGGACCAGGTCAGGTCGACTTTTATTAAGTTATCAGAATTTTTGAAAGAATAATGTTTGAGGGCCCGAAATGAGTGGGTCGAATTTGGCTCAAAACTCAAAACGACGTCGTTTTGGGTTTTCATTTTTTTTTTTTTTTTCATTCTTTGCATTTTTTTTTTTTGTTTTTTTTTTCATTTGCTCTAACATTTGCCTGGGTCGCCCTTCCAGGTTTTCGGCCCAGCGAGCCTCTCAAGGGTAAAAGTGTAGCTTTGTCTATGTCAAATGGTTTTAGGATCTCGAAGCCATCTGAATCCAGAAGAATGGCTGTTGTTTGTTGATGATGTAGAAGTCCATTCGATGGGGGCTGAATTTGCCCCTAGTTTTGCGGATAGGAACTTGGTTGTCCTTCAGCAATACTTTCTTCTTTCCTCCCTTCTCTGATTTGGCATTCTTGCCGATCTTTGTTAGCTTGAGAAACATCCCAATTTTTTAACTCTTCGAGCACATCTGACATTCTTTGCCCCCCAGTTCGAGGGGTGCTTTTGATCTAGCTTCGCAAGCTTCTTTTGACGACGTCTGACCTGCTTTATATAACTTTCTTACCCCTAGTTCATGGGCTGCTTCAAATCTGGCCACACAGGCCTCACATTGTGGTTGACCGTTGTACATTCTGAATCCAAGTTCAAGGTTTGAAGGCAAAGGACTTGAGTCTCGAGGCTGGGAGCGATCCTATGCTGCACAATCTCAAGAGCGATTCAACACAGGTCTTTGCAGGACGGCGCAAAACATTTTTTTTTTTTTTGAAATCTTTGAAGAAAGCGACTAGTCGCTCACGCTGAAGACAATGTAGAACCAATCTGGATCAAGCCAGGATCCTTCTCAGTTCTCACATTAACAAGCATGATCTCATTCATTAGGGGCTTAGCATGCCTCCCTTTCTCTCATTTGATCAAATTTTTGCAAATCCCATGGAATTCCTTCCTCTTTGGTTTCACCACACTGTTCAAAAAGTTTTGAAAAACTCAGGTCAATGCAATGATTTCAAGGCATAGAAAAGACAGTTTTTTTTTTAGTCAAATACTACCATCTTATTCAGAACTCCTGGCACAACTGGCGCAAGGCAGAAATAAACAAAAAAGCGAGAAAAACCACTGCTATTTCATTCAGATCTTTTGGCATAACGGGCTCAACGGCAGAAACAGACTCAAAAGAGTGGGTGTCAAGACAAACACCAAAACAAGCAAGTGATGTCCGAGGTAACACCCCTGAAATCAGCTGACTCTAACAAAATAGGACTGACTCGATACAACAAGAAAAACCCAACTGACTCAGTATGAAAAGACTGACACAATACAAAACAACAAGACTGACCCAATACCCAAGTCAGAAAACACAAAAACTAGCATTGGTAAAATGCTCAAAACAGTGCGTGCCATACGCTACATCTGGAATAAACTGAGCGCTGCCCGCAGGTGGTTCATCCCCCGATCACATACTCGTACTATCCCCCAAGTTCACTGATCCAGTGACGATAGACTTTGCTGAGTTGGTGCGGCGATGACCTTGTTATCAAACAAATCTTGTACATCATGGCGAAGACGAAAGCAACTGTCAGTGTCATGACCAGTTTGTTGATGGTAGGCACAGTACTTAGTCGAGTCATGCTTTGGAGGAAGAGGATCAGGTAAAGGCCGTTGTTCTAATGGTTTCAGATGTCCTTTTCAGATTAAGACCTCTAGAGCCTTTGACAAAGGCATATAAAGTGGGGTGAAAACCCTCTTGACTCGAGGTGGATATTTGGTTGTTTGTGAGTTACTTCGGGACGCACCGGTGAATAGAGTAGCTATTTTTGATGTGGTGGTGGTGACCATGCCCACTTCGGAAGATCTTGCAGCTGCATCACCACTGGTGGTCGCATTCGAACTGCGGGAAAATGCCCTTCTGGGCTGCTCCTTCTCCTAGTCAATAAGGGCCGGCTTCATGGCGTCCTCGATCTGTACCCCAAGCTCATGCAAGTCGGCAAAGGTAGGGAGGGCCAGACTATCATCTTTTGTATTAGCCTGGGTTGGAGTTTGCGTATAACCATCCTTATCTGGTCTTTGTAGGAAGGCCTTGTAGCCACCATCGAGGCATTTGGTCTCCATCTCGTCACAAACTCTGAAAAACCCTCATTTGGCTCTTGGCGGGTGATTTCAAGATCACGAGTTGTGACCTCAATCTGTGTGTTATAGGAGTATTGAGGTCGTACAACTTCTTCGGTCTGAAATGCTTCCCTCACTCTCTCCACTACATTCACATAAACACCATTCCTGGCTACAGAAATATAAATGCAAAAATGAGCATATGTGCCAATGTGGATCATGCATACACAGTAATAATTACTCTCCCCGTCCCACACTGTTAGTTTCTTCTTTCCAATTTGGGATGTTCCAAACGTTACTGTTCTTTGAAAAATTACTTTATAATTAACTATCCCTTATAAATGAATATGAATATATTTAGGAAAGGGAATTTAGAGGCAATTTGGGAAACCAATGCCTTTTGATTTGAATTTGAATGCATTAATTACATGTCATGTCACCTTAAAAATTTGGAACTCCCAAAAGGGACCGACATTATGGGATGGAGGGAATACAATTATCCACCATTACGACTGTCTATAAAAGCAATTTTTCACATCAATCTTACAAAAATTGAGTTCACTTACTAAGTTTCATTAGAGGAGGAGAGTTCAGTCCTCTATTTCTCATTTCCTTCTTTTCTTCAAATGTGAGACCATCAGCAACATTCTTCACAAGCTTTGGATATATTGGCGCATACGGCTTCCACAACATCAAAGGAATAACTGGTCTCTTTTTAAAGTCATAGTTTCGACCCTGATACAATAGAAGGATATTTATGTGGCGGTAGATGATGTTCCCACCACTTTTGTCCTACAGAGACACTATCACATCATCAACTTAAATATCCTTGCAACCAAACAAGCAATTGAATTTCTCAATTCGAAAAGGAACAAGCTGTTCCAAGTTCAAACCTCAAGCTGGAAGCAAACATTATCTGTGTCAAGAGTTGTCACACCCATGCACTTGATCTTCACGGCTTCAGTCTGCTTCCGGTGGTGGTGGATGTCTTCGAGCATGTAGTGAGTAACACCCCCCTTCCCTAGCGTGAATAGAATTATAAATTCACTAGTTATTTACAAATGTTGAAGCTTAAGCCTAATGCAATGCGATTAGCTTTTGTTCCAAGTCCATTTACATAAGCAAATAAAATTGAACCATAAAATCAAACAGATCCAGCATTGTTTGCCCCCCAGAACTTATGGTTCCATGTAAAAAGTAGCAGTACATGTTATCAAGGCAGCTCAAGTTAAAATTTATTGCTCACAACATAAGCCCCCACAAATAACCTAATTTACATGCGATAGTGAATTTTACAATTCCAGTGTAGAAGTGCATATGATGCGGAGAAGGTTAGTTGGGATGGGTTTCAGTGTGAAAGTCCATAGCTGCTAAATATCCAAGTTAAACAGATGCAAATCATGTGGCCTGTGTCTGTCCATGAATGTACAATATGACTACTCCCTAAGTAGCATGTGTTGCAGGCATGCAACACGACACCAACATGAAACCAAAATGCTGACATGTTGATTTTCAAAAAATGCCAGGTACGATACTCTTGGGACACGATAAAATTTTATATTTTTACAAATTTATTATATCATATATATAAATAATTTATTTAAAGATAATGAAAAAGATATAATATAACACCAATTATATTAAAAGCTATATATTTCATAACTTAACATCAACACATCATGCACGTAACAAGTGTCGGAAGAGTCAGGCACACTGAAGAAGTGTCTGTCATGCTTTTAGGAGTGCATGAAGAGTATTGGTGTCCGACATGGGTGTCGGACACGACACGGTTCCACAAAAATGTCCATGCTTCTTAGGCAACTCCAAAGATGACTAAAATCAAGGATCTTGATAGTTTAAATGTCTAATTACTTCAGTTTCTTCATTCAATGAGCAAACAAGAGCCAATAATGTGAAATTTATACATGTTTATACTCACATTCCATTAGTCTAACTAATCAGCAGAAATAATGCATCATGCATCAAACCACATGAATTCAAATTGTCACTAATAAAAAATTATAATGAAAATCAAACCCTAAGTTGTATAGCTTCACCATTCAGAAAATTGAACTCAAAAGAGGCACATTAAATAAGAATATAGCACATACAAACACATACATGTCTATACATAAAGAGAGAGAGTACCCAAATTAATCTGTCAAGAACAATCATTATGACGAAACCGTTCCACAAGCGCAGCGACTTCTTTGGAGAGTGGTTCTCCAAGAACCTCACGTCGTTCTTCTAACTTTAGCAAATCAATTGCTTCCTTGGCCGGAGCACAAGGGTCGGTCCATTTCTGGTCTAGCCGTCCAAGTCCAAAGGGAGAGAATCTCGGTGGTTCACGGTACCCAATGGGCTTAATCAAAGGGTTAGTCTCAGAGTATGAGTATCTGAAATCGAAGGGTAGATTTGATTTCAATGGAAAATCCAAGTCTTTCTCGGATTTCAATGAAGTTTTGTTTTGACTATTCCCTTGCTTCTTTTCCTTGTTCTCGTTATTGGGTTTTAGGGTTTTGGAGGTGAATGAAAATGGAGGGTCATAGGTATCTTCATTTTGGGATTGAGATTGGCTTAAAAAACGAGAGATACAGAAGAGTGTTGGCTGGGTTACATCATGAAAGGGGATGCTTGAGTGTGGGGTTAGGGTTTGATGTCTTGAATGACGCCATGGAAAGATCTTTACTAGCATTGGTGGGAGGGAACTACTTTTCTGTGAACAACGCTCAGCTGACAGAGAGAATCACCATACAGTTGGGCAGTTAACAATCAGTTGAAACCTGAAAGACAATTTCAAAAAGGTCATTACAGTGAAGGACCTAAATTATATTATTTTTAATTTTTCACTATTTCATCCTCTTTGACTTTGTTTGAAATAAAATAATAAATGACAGACATATATTCAAGATTATAGAAGCAATCTGTATACATTAAAGGCACGAGATCGAGATTTTTTATGAAAGGGAACTTTTGAGAAGAACTTCATAAGATAAAATGAACATGACAATGTTTAAATAAAAGGAAAATGATAATAATTTCTTACAATTAAGAATGCTTGTTTGGGTAATCTAAAAAATGGACCAGGTCAGGTCGACTTTCATTAAGTTATCAGAATTTTTGAAAAACCAGCCAACTTGGTTTGATTTTAGCCAGGTTATGGGAATTTTTTCGAGTGAAGGTTGGCATGTGTACTTCTGAAATGCTTTACCAAACACTGAACAGGTTTCAAACCAGTGAAGTTGTGGCCCCTAGAATTGGTTTTTGATCTTCTTAAACAGGCTTGATTTGGAGTTTGTGCTTACAACGTTATTTTGAACAAAAATGCTCTAAAAGGGTATCAAAAAACCCAAACAAAGATCCTATTCAATGCCATTGAAAAAAAAAACATTATTTTACTCAAAAGCAACAACAAAACCCACTTGATTGGGTTTGCGACACAATGCTTGCTTTGGTTTGATTTGATAGTGAAACAATAAACAAAGGCCTTTCCCAAATCGTTGCGAAGACCCACCATTTTATTATCCAGATAAGCATCCTCAGCTAGACATTTTAACAAACACCTCACCCACGCACACAATCAGACCCAAAAGCAAGAAATAGAAGCGGAAACCCAAACATGCCATTATACTCTTTTCTCTATCTCTCTCCAAGCAAATACCCATTGTAATTAAAATTCCCACATTGCAGAATAGCATAAAACCCACAAACTTAACTGAATGAGTTAAAATTAACAACTCCAATTCTTCATGAAGACTTGGAAAAAAAAATTAAAAAAGAAAAAAGAAAAAAAGAAGAAGATAGAGAAGCTTAAACAAATAAGAACCAAAACATAGTGAGAGAACAGAGAAGAACGAGAGTGAGTAAGCAGAAAACTAACCTATGATCTTCAGGGAACTTCTCCAATAGCAAAAGATAATTCATAGTAGAGAGAGACAAGAGAGAAGAGAGAGAATTGGATTTGTCCAGTTTTTTGGGTCTCGTCCAGGCCCAATGATGGGCCCAACTGACCTGGCCCTTAAATAATATGGGTTGGACTCATGAGCTGGCCCTATACCCAAGTCGGAAGTTCATATTAGGGGTGAGCAGTGGATATACCAATTCGTCAAAATCGAACGAACCGAATTGATCCGCCACATTTTGGACGGATGCGTGATGATGAGCGGATGGTTGCGGATTGATTTTCTCCAATCCGCCAATTTGGCGGACGGATGGTAGATTTGAAGTTCCTTTGGCCACAACCGAACCGCCAAACCGCAAGCACCCTTAATAATTTATAAGACTTTGTGTTTTTAATTTGTTTAAATATTTTGTTTGTGTTTTCAATTGAAAAACAGTTTAAATATTCTGTTGAAAAAAAGTTTTCAACTTGAATATATTTTTTGAATTGAAAAAAATAAATGTATTATTTATTTATATTTTTTCAAGACAGTAGTTTGGGTAGATTTGGAACGAGAGCTGCTTTTTGGTTGTAGTTACTTGTATAGCCAAGGGCTTAATTGAATTGAGTTAGACTCATTTTGTTGTAACCATGCAATGGCATGGAAAGATATAAGCCTTTTTGGGCAGATGACTATTTGTTTAACTTTCATTACTTTTCACTATTCGTCACACACGATGTAGATTCAAGATGAGCTATTTATGAATGTATATCGCATGTGTTACATTTTGTATATTAATTCTGATTAATGGAAGCTTCTTATTCTATTTATATCACATTGTACTAATGTTTGGAGTTGGTTTATTGTAATTATTTTGGGGACGTGATAGTAAAAGATAGATCCATATAATACATATTGATCATGACCTATTAATGTTAATTTTCAAATTTTATTAAGCAAAGTTTTATGGACACTCGGTTCATAAATCAAAATTTGAATTTTCTATGCCCAAAGTTCCACACTCTAAAGTACTTTGTCCATGAGGACAAACTCCTGCAAAATGACCAAATTATCCACATATATATATATATATATATATTTATTAAATAATAATAGGTATTTTTTTTTTCTCTCTCTCTTACTTTTAGGGCTGGTTTGACAACTCTTCAAAAAGTCAAAAAGTTAAAAAATTACCAAAAAAGTTAAAAAGTTATCACTATTCACAAAAAAATATTAAAAAAATAATATACACATATTAATACAAATAAAAAAGCCCTAACATTGGTACTGACGTGATGGTGGTGTCAATGATCGGGAAAAAAAAATAATTTATAGTTAAATATTCACTAAATTAGATGGTAGAGCTGGGCCCGTGGAGGCTACTATGGGTCATGTTTTGATAATCTGAACCGTTCAATATGTAGAACTTGTCTAGTACTATATGCTTGAAAAAAATTACGTCTATCGGATATCGCTAAATACATGATCAAATTAGTTTTGTATAAAAATGGATGGTGTTATAGTTAACAGTTAACAAAAAAAAGCTAACACGATCAGATAGTTATCGATATCCAATCAATGTGATTTTTTACAAGCATATAATACTCAACGAGTTCTACACATTAAATAGTTCCGATTAGTAAAACGGGACCCTTAGTGAGCCCCCATGAGCCGAACAGAACCGACCAATTTATGCCCGAAAAGTAGAGAATCAATCTCCTACACTGCCTTTTGCCGCGCTGCCGCTTCCAACCGTACGGCCTATTCCATCACTTTATTCTCTTATACACTTATTTATATAATTTTTTAATATACATTTTTTCATAAAAAATTAAAAAGTTAACTCAAACATTCATATTTTTTTCTCAACTTTTTTGTTTAAAAAAATAAAAAATATACTTATTTAGGACACCCCAAATAACCCTTTTTATTTTTTTTTTTTTATGTACATACGCAGTTTTAATAAAATAACGAAATTAAAATTGATAAAACTGAATGAGTAGCACTCCAACTGTGTGGAAGCAGTAACTCTACTTTCGCGAAATTAGATGCGTAGAATTTAATAATATAATTATAATGAATGGAATTATGTATTCTAAGAAATAAATGTTGCGTTTGGTTGTGTTTTGTAAATGTAATTTGAGAGTATGAGTTGTATTTTGTAAATGTAATTTGAGAGTATGAGTTGTATTTTGAGTTTGTGTGTTGTAAAATTATGATTTGAGTGTAAAAAATTTATTTGGTAAAGAGTTTTGAAAAAGAGGTTTGATTTGAGTGGGGAATTGTTGATGTGATATTTGATATGTGGTACAAAAATTTACAACTCATAACTAAACATACAACTCAAAATTATTTTAAAGCACATTAAAAATTAAAAAAATTTCAAAAAATATTTTTCCCAATTATATAAATCAATTGCAAAAAAAAAAAAAAATAATAATAATAATTCTGTACAGCGGAGGACATCCGGGTGGATGTCCCCAAGGACGTCTGGGCGAATGACCCCAAGGACGTCCGGACGATCTTCCCCTGACCAAAATTTTCACAAAAAATGCGGCTGTGATTCAATATTCAATTCTAATTATTTTTTATTTTTCTTGATTCAATATTCAATTCTAATTATTGTAATGCAACTTAAGATTTTGCGATATAATTTAACTAGCATATACCCGTGCCTGAAGCATGGTGTATATAATGTTAGAATTAAAATATAATTGTAATGCCAACATTATTTAAATTTAGTTTTTAAAATTTTGGAATTCTTACAAAACTTCTCACGAAAACTCACTTTTGTTTATATGATATATAGCTAGATAGATAGATGTGCCTAGCATACATACAATTTTCACGAGCATACATGCAATACTACTTTTGCTTATATAATTATATGAAAATTGTATGTATGCCCGTAATGTCATAGTGTATTTTGGGCATATATACATTGTATGGAAATATGTGTAAAATATATTAAACAAAAAGGAGAAGAAAAAAAAAACAAATAGAGAGAAAAATAAAAATGAGAGAAAATAAAAAATTAAAAAGAAAAGAGAGAGGAAGGTGGGATCATGAGATCATGGAATGATGGGTGAGAAAAGGAAAAAGTAAAAGAGAGAGAAGCGTGAAAGTAGAAAATGTATATGTAGGACATTTTTTAGAAAATATATCTTAGTCATTATTTTATAATTTGAATAAATCTGAGCCGTTCAAATGTCCTAATAGAACAAAAACATGTTGAAGATCCAAAAAACGTCCTACTTTATTATATAGATGTTGCATATTCATATGTGGTCTAAATTTATGAAATTTATCAAGTATTCAATATATTTAAAAATAATAATTAATTGTTCAAATTTATTTAATTTGTAGACTATAAAATTTATTAATTTAATCTCCACTACACACAGTAAAATAAGTGAACAAAAAGGAGAAAATAAAAAAAATAAACGAATAGAGAGAAAAATAAAAATGGGAGAAAATAAAAAATAAAAAAAAAAGAGAGAGGAAGGTGGGATCATGAGATCATAGAAGGATGTGTGAGAAAATAAAAAAAATAAGAGAGAGAAGTGAGAAAATAGAAAATGTATATGTAGGATATTTTTTGAAAAATATATCTCAGCGGTTGTCTTATAATTTGAATAGATCTGAGCTGTCCAAATATCTTAGTAGGACAAATGTGTATAAGACAAATTTAAAAACCATCATGCTTTATTATATAGATGTTGAAGATTCATATGAGGTTTAAATTTATGAAATCTATCAAGATTTAATATATTTAAAAATAATAATTAATTATTCAAATTCATTTAATTTGTGAATTATAAAATTCATTAATTTAATCTCTATTACACACAGTAAAATAAATGAGCAAAAAAGAGAATAAAAAAAATAAACAAATAGAGAGAAAAATAAAAATTGGAGAAAATAAAAAAAGAAAAAGAAAAGAGAGGAATGTGAGATAATGAGATCATAGAATGATGGGTAAGAAAAGGAAAAAGTAAGAGAGAGAAGCGGAACAATAGAAAATGTACATGTAAGATATTTTTTAGAAACATATCTCAGTCATTATTTTATAATTTAAATGGATCTGAACTGTTCAAATGTCCTAATAAGACAAATATATGTATGATAAATTCAAAAACTATCCTACTTTATTATATAGATTTTTTTCCTTAATTTATTTTGAATTTAATAGAAAAGCGCAAATTAAAGCCTAAATTGGGTTCCTACGAGCAAGTCAAACTCAAATCTTACAAGTTCGTAATTTCAAACTCATGGATGAGGCCTGAGCTTTAGAAATATAACATGGCCTGACTAAAGCACAACCTATTTATTAACTAGTCAAAGCCCATGGGCTTGGGTCTTAAATTTTAGGTCCGAGCTAGCCCATTGGCGAGGCTTTAATTTCATTTCTTGGCTAAAATTAAAGGCCAAGTTTATTTTTACAACGTATTTTTACTTTCTTAAAAACAAAATCAATTTTGAGTGAATTTTGTTTTATGTTTAGGCTTGTCTCGTCTAACTGATTTTTAATTTAAAAATATATATATATATATATAGATAAAACAATTACTTAATGCAGTGGCACATGATAAAAGAATAACAACAATTCACATCAAATCTAAAAGCACTTAAACCACAATTGTATTGTTCTATCTCTCCTAGCAAACACCCATCGCAATTATAATTTTCACATTGCAGAAGAATACCATAAATAAACCCACTAATGTTGTGTTTGGTTGGGGTTTTTGGGGTGGGATTTGGAAAAGGAATGAGAAATGTAATCCTATTTATGTTTGGTTATAATAAAAAATATATGGGAAAAGAAAGGGGGTGAGAAATAAATAAAGAAATAGGAGACCTTTTAGGACATCAATTCTATTTTATAACCAACACAACCAAACATAGTTGGGATTTGGAATTCTATTAATTAGTCACCTGCGTCGGAGTAGGAGTCAGGCGTCGGAGTGGGGGGTCAATAGCTGTTACCGTTGTTTGAGGGGGGAGGGGGGAAAATTTCAAAATGAAATGTGAACCTGTTGTTGTTTGGGTCTTACAGTCACAGTCACGTGACTATCACGTGAGTGCCACCTCACTGGGGGTCGGGATAACTGGGGGTGGGAAGCATTTTTTTAATATATATTTTTTTTTTTTTGTTTCTTTCTTTCTTTCTTTCTTTTTTTTTTTTTTTGGTGTGTAAATATAAAGAAAATATTTTAAATAAAAAAATTTATAAAAATATTATTTAGAATGAAATATCAATGATAGTTTTAAAATTATGAAAATAATAATGACTGTTTTGATTGAAAGTAAAGAGATTATAATAAGTCATATTATTATCTATGAAAATTTTAATATAATGGTGATATTTATCATTATTGACATGCAGACATAAATAATTTCAATGAAGATATGAAATTTATTGGATTATTAATTACATTTGACATGAGAGGTTCATCCTCTATGTGTTTCTTTACTATTAATTGGTCATGTCATATGTTAATGTTGTCTTGGTGAGAGGGTAATTTATATGAAAATTGGGTCGAGCTGGGTAATGGGCCGTTATGGGCTGCAGTGCGAAGGGCTGAGCAAAGAGGCCATAAAGTTACTCCGGCTTAAGAGAGGCATAAAGTTACTCCGGCTGAAGAGAGGTACAAAGTTACTCCGGCTTAAGAGAGGTATAAAGTTACTCCGGCTTAAGGGAGGTGTAAAGTTACTCTGGTTCGCGAGAGACCTGAAGTTACTCCGGTCCCAAAGAGCTTACGGTAGTTCGGTCGTCACTCGTAAAAGTTATCCCGGTTTGGACCGGAGTATTGGTTATTCCGGTCTAGACATACCGTGATTAGCACTAAAAAGAGCCAAGGTAAGAGCAGTGAATGGAAGTGCCGAGCTAATGTTATCTCGGCCTAGTTTGCGGCTTAGCATAGCCATGCTTACCTCGGTCATGTTGAAGTCTGACCATGGTAAAACCATCTCACTTGGTTTATGCAGTGAGGGGGGTGTTGAAGGATAAGCATTATCTTTCAAGAGTATGAATCCTAGGAGGACTCTACATGGAGGAGTAAAAGTCCTACCAGGATTTTGCCACGCGGAACCTATAAAAGCTCACAACATCACGTATGGAGAGGTAACACGACTTTGATACACAGCTTTTTGTCTTTGTCTATTTTGCTGACTTAGGCATTAGAGAGGTATACGGCACACACCCGCCGGCTAGCTCAAGTTTGTGTTTTCAGGGAGTAAAGCGACGACGTTTGGAGGAGCGCAGACTTGATCACCAGGATTATACGAGAAGGTTTATTTCTTTCCCGTAAAATTGGCGCCGTCTGTGGGAATAACAGACAGAACAAAACCTCTTGATCAAGTTTCCCTCGCTAGTTGGATGGCATACAACGAAGATTTACCACACTCCGCCATTTATGGACAAACACCAGAGGGGGGTGCAAGACGCGAAGGCCTATCTTCTATCCCTCCTATGGCAGACTTGAAGCCACAGCGACAAAATCCCAAGAGGGATACAAGGGGGAGGAGGCGGACTAACAGCCCCCGTCACTCTCGTTCACGAAGTCCTGGTAGACAAAGGCGGAGGATTGATCCTCAAACTCTGGAGGACCGCGTGAAGGAGCAAGATGAATTAATAAGGAAGATGGCGGTGGACATGGAGGCCATGAAGCGCCAGATGAAGGGAAAATGAGTGGCGACAGGAGAGGGGCGCAAAAGCAAGACGCCCCCTCGCCGCTCAGAAGACCGTGGAAGGTATTCCACACCATCACAAGCAGAGAGTAGAAGCCTCAGGACAAGCGATACTCAATCCAGAACCTCCAGAACTCATTACTCCAGGTCTGAGAGAACGAGATCATTGAGGTCTTACACTGAGGGAAGTACCTATTAACCCTCGCTCTCGCACCAGACATCATCTAGGCAGACGGAGTTACCAAGATCATCCGATTTGCGGATCATATTGGAAGAAAGGGCACGATTGAAGGAGGATACTAGGGTGCGCGACCCTCGCAGGGTATTTGCCCTTTAACGGTTGGCTCCTCGGACGCATGGAAGCGTCGAGGTTAGAATGCCATTACCGCGCCCTGCCTACGAACCAACGGACAAAGCATTAGCAAGGCTGCAGACCTCGCCGTTCGTTCTGCAATAGAAAACGCGCCCCTACCTTCAGGTTTCCTTCAACCCAAATTCACCACGTACGCGGGGAAGACGGACCCCTATATACACCTAAGCCACTTCCGCCAGGTTATGGTGCTATATCGGCGAAACGAGGCTTTGATGTGCATCATCTTCCCATCAAGCCTTGGTGACCTAGGCTTGACTTGGTTCGAAAAACTTCAAGAAGGCAGCATAGCCTTCTGGGCACAATTGGCGGAGGCGTTTGTCACAAGGTTCAGAACAAACACCAAAAACCCGGTGGAGATTGACCAGTTACTCTCCATCAACATGGGCAAAAAGGAGACACTAAGATCCTACAATAGTCGTTACTGGGAGACATTCAACCAGATTGGGGACTGCCCCACCAATCTCGCCATTGCACAGTACAAAAGAGGTCTTCCAGTCAGAAATAGACTAAGGGACTCAATCACCATGACACCGCCCCTCACCATGGAGGCCTTGATGGAAAAGAGTGCATCAGCACATCAGGGTGGAAGAGGATGGCGCCCGCGCCAAAACAAAATCTGGCACGACCGTAGTACTAGATAAAAAAACCACAGCAAAGATCAACGCAGTAGAACGTCCGAACAAAAACGGACGAGGCAGGCGAGACAACGGAGAGGACCAGGATAAAAGATGGTTGAGAGTCCGCACTGCCATAACCATAGTATTCAAGAAACCGATCTATCGGATTCTGAGCGAAATACGCAATGAACCTTTCGTCAGATGGCCAGCTAAGTTAGGAGAAGCACAGAAAGACTACGACGAAAGATCGCGATGCACCTTCCACAAAGAAAAGGGGCACCGCACTGAAAATTGCATGCCATTGAGACAGCATCTGGAGGAGTTGGTGGCTGCCGGTCACCTGGATAAATACATTGAAGAAGGGACGCAACCAGCCCCCCAGGACCACAATAACCCCAATGGAATGCCAATTGACGCCCCACTTCAAGGTGTGATCAATGTAATACATGGAGTATTCGAACCTGAGCGTGTATGCGAGCTCAGAGGATCGATCAAGAAGGCTGAGCACTTAAGGGAGGTACTAAGTGCCCAACCTACCATCAAAAAGGGGAGAACAGAGGCCAAGAACGTCATGTCTTTTTCAGACAAAGACTTGGAAAGAATATATTGCCCTCACAACGATGCACTGGTCGTCACCCTCCGCATCAAGGATTACGACGTCAAACGAATTCTGATAGACCAATGTAGCTCGTGTGAGATAATGTACTACGACACCTTCAAAAAACTGAAATTGGAGGACAAAGACCTGGCACCAGCTGTATCCCCCCTGATCGGATTCAACTCAATGCCAGAATGGCCAGTCGGCAAAGTTATCCTGCTAGTCAGGGCAGGGAGCGTGACAAAACAAGTGGAATTTTGGGTGTTAAAGGTCCCTTCCACTTACAACATAATCTTGGGAAGAACATGGCTCCATGCCATGAAATCAGTAGCATCATCCTACCATCAAGTAATGCGGTTCCCCAACGATGTCGGGGTAATCAAAGAGGTCTTTGGAGACCAGATTATGTCCAAGCAATGCTTTGTCACGGTTAATGGCAGCCGTGCTGCCAAGGGATATGTGTATTCGGTGGAAGAACCTGAGAGCAATGAACTATTCGCAGATGTCGGCAAAGCAGCTAATCAAAAAGCGGTGGAAGACTTGGTAAAGGTAAGAATAGATGAAAAGAACCCGGATAAGTTCTTTTTGCTCGGTTCGTCGTTGTCCAGCACTGAGAGATTAGAGGTCTTGGAATTCTTGACCTCTAACATCGAAGTGTTCGCATGGACACCTTACGACATGCCAGGCATTGATCCCAACTTCATCTGTCACCAGCTCAATATCCACTCATCCGCCAGACTAATCATTCAGCGCACTCGCAGATCGACACTCCACCACGCCGAGATAGTGGCGGAAGAAGTCGGGAATCTGCTAGAGGCTGGAGCTATCAGAGAGGTGCACTACCCCAAATGGATTTCCAACACAGTCGTAGTGCCAAAGAAGAATGGCAAATGGCGGATCTGTGTCGACTATAAGACAGTCAACAAAGCATGCCCAAAGGACAGCTTCACCCTACCACGGATAGATCAATTGGTAGACCTAACGACGGGGCACAATCGAATTAGCTTTCTTGATGCGTACAGAGGCTACCATCAGATTGCCATGTACGAACCAGACCAGGAGGTCACGTCCTTTACCACTCCAAGAGGACTATATTGCTATAAGGTCATGCCCTTTGGCCTAAAGAACGCAGGGGCAACATTCTAGAGAATGGTCACCAAGATGTTTGAGCCGTTGTTAGGCAGAACAATGGAGGCTTACATCAACGACATGGTGGTCAAAATCAAGGATGAGAATGACCATCTAAGGGACCTAGGAGAGATGTTCCAGATTCTGAGGAGGCACAAGTTGCGCCTTAATGCATCCAACTGCGCGTTCGGTGTAGGATCTGGCAAATTCCTGGGCTTCCTGGTGACCAACCGGGGTATAGAAGCAGACCCCTTCCAAATCAAAGCTATTTAGGATCTGGAGAGGCCTAACTCAGTAAAAGAAGTACAGCATCTCACCGGCATGGCAGCTGCACTCAACAGATTCATTAGCCGGTCGTCAGACAGACTACGACCATTTTTTCAAGCATTAAAAGCCAAGTTCGAGTGAGACGAAGAATGCGACCGCGCACTGGAAAACTTGAAAGAATACATATCTTCTCTACCATTTCTTGTCACCCCAAAACTTGGAGAAGAACTCTTCCTGTACCTAGCGGTCTCCCAGCACGCAATTAGCACAGTGTTGGTCCGTGCAGAAGGAATCCAACATCTGCCCATCTATTATGTCAGCAAGACATTGCTGGGTGCTGAAACAAGGTATTTGCTATTGGAAAAACTGGCCTTAGCCTTAATGATGGCATCAAGGAAGTTGTCGCACTACTTTCACGCCCACACCATAGTTGTCCTTACAGCTTTCCTATTAAAAGCTCTGTTTGAAAGAGCAAACTTTTCTGGGAGAATCTTGAAGTAGGCAGTAGAGTTGGGTCAATTCGACATCAAGTTCCAACCCAGAACCGCGATAAAGGCCCAAGCTTTGGCAGACTTTGTCGCAGAATTTATCCCAGGAAGTCATCATATCTGCCCAGTCGACCTGACTGACACAACCGAACTAGGGATAGAAGTTGACGCTGGAATAGTGCAACCCCTGGTGCAGGATACTCAGTCAGACCCTATGGCAGACTAGAGTAAAGACAGCAAGGAAGAAGCGAACCAAGCTACACCAAGCCAAGACTCGCCAACAAATAAAGACTTGGTACAATCAGATAGCGAGGGGCAGACAGCAAGCATGGATCTTGAAGAAAACACCAGCAACATTCTTGACCCCACGACATCATCTGACCCCTCCACTTGCTGGAAATTGTTCGTTGGAGAGATGTGGAAGCTCTTTGTGGATGGAGCATCCAACCGGCATGGTGCAGGACTTGGAGGACTATGAAGCAAGCAATCAACCATGACTTCATCTCACTAGATGGCCTGGTTATGGAGCAAGCAATCAACCATGACTTCCCAGCATCAAACAACGAAGCGGAGTATGAAGCACTTCTTGCAGGACTCAAATCAGCATTCTACATGAAGGTCACCGAACTAATGGTCTACAACGACTCACAGCTGGTGGTAAACCAAATTTCTGGCGACTATGAAGCAAAGGATGACAGGATGGCCAAGTACCAAGAATTAGTCAGAACAGAGATCAAGAAATTTGAAGTAGTAAGGATAGAACAGATTGGCAGGGAGGAAAACTGCAGAGCAGACGAACTAGCAGGCTTTGCGTCAATGACAAATACATCCATCCCTCATCCACTACTAATTGACTACCTACCAAGACCAAGCATTGAAGACCCCGAAGCAGAAGAGGTATGTTGCGCCGACTTAGGCCCTTCATGGATGGATCCCATCATACTGTTCTTAAAAGACTGCATCTTACCGGAAGACAAGAAAGAAGCCAACAAAATTCGAGCAAAGTCGCAGCGATTTTGGCTCTCTCCATCTATGGTATTATACAAAAAGTCATTCTCAGGACCTTATCTAAAGTGTGTCCACCCCAGCAAAGTAGAAGCATTCTTGTTCGAAATATACGAAGGGGTGTGCGGAAGCCACCAAGGAGGAAGATCGTTAGCTTACAGAGCCATTTCGCAAGGATACTGGTGGCTGTACATGCAAGTAGACTCGGAGAAGTATGTGAAGAAGTGCGAGAAATGTCAGAAGTTCGCACACCAAATACATCAACCGGCCAGAGAACTCCTACCATTGACCAGCTCATGGCCCTTTGCAATGTGGGGCTTGGACATAGTAGGACCACTTCCAACAGCACCCAGAAACAGGAAATTCTTTCTCACAGCAACAGACTATTTCACAAAGTGGGTGGAAGCAGAAGCATTGGCATCAATCAAGGAAAGAGATGTAAAGAAGTTCGTCTGGCAGAATATCATTACTCGATTCGGCATACCTAAAACCCTAATATCTGACAACGACACTCAGTTTGATGGCAGAATCTTTAGAGGCTTTTGTGAAGAATACAAGATAGAGTTCTACAATTCTACACTGGTATATCCTCAAGAAAATGGCCAAGCAGAAGCATCAAATAAGGTTGTCTTGGATGGACTGAAGAAAAGGTTAGAGAAAGCAAAAGGCAAGTGGGTGGAGGAACTTCCCCATGTTTTATGGGCTTACCGCACCACACCTCGATGATCAACAGGAGAAACACCATTCTCCTTAGCTTACGTCATGGAAGCAGTAATCCCACTGGAAGTTGGCCTCCCCACAATTAGAAGCGAAAATTTTGATCCAGACTTGAATGGAGAAGCCATAGCATTAGAGCTCGACCTCGCCGAAGAAAGAAGAGAAAGAGCACTGGTTCACATTGCCTCATACCAACAAGAGTTATCTAGGAAATACAACAAAACAGTGCATCCAAGGCAATTCAAGATCGGAGATTGGGTGCTGCGCAAAGTGATGGGAAACACCTTGGTACCAGGAGATGGCAAGTTAGGGCCTAATTGGGAAGGGCCTCACAAAGTGGTCGGATTAGCTAGCAAAGGGGCATATCACCTGGAAGATGAGGACGTCAAAGCCATTCCTAAGCCATGGAATACTGCCAATCTCAAACTATTTTATTTTTAGCTTTACTTTAAAATACTTGTAATTTTTCTTTTCCCCAAATAAAACAAGTAGTCTTCCTTTCAGCATCAGTGTTTTTATTCTGTAAAAGTTGTTTTAGTAGGCTAGGGGCATTGAAAGCATACTTGGTCGGAAAAACCAACTTAAAAGTTGGCTGGAAAAACCAACACCCTTCCTAAGCCCAGGATAAAGAACCAGGATGCAGGACGTTTGGTCGGAATAACCAAACACTTTACTTTAGGTTGGCTGGAAAAACCAATCTAAAGGTTGGCTGGAAAAAACCAACACCCTTCCTAAGCCCAGGATAAGGATCCAGGCTGCAGGACGTTTGGTCGGAATAACCAAACACTTTACTCTAGGTTGGCTGGAAAAACTAATCTAGAGGTTGGCTGGAAAAACCAACACCTCTCCTAAGCTCAGGATAAGGATCCAGGCTGCAGGACGTTTGGTCGGAACAACCAAACACTTTACTCTAGGTTGGCTGGAAAAACCAATCCAGAGGTTGGCTTGAAAAACCAACTCTTGGTACTCTTTAGCCGAAGAAAGGACATCGGCTAAAGAGTGGTTGGCTGGATTAAACCAGCTCTTGGTACTCTTTAGCTGAAGAAAGGATATTGGCTAACGAGTGGTTGGCTGGACTAAACCAACTCTTAGTACTCTTTAGCCGAAGAAAGGACATCGGCTAAAGAGTGGTTGGCTGGATTAAACCAACTCTTAGTACTCTTTAGCCGAAGTAAGGACATCGGCCAAAGAGTGGTTAGTTGGATTAAACCAACTTTTGGTACTCTTTAGCCGAAGAAAGGACATCGGCTAAAGAGTGGTTGGCTAGATTAAACCAACTCTTGGCACTCTTTAGCCGAAGAAAGCATATCGGCTAAAGAGTGGTTGGCTGGATTAAACCAACTCTTAGTACTCTTTAGCCGAAGTAAGGACATCGGCTAAAGAGTGGTTGGCTGGATTAAACCAACTCTTAGTTAGCCGAAGTGAGGACATCGGCTAAAGTGTGGTTGGCTGGACTAAACCAACTCTTAGTACTCTTTAGTCGAAGTAAGGACATCGGCTAAAGAGTGATTGGCTGAATTAAACCAACTCTTAGTACTCTTTAGTCGAAATAAGGACATCGGCTAAAGAGTGGTTGGCTGGAAAAAACTAACTTAGAGATTGGCTAGATTAAACTCTTATTACTCCTCAACCGAAGTAAGTATATCGGCTAAAGAGTGGTTGGCTAGTAAGCTCAGTCAGATTGCTCAGCTAAGACCGGAATAAGGTATCTCGGCCGAAAAATATTGTGTTTCGTTCAAGCTGCAGTTAGAAAGCAAGCACAAACAGGAAAGTAAACCGAGATAAAAGTTGGAGCAAAAGAATTCATTGAAAAACTCATTACAAGTGCAAGCATACAGATCAAACCGGAATAAGTGTTGAATACAAAAGATGATTTTCATTGATCAAATTCAAAGCAAATTCAAAGGAGGGGTCTCAGCCCGGTTACAAGACCAAAAGGGAAAAAGAAAATACTGAAAACAAGCAACAAGAAAAGAAAGTACAGAATCAGTTAAAAAGATCATCTATTTTGGCGTCAAGATTAGCTTCAACATCAACCCGAAGACCGGTTTCAGACGGAAGCTCGGCTTCGATCGGAAGTATGGTCTCTGTTGAAAGCACGGTATCAGTTGGTTGCTCAGTAGTCAAGTCTTCCACTGTGGGCTCCGCCCGAGCTAACTGATCGGCAGGATCATTGACGACCGGGGTGTCATTAGGCTCGGTGTCATCATCATCTGAACCCTTAAGGAATTGTTGCGGAAGGGTAGCAGCGTACTCCGCTAGTGAGCTCGGTATAAAGTATGAAGGAGGATTGAATACCTCGGCTTCAGGTCCATGACCGAGTTGCACCACGGCCCCCTTCCAACCGCATTTGAAGAACAAATCCTTAGCTGCCTCACATTGTTTCATGTAAAGGGCCTCCCCCTCCTTGAAATCTGCAGCATTCGCATCATCCGCCTTCTTTTTTAACTCGGCGATCTCTGCATTTTTCTTTCCTTCGAGCTTGGCCAGCTCACGCAGGTACTTGTCCCTCATCACGGTCAGGGCCTTTTGTTTGTCAGTATTAGCCGAGGTAATTAGTCCGGTTAGACGGGTTACCTCAGCCTCTAGCTCGGCTGTCCTCTGTTGGGAGTCTTTTAGCTCGATGGTTTTTGCTTCGACTTCGGCCATGGCTTGCCTTGTTGTTTTACGAAGCTCCAACACACGCTTGTGCACAATTTGACTCTTTTGCATTGCCTGGAAAAGAATACAAAGAAACTAATGACAAAACCGAACAGGAAGTTGGAAAAATTAGAGAGACAAGAGGAACTACTGACCAGGATCATTGATTTTGTTGTCGACCAGATGGCCTTGAGCTCGGTCAATTGCTTGTGATGCTCCATGTCTGGGGGCAGACATACGCTCTTAGCCAGGTTGAAGGCCAGCATATGGTCTTTGTTAGCCACCACAGAGTCAGTATCACATATAGCACGGTTTTGGAAAGTCATTCTTGGAGACCATTTGGAGGAGCTAGTTGGGTTGGCACACTCCGGTTGCGGACTTGGTGGAGGGCTTGTTGGAAGACTGACTTCATCTTCATCGGCAAGGCGTTGCTCGGTTTGGGTAGTCCGGGCGTGCTTACTTGGGCGTGATGAAGAGGGTTGTTGAGATGGAAGGGCCACCACGGTTTCCTAAATTTGGTTCGGTGGTGGTACCTCGGCTCGGTTTGTTTCGGTGAGAAGGGCCCTTACTCTGTTCCTTTTGGCCATCTCTTGTTCGGCAGTCAAAGGGACAAGATTGATCTGGGGCAAAGTGGGGTCCGGTTTAGGGGCGTCCTCTAGCAAAAAGTCTGTTACTCTGACTTTGCGTCGGCTGCTATATCGGTATATCGGCTCAAAATCCAGAAGCTTGGCCCAGCTTCTTTCAGGGTATCGTAGTGCGGCGCGAAGTGTGTCTAGGTTGGGGTAACTGTATAATGACTTAAGGTGGGCTGAATCTGCATAAAGAAGACAACTGTTAGTTCGGTGCAGAAATAGGAAGCCGAAATAAAAGAGAAGCAGTCAAAGAAACCGAAGTAATTATACCGGGGGTTCCTTTTTTCCAATTTATACTACGGCCAGGGATCTGGGCTTGGTGATCTTCAAAATTCCCAGATACCCAGAAGAAATCATCGTCGTTCAAGTCTTTATCCGGTGTGTCCTTTATTATTTTCTCTCGGCGACGACGTATTCTAAGATAATAAACCCAGCCATCTTCTTTCGAGCCTATAGAGTATTGATGGAAGATCTCAGCTAGACCGAGGTTAATGCCAGCACGGGGGTTTAGTTCGGCTATACCATTTATTATACGGTATGAGTTTGTGGAGAGTTGGGTTGGGCAAATTCTGGTTTGCCTAAGGAATTCACAAAGCAAGGGTTGAACAGAAAATCTTAGTCCGGTTTCTACTATGGACAGAAGGGTGAAGGGTATAAAACCTTGGTTCCCCCATGGAGCAATATCTTGTTTGGCTAAGGTGAGGTGGACATCGTCAGGGATGTTGTACTCCCTTCGAAATTCGGCCAAACCACCAGGTGTCTCTACTAAGAATCTATACTTCCCCATTTATGTCTTAAGTTATAAATAAATTAAAGCCGAGTGTTAGATCAGTCGAAGATGCGAGCTGAGTAGCTCGGTTGAGCGCTCAAAGGAGTGCCTGGGCAACCTAAGTCTGCAAAAGTGAAAAAAAGAGAACAAAGGTGTTAAGCACAGACCGTTGAACCGTGCTAAAGAGAAAATAAAGGCAAGATACATCAAGTCCTAGCCCGGCTATGTGAAACGCTACGTGTCTTAGCTCGGTTTGTGCAAAGTGCTTTTTATCCCGGTTTAGGCAAGGTACTCAATAAGTTCGGTATGTTCAAAGACATTTGCTATCTCGATTTGCACAATGGATTTATTATCTTGGTTTGCGCAAGGATTTGTTAGCCTGGTTGAGCTTCTAGGGGCATCTTTCTTAGTTCGGTCTAAAAATTAAGAATGCTGGTTTAGCCCCGAGACATAGCTCGGTCGGAATTAAGGTTTCCCAGTACACTATTGTACAGCCCTAGTTCGGTTCATTAGCTCGGTTAAGGAGAGTATTGTACTTTGGCTTGTTGAGACTAATGGGGTAGCATGAAGTTTTAAGTTCGGTTAGATAGTCTGCCTAATTCAACATTAACTACAAACAACTTTCTAGTCCGGTTGCATCATGATTTTGGATCGAAAACCACTGTTCTACAGGATATTACATGTATTCGAGTGTTCTATTGCCAAGTTTTTCCAGAAATATACAAATCAAGTAGAAAGAAAGTGTTTCGCAAAAACACAAACCTAAAGCTGTGGATTAAACAAATGCGAAAAACAAGGAAAACAAGGCAAGTTTGAGTAGCTTACCGGGACAAGAGAGGATGAGAGAAGCGGCAGCAAAACCACGAAGCTTCTTCAAATACAAATCAAAGAACTCAGCAAGCTCAGAAGCTCTGGAACGAGAGGGAGAGAAGAAGAAGTGAATAGTGCAGTGTTTGATCCAAATAAAGAGTTTTTGTTTTGATGCAAGGGACAAAGGCGGGAACTGTTCAAATTACGCAAGGTACGAGGGCGGCGTGACAGCTACCTTTAGCCAATCAGAGCATGCCATGTGTCATTGAAATGAGAATCGATTCAGTCACTGTGATTGAATGGACGTTTTGACCGGACAAGTTGAGCCCGGTGTGGAATTTAGTTCGACTGGAAAGGCTTAAGAGTTTTAGCTCGGCTGGAAAGACTAAAGGGTTTTCGTTCGGCTGAAAAGGCTGAAACTTTTTTAGCTCGGCTGTGGATAGGTAATCCCTATCATGCTTTGCAGATGGAATTAAGGGGCAATTGAGAGGGTAATTTATATGAAAATTGGGCCGAGCTGCGTAATGGGCCGTTATGGGCCACAGTGCGAAAGGCTGAGCAAAGAGGCCATAAAGTTACTCCGGCTTAAGAGAGGCATAAAGTTACTCTGGCTTAAGAGAGGTATAAAGTTACTCCGGCTTAAGAGAGGTATAAAGTTACTCCTGCTTAAGAGAGGTATAAAGTTACACCGGCTTAAGGGAGGTGTAAAGTTACTCCGGTTCGCGAGAGACCTGAAGTTACTCCGGTCCCAAAGAGTTTACGGTAGTTCAGTCGTCACTCGTAAAAGTTATCCTGGTTTGGACCGGAGTATTGGTTATTCCGGTCTAGACATACCGTGGTTAGCACTAAGAAGAGCCAAGGTAAGAGCAGTGAATGGAAGTGCCGAGCTAATGTTATCTCGGCCTAGTCTGCGACTTAGCATAGCCATGCTTACCTCGGTCATGTTGAAGTCTGACCATGGTAAAACCATCTCACTTAGTTTATGCAGTGAGGGGGGGTTGAAGGATAAGCATTGTCTTTCAGGAGTATGAATCCTAGGAGGACTTTACATGGAGGAGTAAAAGTCCTACCAGGATTGTGTCACGCGGAACCTATAAAAGCTCACAACATCATCTATGGAGAGGTAACACAACTTTGATACACAGCTTTTTGTCTTTGTCTATTTTGCTGACTTAGGCATCGGAGAGATATCTGGCACACACCCGCCGGCTAGCTCACGTTTGTGTTTTCAGAGAGTAAAGCAACGACGTTTGGAGGAGCGCAGACTTGATCACCAGGATTATACGAGAAGGTTTATTTCTTTCCCGTACACTTGGTATTACTATTATATTGAATTTTAACTCATATTTTGTATAAAAAATTACTTTATCATTTTATAATTTATCTTAAAACTTATATCCATGACATTTTTTATGTTGTCTATGATATACTAGTTACAAATAACATTTTTTTTTTTTTATCTTTCTTGAAGTTAATCGTAAAAATTTATGTTAAATATTTTTGTAAAAATTTTCAATATTATAATTAATAAGTACTCCATTTGATTTAATTTCTTGGCTCTACTATAGGGAGCAAGAAAGAGCGTGAAACGAGAAAAAAGAGAATAAACTTGTTTGGTTTGAGTTTTTTGAATTCAGTTTTCAAAAAATTAACACTTTTTATTCTGTGTTTTTTTTGTTTTTACTATTTTTTAAAATATTTTAAGCAAATTTTTTTATTTAATTCTTAGATAAACCTCACATAAATACACTTAAAAAGTATAATATTTGTGAAAAAAATCTTTAAAAAATTTACTAAATACCAAAAATATAAAAAAATACGAAAATTCAGTACATCTTGTATATTTATTGATTTTTAAAATATTTTACTTTTTAGATACATCTAAGTAAGGTGCATCTAAAAAATTTTAAAAATTGCTTAAAATTTTAAAAATAATCACTCAAAACAAAAAAATGAAAAACAAAAAATTCAATTTCTAGAAAATTGAAACCAAACATAGCAAATAAGATTCTGAGAGGGTTGAAGAAAGTGAGCGGTGCGAGTTTGACATTTTTTTTAGTTATAACTCAGAAAATTAAAATTATGTCATTTTTTTAATTATAAGGTGCATAAGTACACACTTTTTATAGGGTTTTTTTTCACCTAAACTCTAATGGTAAAACACCACAATCATCTTCTATTGCCATTTCTCCCCTCTGCCATCCCGTAACGAATTACAACAAAATATGAGAATGCTTATTCCTTCCTCCAACTTAAGAAATGGCCATTCCATTCCATCATGGAAGTACCATAATTTTTTTTTTATTATCTTTTTGTTGGCACTTAAAAAAAAAATTGTTATTTAACTACTACCACCATTCTATTATCGTACTACCTTATTGCCACTGCCATCGCCACCATCATCCTATTGCCACCACAGCCACCAGTACCACAACCACCACTGTCGTCACCACAACCACCACACCACCATGTTACCACCACTGTACTACCGATGTCGCCACTACTACTACCACCACCACTACTGTTGTTTGCCGCGCGTTGCCACCACCACCACCATTGCAACTGCAACACAACCTTACCATCACCACTAAGGCCACAACAATCTACTACGACCATTCTACTATCATTGCTATCACCTTCACCGATGCCACCACTACCGCCGCCACCATCACCCTTACTACTACAACTCACACCATCACTTTCACAACTATTAATATTATCATGATCTATATAAAATTTTAATTTATTTTGTTATTAGCTTTTTAAAAGAATAAATAAATAATAAAAATTTATTACATTTCATGAGTTTAATAGGTATAGCCAAACATGAGAATGACACTAAAATAAAAACACACTATAGTGGCACTATATTAGTGGCATGTTTTTAAAAAATGTCACAAAAAGAATATTTGGTGGCATGTTTTGGAAAAATGTCACAGAGTTACAAACATAAAAGGCTCCAGTGGCATTTCAATAAAGAAGTGCCATATCACTACAAAAAAAATGTGATTTAATACCATCAATTTTATGGCATTTTATAAAAGAATGACACAAGAAATTATTTTAGCGACATTTATCAACAAATGCCACTAAACTGTAGTACTAATGGCATTTTTTAAAAAAATATCACTAAACTAAGTAGGTGCAAGTTACTTTTATGGCATTAAGTGAAAAGTGTCACAAACAAATATTTTATGGCATTTTGAGAAATGCCACTAAGCTAAAATATTTTATTGTGAATTCTAAAGTATAAATTAAATATTGTTGGAGGGTCTTTTAATTAATTTTAAACTATAAATAAATTTATTATGGAAGTCCACAATTTTAAAGATTATTGATGATGATGATAATAATAATAATAGTAGTAATAATAATAATAATAATAATAATAAAAAAATTAAGAGAGACCTGCTATATAATTGATTTAATGACCCTAAAATTGTTGGAATTTTAATAAAAATAAAATTAATTATTTCTATTTAGTTTGTTTGATAATTATTAACATTAATATTGGTTTTAAATATTTCGGTTATAAAGACATTATTAAGTTTTATTATTATAATTATGTAATGATTAAATGTTATGAGATTTTCACTTATATATATTCCTATGTTTTCTAAAGATGGGGGATGGGTAAAAACCACAAGAAAACATATGTATATGAGATATTTAACATAAGAGTACTTTATCTATTTTATGTATATCTGGGCAACTATGGTTCGTGACTTGTTCATATCCTCCTGGTGAACGTGAACATCGGATGAGAAAGGCTGTGAGCGCTTGGGTTGTATCTTGGAGCCGTTGCACTTCAGTTGTACCTTCATGTGGGGAGGAACAATGGCTTTAGGACAGTGACTATACGCCTCTCAATCTCAGAGGCTAATTCTTTCTTACTCTTTATGAATTTACTTGCTTTCATATTTTATTTATTGTAAATTTCTTAATCATTTTATTAATTAAATTATATCATTGCATAACTTTTTTCTAACAATCTAAAGCCGTTGAGTTTTTTTTTTTTTTAAAAATATCTTTTCAAATGTCAAGGAAAACAGATGTTTGGTAAATGTCAAGGAAAACAAATGATTGATACAAGTTGAATTTAAAGTCTTCCCTTACTCTTCACATGTGAATTTAAAGTCTTAATGTTATGTTCACACTTTACTTGTTCTTATTTTATGATATTGTCTACAAATGTTAAAAGATAAATATATTTGAAAATTTGAATTAATTTGAGGCTTTAAAAATTTTATGTTGAGAAAATGGTGTGGAGAATTTTAAAGGTAAGAAATATTCTGAAATTATTTTGTTTATATAATTGAAGTTTTTTCAAAATTTCTATTCAAACTCAAAATGGAAAGGAAAATGAGATGGCTATATCTAAAAGCACTATAATATTATGGTTGTGTGAAACGAAAATTTGAAATGGGAAGTGTTTGTGAGGTTACACTAATATCTGTGTTTTGAAGAATTCTTGTATGTATATTATGTTAAAATTAGTACCTATATTTGAATTTTTTTTTTATTTTGGTTAAAACAAATTTGAATGTTTGTTTTGGCTGAATTATATCTGATAATTGTGAGAAGTTGTGTCTATTTAATTCGGTGTAATTTGAAAATAAATTCTTTATTCATAGGTCATGAATTAGAAGAGAAATTCTCTTTTCAAAACTCATTCACCGAACAAATTTTTCACACTCAAATTATAATTCCGAAACTCACAAACTCAAAATACAACTCTATTATCAAATTATATTTAGAAAACTCTACCAAACGCAACCTAAATCTTTATATGTATAGTTTATTAGTGCTTACTTTGTGAAAGTTTAACTTTTTCAAATGTTTAAAAATAATTCAAACTAAATGTTTAAAATTGGTACAAAAAATGTGAAAATATGGGGGTTCTATGTAATTATTTTCACACTTTAGTTGTTCTTATTTTATGTTACTGTCTACAAATATTAAAAGATAAATATAATTGAAATCTGGATTAATTTGAGGTTTTGGAAATTTTTTTGTTGAGGAAATGGTGTGGAGAATTTTAAAAGTAAGAAATATTCTGAAATTATTTTGTTTATATAATTGAAGTTTTTTCAAAATTTCTATTCAAATTCAAAATGGAAAGGAAAATGAGATGGCTATATCTAAAAGCACTATAATATTATTGTCGTGTGAAACGAAAATTTGAAATGGGAAGTGTTTGTGAGGTTACACTAATATCTGTGTTTAGAAGAATTCTTGTATGTATATTATGTAAAAATTAGTACCTATATTTGAATTTTTTTTTTATTTTGGTTAAAACAAATTTGAATGTTTGTTGTGGCTGAATTATATCTGGTAATTGTGAGAAGTTGTGTCTTTTTAATTCAGTGTAATTTGAAAATAAATTCTTTATTCATAGGTCATGAATTAGAAGAGAAATTCGTAAAACTTAATAAGGTTTTGATTTGATAATTGAATGGCATGACAATTATATATATTGTCAATGTGTTGCATATGAGTATAATTGATATTTGAGAGGCTATGTTAACATTGTTTATTGAAGAAGTGTGTTTGAAAATTTTATAGGTGTATAAAGATAAGTAGAGGAATGTTGTAATGGAGAAGGCTTAATAATTATATACTCCATGAGATGAATAAATATATTGTTGATCAACAGTTAGGCTTGAGAAGGCAGAAGAGGAATTTTGCCTCTGGACTAGCATTGAGGCTAGATCTATTATTTGTTGAGGGGGATGAGTGTAAGCCCATTAGGAACTCACCTAGGGAGGTAACCCATCTTTTGTGATTGGAGATCCCATGAAGGAAGTTCAATGGATAAAACAATCCATATAGCGTGACTTGATTCCAGCACTCATTTTTTAGGAGACACCATATCAAGGTTGATCTCCTGCTCATCCCTAAGGCAATAGTGCTGAAGAAGCGACCAGTTAGGAAGGGTTTTACCCTGAATGAATCCAAGGTAGAAAATCTCTTGCAAGGTGCATTCTGTCACTGTACCTTTGGAGGGTTCTACTAAGTAGGAGTTATCGTGAGGCTGCGACTTGGAGACTTGGGCTAGCCTCTAGTAACCCCACGAGAATCAAGATCTAGTGCATGGCCTTTAAGAGCACTAACTCGCGAACTAATGTCCAATACCAATACTGTGTGTGTGACAAGTTGAACTCTGGCTCAGAGGGTCCAGTTCAAGATATATTTCACTATGATCCTTTAGATGAAAATTGTCAACACTACGTGTGGTTCAAGCTCGGAAGGCTCCCACACCTGTTGCATTGTATGCAGTTGCCCTTATATATATTTATATTGTTTTGAATATAAAATTTTAAATTGTGGGGGTATAATATAAACATTATGGTAGTATTGAAAATTTTATTTTATTAAAAGTGGGGGAATGTTGGAATTTTAATAAAAATAAAATTAATTATTTCTATTTAATTTGTTTGACCATTATTAACATTAATATTGGTTTTAAATATTTCGGTTACAAAGATATTATTAAGTTTTATTATTATAATTATGTAATGATTAAATGTTATGAGATTTTCACTTATATATATTCCTGTGTTTTCTAAAGATGGAGGATGGGTAAAAACCACAAGAAGACATATGTATATGAGATATTTAACATAAGAGTACTTTATCTATTTTATGTATTTTTGGGCAACTATGGTTCATGACTTGTTCATATCCTCCTGATGGACGTGAACATCGGATGAGGAAGGCTGTGAGCACTTGGGTTGTATCTTGGAGCTATTGCACTCCGATTGTACCTTCACGTGAGGAGGAACAACAGTTTAAGGACAGTGACTACACGCCTTTCAATCTCACAGGCCAATTCTTTCTTACTCTTTGTGAATTTACTTGCTTTCATATTTTATTTATCGTAAATCTCTTAATCATTTTATTAATTAAATTATATCAGTGCATAACTTTTTTCTAACAAAAATCCCATATAGTTCCCTACCAGCAGCAGCCGTGAGATTGAGAGAGAGAGGCGATCAAAATTGGTAGCAATCGGCAAGGAAAGGAAGAGGTCTATAGCATTAGGTTCTACATAATCAATACTATGGGTAAGTCAATTAGTTCTTCTTCTTCTTTTATCTTCCAGTAGTTGAGTTCAAAATCCGCATGGGTTATTCATTCAATTGTTTATTTTTTTGTGGTCTGGTGTGAAGGTAAGTCTAGGATGTCAAACGTGGGTCTTGGGAAGCAGAGAGGGATGAGTAGGTGTTGCGTGGGGCATGAGTCTCATTGTGAAAAAAAAATAAAATAAAATGTGGCATTAGCTTTTGTTTGTTGTGTTGGCAGTGCACTAGTGCTCTTGTTTGGTATTGTTATTAAACATCTAGATATGATGTTTAAGATTCAAATATTCATGCATAAGAATATATACCATAGTATTGTTATTTTAGGAATTTAAGTAGTTAACTTGGTGCTTAGATGATGGGAGTAATTCTTAGTTTAAAAATTTTGTACAGAACCACAAACTTTAAAAATGAAGGAATCATATCAAACGGATAAGTTTTGAACTGAAATTTTTACACTAGATTAATGACATATTGAATCATATACCACAATTTTCTTATAATTTTTGGGAGTCAAAATCCATATAAACTGATGTATTCAATTCTGTCCAGAAAACAAGTACAAAACAATAACTTTGGAAGCGTCGTTCTGTTTGGGTATAAATTTGGAAATTTTCAAATCAACGTCATTAGAACCGGCTATGAGTCTGGTTTCTTAAATTTTTTTCCTTGCATTGATTGCTCGGGTATACTAAGTGAACCATTAATTTCTTTAAAGTGCTGCAGAAAGCGACTTGTTTGGACATAATTATTTGTAAATAATTATTTTGATAAGCAAATCAATTAAAACCAATTGGGTTTGAAACTTAGGATATATTAGTTGATATCTAGAGGGTTTTGGAATTTTTCTAATAGCATGGAGTGGGTTTTTTAATTTTCAAATTTGGCAAACGGATTGGAAAAACTTGTTTAAAATTTTGTTTTATCTTAATGTTATTTTTAATTAAGTTTCGATTTGAACTCATGTCTTAGGTAATTTTAGACCTTAAAGAACATAGGTCCATTAAGAGCTAATCATACATATCACATTACTTCTAGCTTTATTTTAGAATAGCATGCAAAACTTGTCTTATAATTAACCAAGGAATGAATATTGCGGACCTAAATTCTATTGTTTAAATCTAGACAAAATGTGCTACATAGTAAAAATCATGACATGATGAAACTTGTGTTTTTTATTTTTTGTTTTTATTTTCTTGTGAAGTTTCAACAAGACATCTCTCCATCATTTATTACCGTATGAGCTCTTTCTGATTCCCTCAAAATCTTGCTTGAAAGTAATTAGTTGATTGCCATTTTTCACAATTACATTTGACTTACATCGTTGAGTTTAGGGGATCTTGATATTGATAATGGGCATTATTTTGATTGTTGTTGATTGGTGTATTTAGTTGTTATTGATTTTTAAGCTATTGTTTGATATGTTCTAAAGACTTATGGTTGTTACTTTTATATAATTTGTTGTAGTGTGGTGAACCAATTAAGTGATTGAATCATGTGGCTTGCGTATCTACTAGAGAAATGCACATCACTTTAAGTTGTGAACATCTTCATTCTAGAACTTTGTACTAGTTTATTTTTAAAATATTATTTATTAATTGTAAATATATAATTACTTAAGTAGTTAAATCTTGATTTAAAGGTGAGAGATATAGTTGTTCTAAAAAGTATCATTAGGCCAATAGAAACAGTTGCAATCGGAGTACTTAAAAGCATAGACCCATCTAAAGAAGTAGAAGGGGAAGAACTATGACCTGACTATTGGGAGGTACATGTTCAAGTGCCAATCAAACCTAATGAGAGCTTGATCCGATCATATGGACTTGTCAAAACAATTGGACAAGCTATTGGAGCTCATGTTGCTTGGCTAACTCCATTTGTGGTATATATCTTTCGTAAATACTAATTTTATTAACAAATTTATATTAACTTAATATAGTTTCAATTACCTTTATATGTTTATATTTTGGATGCAGATTTCACAAGTTATGGATGCTAGTCGAGAATATTTATACAAGTGAGGTTGAGAATTTGGGAACTGAATTTATTTTGATAATTTGTCTCTCCGGAAGATGTATATCATTATAGCCTTTCAGAATTTATCATTGGAATAATTTTCTTTTAAACTTTTTTTTGCTTCATTTTGTTATAATTTTGATTATGATTTTTATTGCAATATAAATAAATTTATTTTTTGTTGGTTTATTTTTCCTATGAAGGAAAATATCATTAATGCGAGTGTGCTAGCAAGGATTGAAAAATCCTTATAGATTAAATTCAAGCCAATTATCAAACGATTGTGTTGACGGTTCTTTTGCCTCAATGAAGAGAACTTCAAAATTGCCAAGTGCAAGAGGGAGGGAGGCGGAGAAAAATGATTGAGTGAACAATCAAGGTGATTGAGTGAACAATCAAAGTAACAATTACTTACCTCTACTCCTATGCTTTGAAAAGGAAGTGCATAAAATGCTTCGAAATGGAAGTGCTAAAAATAAATGCTTCAAAAAGGAAGTGCGTAAAATAAAATGCAAGAAATATAAATGACAAGAAAAATAGAAATCAATTGTCTTTAATTTGAGTTCTGGATCTCTGTACAATGTACCCATGAATGACTATTTATAGGTAAACATTTGTAAAAAAAAAAAACTACCTAATAACTACCCTATTTTTCCATCTCCTCAATTTCATTCTCCATGATTTTTCATAACTTCTTTCAACCCCTACTTCATACTTCATGCTCTCCATGTTTTCCATCATCTTTTCACATTTCATAACCTCTTATAACCTCCAAATGCGTAGGAGGGTGCCACATATCCTGTAATTATATAAATAATAAATAATAATAAAAATTACAGATTTATGGTGCCAACATTACCCCCCGCAGCCCTTAAAAATGATGCTTACTTGAATGTTTGAAAGGCCAAACCAAGCACATGACTAATGTAAACAACAAAGTGCTTCGAATAATATCAACCAAGTGTTTCGAATGATATAATAGCACCAATAAAGTGCTTCGAATGAGCATGAAATTATGACTAGATGTCTCAAAATATATAAATATATATATATATGCCTTGAAAGAATATTATATATGTACTTTGAATCGGCATCAATCTGTTGAAGGAAATTAAACAATTTTATTTTACTCGTACTTCAAACACTTAGAAAACTTGGAACCTTTTGAAGTAGGTTGATGTTGCTTGCACTTAGAATCATTCAGAGCCTCATATTTTCAAGGTAAAGCCAATATCCAAACATGATTCACCTTAACAAGCTGTTACCCATGCTAGCTATTATGGACTAGTAACAAGCTTCGAAGGTGGTATAGAGGACCAAAATCATCATTCGAAGGTTGAAAGTGCCGACAAAGGACAAATTACATCCTTGGAAATTATAGCGATCCCGGTTGTCCCTTTACTGTTCTGTTGTATCCCGTACTCGATTCCGTGGAATTGGTAGTTGTATCTATCTTGTTGCTATCCTTTAAATCCGTCGTTTGAGTTTTGGGATGTTTATGGGCTTGTGTTGAACAGGTGGGTTAAGCTTTGGTCTATACCCTTGTTGCCCAGGTTTTTGGTGTTACGCTCGAGCGGGTCATTTTGCGCTCGAGCGGAGGTTGGTTTCTAGTTTAGCGCTCGAGCGGGCGTTCTGGCGCTCGAGCGAAGATTGCACACTCCCAGTTTTTCGTGTCCCTGCAAAACTTCTGCAGAGGAGTTTTCTATGCTCGAGCGGGTTTTTCTGCGCTCGAGCGGGTTGCGCTCGAGCGGGATTGTTGGCGTTCGAGCGGATAGTACTGTCTTGGTGAGGGTTCTGGGAGAGGGAGATTTGCGCTCGAGCGGACTGGTTTTCTCACTCGAGCGGATGTACTTTATTCCTGTGTCTTGGCGCTCAAGCGGGCCTTATTGCGCTCGAGCGTGTACAGATTTTTGTTCTTGGCGCTCGAGCGTCATGTTCTCTGCTCGAGCGGGTCATGCGTATATGAGTTATCCGCTGGGTGATTCCAAATCAATTTTTGCTTTTCTTTCTCTCTCCTACTTTTTCTAAAAGCCATTTTGAGAGCTCCTCTCTCTAAAATCTTGCCTCCTCTCTAGATTTTGATCTAGCTAGGGTGAGTTCCTCACCTTCGGCCTTTGTAAAAGTCGTGTTGATCGTCGAGGGCGTCATTTTCATCCGAGAATCTTGATCTTTGGAGCATTTTGATTTTGGTCTTCATCTTCTTTGGAGCTCAAACTTTGAGGTAGGGATATCCTACTCCTCTTTATGGATTTTGTCCTTAAATTTTAGTATTTTGTGATGTTGGGGTTGGTTTGGTAATTTTGTGAGAGTTTGGGGCTTTTGTGTTATTTTTACAAAAGTTGGGGTTCTATTTATAATAAACCTAGATGTATGTTTGGCATAGAGAAATGGAAATTAATGTTGAAGCATTGATGGAAATGGGACCTAAGGGTTGAAATGTTAATCATGGAAGGTGACCTAATTACATTGTTTGATTAATTGGGATAATTAATTGTGAGAAATGAGGAAATGAAATGGAATTGTTGAGATTGGGAATGTTTGGGGAAAAAGGGTGAGGTTGAATTATTTATCGCTCACCGAATTGAAATGTTGATTTTATATCCATTTGTTGCATTTATTTTCTGTATAGAAATAACTGCTTTGGGCTATCGGTGGAGGATAGTCGTGATTGTTGTAGACAATGCATGATGATTAGGCAAACGGAAACTAATCACTGGAATGAGTCATTGAGTATGATGATTGAAAGAACACGTTAAATTTATGTGTTGTGTGATGATGTGTATAATTATTGTTTATATGCATTGTGTTGTGTTGGAGGAGATAGGGGATGTACTCCACGGTTTAGGGGAAGATAGGGGATGGACCTCTAAACCAAATGTTATTGGGAGGAGATAGGGGATGGACTCCGTAGATAGAGCTCAAATGCTTATCTAGTGATGTATTGACAGAGCTCATATGCTTGTCATTGGAAGTGTGATAGTGCTCATATGCATATCTGTGGAAGTGATGATATAGCTTGTATGCTTATCTGTTGGTGTGTGATATAGCTAGTATGCTTATCCACTATGAAATGGGGAAGTGCTTGATATGAGTTATTCCATGTTTCCGTTGAACCGCGAGAAATATCC
>NW_021026186.1:0-12110 GCF_004153795.1 Camellia sinensis | reverse complement strand
CGGTACAAAATTTTAAAGGGGAGTTTTTGGGGTTTTTGCTTTTTTTCTTTCCCCCCCCCCCCCCCCCCCTTTTTTTTTCCTTTTGTTTTCATTTTTCTTTTTTTGGGTCAATTTTTTTCCAGCTTAACTTTCCTATTTTTTAAATTAAAAAAATATGTAAGTACACAAATTTGTTCTCATTTTTATAATTTGAAAGTGGATAGATAGACACATATAACTATCTATCCAAATTTTTAATATAAAAGTAATTTAAAAGTACAAAAATAGACATATTTGTCTCCATTTACAATATGCAAGAGTTAAAGTATAAAGACTGGCGATGTAGTTTACCCTTTAAAATTTAAGAAGATTAGCTATGCCTCCTCCATCATAAGTCTATAATAGTTAGAGTACTAGCAAATGAAGGTTCAAAATTTAAGTCCCTCGATTTTAATTTAAGGAAACAGAGTCTATTTTCAATATTTTTTTTAATTTTTTGAGATTAATCTCTCACCCATTTTGACTATTACTTCCTTTCGATCTCGATACTTCATTCGAAAGAGAGTCCCAAATAACTCTCCACGTGATTTTGATTGCAATGAATAAAGCACTTAATTAAATTCATTAATGCATTGGCAGTGGCCATTATATTGGTTGTTATTCAAATCAAGCAACTTGAGTTCATTCTAGTTATTATATTTGCAGTAGAAAAATTGTAACTGGCGTTTTGTTTTGGATTGTTTCGAATGGCACCTTGCCAATCTTGGTGGGAGTTTTTCATTTTAAGTATTTTTTCACCTTCGTGTTTATATATGATTGGCTTGCTTTGTTTGTGTCAATTTAGTTGAGATATGCTTAGCTAGCAATGTTATATTTTGTCACCATGAATGGTTGTTTGTTTCTTGTATTAGTTATTCTTTCTTATTAATTAGAGGTTTTGTTTTTTTCCTTGAACAAAAAATTAAAGAAATTGAACCAAAAAATCTTGTGCATGAGATGCATATGACTTCCATACCATGAGAAATATCAATATTTATTATTGTTAGACGGCTGAACTAACATGAACAAAATGAACTATAGACTTTTTCCATGTTCAAAGCAAGAAGTTGCAACAAGTGGCGTAGATAGAATAATGACTTTCTAAAAAAAAAAATTATTGTTTTAAAACGGGGGAATCTTTTTATTATATTTTGTAGCACTAAATTTGAACACAATTTATGAAATTGGCTCTTAAATTTGAAATCAGATACTTCAAATCTGTAGGGAATGAAATTTCACAGATCTATAGTTAATGACATTAAAATTTCACTGAGTTTGGCCAATGAAAGTTTACTAAAGTCAGGGAAATTTCACTTACATTGACTATAGGTTAGTGAAATTTTACAACCCAAACTCGCTGAAATTTCATTGATTGATGATTGTAAATGCAGTAAAAATTTCATCAATTTTTTCTTGGAAAATTCTAAGCATACATAAACTTCATACAAAAAACTTAACAAGAATGATGTGATAATGCTATTATTGTAAATAAATCCATCTTCAGTGATGTTTTATTTTGAAGTAAAAGATCCATAATGAACCATATCATTATGTATGAAAATTATGTATGAGTTTTTTTTTTCCCCTTATTTGTATAGCATTACTGTTTTTTCTTTAAAAATTTCATACTCATCATTGATTTTGTTTGATAAATCTTGACAAAAGGATTCCAAAAATATAAATTTTATGAAAAATAGATGGGTAAATTACACTTTGCAGCCTTACACTTGCACCAAATCTCACTTTGGCTCCTACACATGAAATTATGACGGTTAACCCCCTGCATTTTTGGTCAAATCTCACTTTGGTCTCTACACTTGAAATCGTAACAGTCAACCCCCTGCACTTTTATTCAAATCTCACTTTGGTCGCTACACAAGTTTCAATGTCTCTCTTCTGTTATTTCATTTTAAAATTTTTAACAAAATCCAGTCATGTGATAAAAATGTGACTACGAATTGAGGGTACGAGAGGAAAATCATTCATATTTTCCACCAGTACACTTTGTCCTATGTGATAACCACATGAGAGTTGTAAGGCCCCGGTGTCCCACATCGGGAATGGAGGGGGAGTTCCTAGGCTATAAAAGTAAAAACCTGGACCCTTATATAGCATCGAGGCCTTTTCCCAAGTGGTGAAATCCCTATTAGAACTCCCTAGTTAAGCGTGCTTAGGCTGGAGTAGTTCTAGGATGGGTGACCCACTGGAAAAAACAAATCCGTGCGGGCGTGACCCAAAGCGGACAATATCGATGACGTGTAAAGGGTCGGGGTGTTACAAGAGTTATATTATACAATATATACATATGTTCGTGTAGTAAAAATTGGGACAAAAATGCAAGAATATAAAACTTTTGAAATAAAAAAATGCGACAAAGAAATCAAAGAGAAAGAAAGATGAATAGATAGAAGACTGTGTTATCGTGAAAAATAGAGTTTTGTGATTCTAATTTATGCAAAACCCTAATTCATCTTCTTCATTGTTCACAATCTGCGTTTTGTTTTAGCTTAATACAGTCATATTTTGATGTAAATTTTGGGATAAAGTGTGCATTGATGGAAAATGTAGATGATTTTCCTTTCTTACCCTCATGTTGTAGTTACATTCTTATCACACGACTAGATTCTATTATAGATTTAAACAATTAAGTAACAGAAAGAAGACACTGACACTTATGTAAGGATCAAATTGAGATTTTACAAAAAAGGGGTTGACTATCACAATTTCATGTGCAGGAACCAAAGTGGGATTTGACCAGAAGTGCAGGAGGTTGATTGTCATTATTTCATATGTATGGGCTATAGCGATCCCGGTTGTCCCTTTACTGTTCTGTTGTATTCTGGACTCGGTTCCGTGAAGTTGGTAGTGGTATCTATCTTGTTGTTGTCCTTTAATTCCACTTGATTGAGTTTTAGGATGTTTTGAGTAGGGTTGTTACAGGTTGGTTAGGCCTTGGTTTCAATTCCTTGTTGTTCAGTTTTTAGGCGATCCGCTCGAGAGGGTCTTCTTGTGCTCGAGCGGGGATTGCACACCTCCAGTATTTTGTGTTCCTGCAAAACTTCTGCAGATGTGATTTTTACGCTCGAACGGGTTTGTTTACGCTTGAGCGGTAGCGCTCGAGCGGGTTTGTTGGCGCTCGAGCGTGTAGTACCTTCTGGGTGTAAGTTCTGGGAGGGGGAAATCTACGCTCGAGCGGACTGGTTTTCGTGCTCGAGCGGAAGTGCTTTATTCTTGTGTCTTGGCGCTCGAGCGGGCCTTATTGCGCTCGAGCGTGTCCAGATTTTTGTTCTTGGCGCTCGAGCGTTGTGTTTTCCGCTCGAGCGGGTCATACGTATATGAGTTATCCGCTAGGTGATTTTAAATCACTTTTTGCTTTTCTTTCTCTCTCCTACTTTTTCTAAAACCCATTTTTGAGAGCCTCTCTCTCTAAAAACTCCCTTCTCTCTAGGGTTTGATCTAGTTAGAGTGTCCTCCTTCTCTTCGGCCTTTGTAAAAATTGTGTTGATCGTCGAGGGCGTCGTTTTGATCCGAGAATCTTGGTCTTTGGTGCACTTTGGTTTTGGTCTCTTCTCCATCCGAGCTGTAACTTCGAGGTAGGGATATCCTACTCCTTTTTATGAGCTTTGTCTTTAAATTTTTGTATTTTGATATTTTGGGGGTTGTTGGGTAATTTTGAGAGAGTTTGAGCCTTTGTATAATTTTACAAAAGTTGGGGTTTTTATTTATATAAAACCTAAATGCATGTTTGGCATAGAAAAGTGAAATTAATGTTGAAATATTAATGAAAATGGAACCGAAGGTTTGTAATGTTAATTATGAAAAATGCCCTAATTACATTGATTGATTAATTTGTATAATTAATTGTTGGAAATGAGGGATTGAATTGAGAACGTGGAAATTGGAAAGGGAAGGGGTTAAAAGGTGTAGTTGGATTATTTATCGCTCACCTGGTTGAAATGTTGATTATATATCCATTGTTGCATTTATTTTCTGTATAGAAATAACTACTTTGGGCTATCGGTGGAGGATAGTCTTGATTGTTGTAGACAATGCATGATGATTAGGCAAACTGAAACTAATCACTGGAATGTGTCATTGAGTATGACGGTTGAAAGAATACATTAAATTTATGTATTGTGTGATGATGTGCATAATTGTTGTTTATATGCATTGTGTTGTGTTGGAGGAGATAGGGGATGTACTCCACGGTTTAGGGGAAGATAGGGGATGGACCTCTAAACCGGATGTTGTTGGGAGGAGATAGGGGATGGACTCCATAGATAGAGCTCATATGCTTATCTAGTAATGTGTTGACAGAGCTCATATGCTTGTCATTGGAAGTGTGATAGTGCTCATATACATATCTGTGGAATTGATGATATAACTTGTATGCTTATCTGTTGGTATGTGATATAGCTAGTATGCGTATCTATTATGAAATGGGGAAGTGCTTGATATGAGTTACTGTCTCATATGAGTTGTTTGGCCAGGTTCTGAGCCAAGGTTATAAATTGAGAAATGGAAAGGAACTGGAAAATGAATTGTAACATGGACTTGTATGTCATGAAACTGTAAAGTGTGGTAAGAGAAAGTATCAGTGTTGGCCATCTATCAACTGCTAATCTTTTAGTCATTGTTCATATTTGGTTTAGTGTATTTCTACTGGGCTGTGGCTCATCCTATATGGGAATATCATTTTCAGGTACATGTAGCATGCCACCTCCAAGGACATAGCTTGGAAGGGTAGAGGCGGACACACTTTTGTTGTCTTTTTTTCTTTTTGATGTATTACATGTAAATTTAAGCCAAAGGCTTAATGTGTAAATGAGTTAGTACTCTTTTATTGTAACCAAGTGTTAACTTAGAAAGCTGTAAGCCCTTAGGGCATTTGCTTTTGTCGTTAACATGTAATACTTTTTGTAATGGAACTCTGATGAATAGAAGAATGTGGAGTTTTTATATATCAATGCATGTCTATATTGTTGGGTTTGATATTATTATTTTGAGGGCGTTACAGAAATACTTGGCAAAAGCTTCGAAGGTTCACAACTACCATTATTGTTTCTTCGAAATTGTTGTTGATGCAAGATGGAGTGCTTCGAAGCTTACAAAATTATGGCAAAAGGGCTTTCAAAGCAACTTTTGGCCAATATTCTGGCTATTCAAATTTTGTATGTTCTGGTTCACACATAATTAATGAAAATATTAATTTTGTGCTTCGAGCTAATTATTAATTCTTTGAAGACACCAAAGCCGTTGTTCTTCTGTCACGACCCCATTCCGCCCCTAGTAGAATGGTGCCATGATGGCCAGTAATTCGTGATTACCGAAGGCCAACTTTCAAGATTCGCACACAATCAGAGTATACATATGGGGCTTACAAATACGGAAGCAATAAATTTCAAGCTAAGTAGTCCATGAGAGCAGTGCATAAGTTTAAATGGAATGGCATACATCTTTACATAGCTTTAATACAACAATGAAGTACAAAATACATCTTGACCAAAAGGCTTCTCAGCCATCAAATACAAAATACAATGAAATGCAACTAAGAAGCATAATCTTCAAGATGCGGCAAAAGTGCAAAGTCCAAAACAAGTAGCAAGTACATCTAGGCGTCACCGCCGTCCTGCTCGTCACCTACATATATATATATAGAGGGGTGAGCTTGGATACTCAGTGAATGGTACAGATAATAAAGGGGTTTACATGGATGATATCCGAAATTCCTATCAAATCAAAGCATAACACATCTTGTACAAAATCCAAGAGCAAATCAAGTTTATCTAACAAATCTTTCAAGTCTCGACAATTAAAGTCTTTCAAGGCTTTCAAGTTCTAAGGGATAACATATACAAAGGTTGTGCTACAAATGCTTATAGTCCCCTAGCACGTACGGACTTCCAAGATTGTGCTACAAATGCTTATATTCCCCTAGCACGTACGGACTTTCAAGATTGTGCTACAAATGCTTATAGTCCCCTAGCACGTACGGACTTTCAAGATTGTGCTACAAATGCTTATAGTCCCCTAGCACGTACGAACTTTCAAGATTGTCATTCAAAACAAAGCTAATACTTGATATACAAAATAAGGATCATCATTCATGCTTCACAAAAATACTTTTCAAAACAAGCAAAACGAAGCTTTAACAAAACGTTATAACATAGCTTTATTAGAAATACCACTCACTTGGCTCTTCAGACGTCGGGGTCAAGGCAAGTCCAAGTCCTACAAACACATGGCAAGGTCTGTTGAATGCACTTCTCAAAACAAGTTTAGCATGCATGCAAATGACCTCGGTATTCTTCAAAGGCTACGTCAAATCGAAACAAAACACAGTTTCTCATCTCGGGAAAACATGCTGGGCGACTACCAGGTCTAGGCTGAGGTCCCACACCTCCTTGCCGAGGTGTTGCCTCGATGGCCACATTTAAGGAAATGAGGTCGGGAAAATCTGGGTTTCCCTCTCTTGAAGAACATATTGCCAAGTGTAGAGAAAAGAAAAATTAAAAGAAGAATGAGGGAGACGAAAAAAGATGATTGAGTGATTAATTACTTCCCTCTACTCCTATGCTTTGAAAAGGAAGTGCATAAAATGCTTCGAAAAGGAAGTGCTAAAAATAAATGCTTCGAAAAGGAAGTGCGTAAAATAAAATGCAAGAAATATAAATGACAAGAAAAATAGAAATCAATTGTCTTTGATTTGAGTTCTGGATCTCTGTACAATGTAGCCATAAATGACTATTTATAGGTAAACATTTGTAAAAAAAAAAAACTACCTAATAACTACCCTATTTTTCCATCTCCTCAATTTCATTCTCCATGATTTTTCATAACTTCTTTCAACCCCTACTTCATACTTCATGCTCTCCATGTTTTCCATCATCTTTTCACATTTCATAACCTCTTATAACCTCCAAATGCGTAGGAGGGTGCCACATATCCTGTAATTATATAAATAATAAATAATAATAAAAATTACAGATTTATGGTGCCAACATTACCCCCCGCAGCCCTTAAAAATGATGCTTACTTGAATGTTTGAAAGGCCAAACCAAGCACATGACTAATATAAACAACAAAGTGCTTCGAATAATATCAACCAAATGTTTCGAATGATATAATAGCACGAATAAAGTGCTTCGAATGAGCATGAAATTATGACTAGATGTCTCAAAATATATATATATATATATATATGCCTTGAAAGAATATTATATATGTACTTTGAATCGGCATCAATCTGTTGAAGGAAATTAAACAATTTTATTTTACTCGTACTTCAAACACTTAGAAAACTTGGAACCTTTTGAAGTAGGTTGATGTTGCTTGCACTTAGAATCATTCAGAGCCTCATATTTTCAAGGTAAAGCTAATATCCAAACATGATTCACCTTAACAAGCTGTTACCCATGCTAGCTATCATGGTCTAGTAACAAGCTTCGAAGGTGGTATAGAGGACCAAAATCATCATTCGAAGGTTGAAGGTGCCGACAAAGGACAAATTACATCCTTGAAAATACTCGGCAAAAGCTTCGAAGGTTCACAACTACCATTATTGTTTCTTCAAAATTGTTGTTGATGCAAGATGGAGTGCTTCGAAGCTTACAAAATTATGGCAAAAGGGCTTTCAAAGCAACTTTTGGCCAATATTGTGGTTATTCAAATTTTGTATGTTCTGGTTCACACATAATTAATGAAAATTTTAATTTTGTACTTCGAACTAATTATTAATTCTTTCAAGACACCAAAGCCGTTGTTCTTCGAACCAACTTTTGTAGAATACTAGTTACATTTTCGTGTAACAAATGGCTATAAAAATATTTATTAGTAAAACTACTAATTATCATGACAAAAATAGGTATTATTTGACAATTAATTAATTGTTATTTTACATATATTTGAAAGGAGGTACACATTTTGAAAGATTTCTCGTCCCGTGTTACATTTTGAAGGTGTTTATTGATGACAAAACCACCATTCGAAAGTCACATATGTTATTAAAGGATCAAAGTTGTCATTCGAAAGTGCACATGACATCTCTTCGAACCAAATCCAAAAAGTTGGATTATTATGAAATTAGTTTGGCATTTTGACTAGCCATTAGTGGCTATAAAATGATATTTCAATGAATACATATAACAACACAAGTATTTATCTTTTGAAAAGAGGTTTAACAACTCTCACATGTTCTTAATAGAAGGTAACCACAAAACCAAATGGTGATGGTTTTATGGATCAACTAATAACCATATTTTTGGCTCAATACATTACAATAGCGAAACATTATTTGTTAGCCATTCCATCAAAGTCAACGTTTGATGTGATCTGCAAATTCAAAATGGATTTTGAACAACAAAAGTCATGGTATAGTGTAACCATGAAAATTCATATTTTTTGACATTTTGAAAAGTGTCAAAAGTTTTGAATTCATGAACAGTGGCTTGTTCATTATTTTTGACCATGTTTGGTTTAAAAACATGACTTTCGTTAAATTGATTTTCATAATTATTTAGCAAAGTGAGCTGTTTTTCTATGTTAGCCATTAATGGCTTATGAAAATCTCCCGTAGGTATGCTATTTTCATGATTTGATTATCTAAAAATTGGTTTTTGGACCCCCTAGCCATCTATGGAACATTATTCTTAGCCAAAATTTGGCTCAAGAATATGCTTTTTCGTTATGTTAATTTCATAATTTGGCTCTTTAAAAACGAACTCTTGAACCGCCTGAGTCATTGATGAAATTATATTTTCACTATTTTTAGTCACAAATGACTTGAAAACATTTTGTAAAACCCCACAAAATTCAGTCATTGAAGACTTGACAAGAAGGGTTGATAACTCATGTCTCCATTAGCAAATTTTCATATCAAGTTGATGAACCATTCCAATTAAATGGTGTATTTTTTCTTCTACCAAACAATATTGTAATGGATGGAAGCTTGATTCATTAAGAAAATGGATCTCTTCTTGAAGATTCAAAATTTTTTATTTACGCCAAAAGATTTCATTTAGGCTATTTAGGATGGACGAATCCAATTTATTTTTCATTTCTTACACTTGACGTCCCACTGGGCATGCCAAAAATTGTCGGCTTATTTTTCCTACGAAGGAAAATATCATAAATGCAAGGGTGCCAGCAAGAATTGAAAAATCGTTACAGATTAAATTCAAGCCAATTATCAAATGATTGTGTTGACGGTTTTTTTGCTTCAATGAAGAGGACTTCAAAGTTGCCAAGTGTAGAGAAAAGAAGAATTAACAGAAGAAGGAGGGAGAGGGAGAAAGATAATTGAGTGAACAATCGGGGTGATTGAGTGAACAATCAAAATAACAATTACTTGTCTTTACTCCTATGCTTTGAAAAGGAAGTGCATAAAATGTTTCGAAAATGAAGTTCTGAAAATAAATGCTTCGAAAAGGAATTCAAAAAGGAAGTGCATAAAATAAAATGTAAGAAATATAAATGACAAGAAAAATAGAAATCAATTGTCTTTGATTTGAGTTCTGGATCTCTGTACAATGTAGCCATGAATGGCTATTTATAGGCAAACATTTGTAAAAAAAAAAAACTACCTAATAACTATCATATTCTTCCATCTCCTCCTTTTCATTCTCCATGATTTTTCATAACTTCCTTCAACCCCCACTTCATACTCCATGTTCTCTATGTTCTCCATTAGCTTTTCACATTTCATAACCTCTCATAACCTCCAAATGAGTAGGAGAGTGCCACATATCCTGCAATTATATAAATAATAAATAATAATAACAATTACAAATTTATGGTGCCAACATATTTTTAGATAAAAAAATTGATTATGGTTTGAATTTTGGTTTTGTTTTTGATGTGATGATCTTACGGTGGTAATATTTATTTATTATTATTAAAATAATACAGGTTGAGTGGATATCAAATTAATATAGGATGTGGCAATTAATATTCAATGGTTTATAAAATCAATTCAATTTTTACAAGCATTTATGTATGCTTAGTTGTGACTTTTAAAAGTGTCAATGAAAAGAACATATAAGTGGTATTTTGTAATACTGGTAGTAGCTTTGCAAAGTGTCATTAGAACAAGTTCTAATGGCACTTATATCCATTTAATGGCACTAATGAATTGGATTTAGTGGCATTTATGAAATTGTTAAAAAAATCAATTGTGGCGTAACAAGAGCCATTAAAAATTCATATAGTGGCATTTTTTAGATTGTAAGTCTTATTTAATGGCAATTGATAGCGTCACGAGTAGTGTCTACCATGATAATAAAGTTCACTGAAAGTTTTTAGCCCTGATGGTATAATGGCACTTACAAGTGTTACTGAAGTACCACTAAGTCTTTTTTTAATGGCACTTAATAGTGTCACAAATAGTATCTATCATGACATCAAAATATCATTGAAAGTTTTTAATCATGATGGTGTAGTGACACTTGCAACTATCACTGAGGTGTCACTAGCATCTACCGTGGCACGGGTATAAATGACACTTGTTTAAAATGCCACAAGATTAAAAAATGTCATTAGAAGAATAGTTTTGTGACACTTTCAAATGTCACTAAACCAAAAAAATGTTGTAGTGTAAGAATTATCATCCTATTCCTATATCATTCTATGTTGGCAACCAAACAATGGAATTCAACCTTGTATTCTATTCTTACTCTCACTTCATTTCCATTTTATTTCATTCTATCGTACCAAACATGCTCTGAGAGTGGCAATGGTAGTGGCAATAGAGAGTTGAGTCCTAACAATGGCATAACAATGGCGGTAAAAGGGGTGGGTGAATGGAATAAAAATTAATTTTTAAAAATTAAAGATGAGGGTATTGTTGGAATAAAGAAATATATATTGAAAATTTTTAACCTTTTTTTACGTGTATACTCAGAAAGTGTTTATTAAATGTTTGTAATAAGAGAAATTGATGTGTAAAAATAGAATTACCCTCAAAAATTTTTTTTCGGAAGGTACCCTCAACAATTTGAGTGGTGGTTTTTTAAGGTTAAGATTTCTGTTTCTATTTTTATTGTTAGGAACTGAAGATTTTGGCCACTCTTTTTCTTTTTATTTTTTTAAATAATAGTATATTTTTAACTATTTTGTATTTTATTTTTATATCTCATTTTTTAATGTAAAATTTGTTTTGCTATTATTGTAAACAAAATTCTGAAGATTTATTTATAACCTTTACTATTGGATCTTTAGGCAAAGAATATATATTTTTTCAGCTGGGCATTTATGTGAAGAGATTTTCTTCAAAACTTTGTAGTTAATTGAAATAATTTTTTGACCTTTATGATTGGATCCTTTGAACAAAAAGTTTTTTTTATAGGCCCCTGAACTAAGGGCCTTAACCGGGCCGATAGGCCGGGCCATCGCTCTTCAAAAGCGATGGCCCATTCAAGGCTCGGTCTGAGGCTCTTCATTGGTTTTTACCTAATGCATATAGTAGAATACTTTTGTCATTTATTTTAAAAAAATCTAACAGCAAGTATGTTGTTCACATTTTAAAGAGAAATATGATAAAATTATCTTATAACAATTATTAAATGAATTTGATTTTTTTATAATCAATCATCTATGCACGGTTAAATGGGCCTTAACCGGGCCGATAGGCCGGGCCGGGCTTCAAAGTGATGACCCAGACCCTAGCTTAGGGTCTCAGACTAGGCTTGAGCCTAGGCCCAAATGAGCCTTTCCCGGGCCGGGTTGGGCCGGGTCGGCCTACAGGCCAAAAAATTAGGCTAAGGCCCTAGCCCTGGCACAAGGGTATTCGGATTTTGGACAGGCCGACGGATCGAGCCTTGGGTCGGGCCGGTGGGACTAGGCCTACCCTCGAGCTTAGGTCGGGCTTGGGCGGGCCTGGCCATTTTTTTTTAATTCTTTTTAATTTTTTCTACCAAAATTTATTATTTTCCACAAAAAAATATATTGCGCCTCGGGCGGCCTGGGCCTTGGACCGAGCCTTGAATAGGCCTTCAGCGGGCTGATGGGCCGGGCCGGGTTTCAAAGTGATGACCTAGGCCCTGACCTAGGGTCTCGGACATGCTTGGGCCCGGACCCAAACGAGCCTGCCCCGAACC
>NW_021026183.1:705413-722869 GCF_004153795.1 Camellia sinensis | reverse complement strand
CTTCAACCTACTCCACTACACAAACTCCATTCACCTACCTCACTTCACCACACACTCCACTTCACCTAACCCACTATCACCTCCACTACACCTACTACCACATTTTCTTCTATATATAGATTGTATAGGAATTGTAATTAATCAATCTTGTAATATCAATCATAAACTCATCAATCAATAATACATAAATTTTTACATGGTATCAGAGCAAGGTTGAGAATTTAGTGATTCCGCTTCACCGGCGGACGGCAGCCTCGCCTTGGCCGTCCGCCGGACAAACCCAAAATTTCTAATTCTCTCTCCCCTTCCTCACAAACTGATTCGTCACCCAACCCGTACTCTTCCTCGGCTCTACTGGACAACACTCGATCTCCCTCGATCCATACCTCTCAATCTCAGAACCACCAGAACAGAACCAGAAGCACCACCACTTTGCTTCCTCTCATACAAAATCAACTCCAATTTCTGGTCCAAATACAGAGCAATAACTCCTCACAAAAGCCGAATGGTCCCACGAATTCGAGTGCGCTTCGTCTCGAAAATCCGACATGTTCAACAACCGAGTCCCTCTACGAGTCGCGTACGTGATCTCTTGCTGAAACACAGGCTCGCCATCGGAGAGAAGGCGATGAATCACGATCGCCACTTCCAGATCCGGAGCCAAGTTGCCTGCTACTTTCGCGATTCCGATGCTTGTTTGATCCTTCACAGCTCCGATCGCTTTGCGAATCGTGCTCGGAGCCTGTTGCCGATCACGTTGAGTTTGGAGAAAAGTTCTTCTAGATCTGCGGCGAAGAGAGAGGGTCTGACCTTTCGAAGGGTCTGTGGTTTTGTGGTGTTGACTTGTCTGGATTCTGGATCAATGGGTTGAAGGAGGTAGCACTGTTGACAAGTCTGAACTCAAAACCATCATCAAGCTCCTCAGAACATACAAACGCTTCTTTTTCTTTTATTATTAAAAATTTAGTTGGTGAGCCCCTTTTTCCACTACCCACGTACCCACCACATTTTTTTTAATATTTCTTCTCTCTCATTTTTCCACACTCAAGCCCACGGTTTTGCTCCCAACCACCATATAGTTTTCCAACCCACTCCCTCTCTCTCTGGTCTGTTTTTTAATCCACCCACTTTCGTTATACCCATCTTTTCTTTTCTTTTATTATCTATATATAATATATAAATAATCAATCATACCATCACACCCCTCTGCTGGTTCCACCCATGTGGGCTTGTCCCCTCTTATTATTATTATTCTTATTATTATTATTAAAAAAAAAAAAAAAAAACTTGGCAGACGACGAACTTGCCCAATACACTCATTTTATTCATATCAGGATCAACTCCGATCACCATTTTACATCAAAAAAAAAAAAAAAAAAAAAAAAAAAAAAACAACCTCATCTACAGGCGGAATTTTTTCTCCTCTACTCTACTGCAGGTCTCTTCTTTTTGCCTCCGTCCTGGGCAGTCCTTGCGGTGTTGCCTCCGTGTTTCCCACTCCACTGGGCATGATCACTCCATACTCCTCCACTACCGCATATGGCGGCCCTCCAAATCGGAACATCACGGTGGCCTTCCGCTTCAGCTTCTTGTTTTCTGCCCTTAGCACGCTTATCTCTGCTCGCGCATCCTTATACATGCGTTGGAGCAGAGCCAGCTGGGAGTTTACATGCTGCACCTCATTTGTCCTACTCTGCAGCCGGTTCGACAAATTTGTGACCGCCGTCATGCTTTCCACAACATGCCTTCAGAGTATACTGATTGGCCTCCACATCTGACAGCACCGCCATTTTTTGTCGCACCGACCGCATCGGAAAATTCAACAGAGCAAACTCCGGGGCACTTGGTTGAGGTTCCAGTGCCACCGCACCAGTTTCCTCTCCTGTTGACTCGTTGAGGTCGGGAAAGAGGGTGAGCAGTCCACGGGAAGACGAGGACGAGGCCATTTTTTCTGGGCAACAGAGTGTTACAGCGTATTACAGAGTTTCTCTCTCAGCACAACAGTGTTACAGCCTCTCTCTCTCAGCACAACGAAGAGATTTACAGAGGATTTCGCAGTTTTTTTGCTTCTGCCTCGGCCTCAGGCTCTGTCATGGTTAAATAGCCGAGGCAGCCACGCGCATCGCGCGCCTCTTGCCACCAGCCGACAAACGGGCACGCAAGCCAAGGCGCCCACTGTCTCCTCGCCATCATGTCCGGCACACCTTTTGATGAATTGGGCACGCCTTTTGATGGCACGCCTTTTTGACAAACTTGGGACAACCTTTTTGAGGGTGCCACTTTTCCAAGGGTCCGACAAGTCTGTAAACTGTCCCGACATAGATTCCGGTTAGTTTCTACAAGGGTCCGACAAGACTCTGTAAACTGTCCCGACATTGATTCCGGTTAGTTTCTACAAGGGTCCAGCAAGACTCCGTAAACTGTCACAACATTGTCTTCTACAACGGTCCGACATGACCCCATAAACTGTCTTCTACAACGGTCCGACATGACCCCATGTCTCTTCTACAACGGTCCGACATGACCCCATAAACTGTCTTCTACAACGGTCCGACATGACCCCATAAACTGTCTTTCATCGGTGACAACCACATACAGTGTCCTCTACAACGTTATGAAACCCCATACAGTGTCTTACACCAACGGTCTGACACGACATACAGTGTCTCCACTAATCTTTTACTTAGTTTTCTTGTTTTTATTTCTCTTGTTATGTCTTTTTGGTGTTCCTCTATCGATAAATTTCCCATCTTCCAGAAATACATGTGTTATATTCACTCTACTCCACTCGAGTTCACTTTTACTATTCATCTTACCTTCTTACCATACCTCAACTTACACCTCCAGCTTCACCTACCTCCACTTCACCACACCTCCACTTCACCTAACCCACTACCTCCACTACACCTACTACCAATTTCTTCTATATATAGATTGTATAGGAATTGTAATTAATCAATCTTGTAATATCAATCATAAACTCATCAATCAATAAACTAAAAATTTTTACACTTTTCAATCAAGTAAACCTTGTGATGTTTGTGCACTTGCAAACAGCGTCGGCTTTCAATTTCTGTTAGTTCTATTTCGTTTAGTAAAGATGGGAAATTCTAACAAAAAGAAAAAATTGACAAGTGTCTGGCCATAAAATCTAAACGAGCGGAAGATAAATGTCCCAATCGGTGATGCCACAAATCAGTAAAGGAGAGGACATGAGAACAAGATGGACGCATGGGCAATACTGAAGACTTGGCTGCTAAGGATCGGCTAGGAGCTGGTGTGTCTGTTGTTAAGGCAACCAAGTAACAAAGTTCGTCGCGTTCTTTACCCAAACCAATCGTCCTTGTCATTGTCAAGTCCTGTAAAATACACCAGGAAGGGAAAAAAGTTACGGAGTAATTTAAACTTCTTGTAACTCGACTCACAGACATCAAGTCCACCTTAAAAGATGGCACAACAAGCACATTTTTTAAAGACAATGTTGAGTTCAGGGGTAAAGTTCCAGTGGAGAGAATTAGAGCCTGTTCTTCGCTTGGCATGATAACTGGTTGCAAAGAAGTATTCTTACAACTATTGACAAGTAAATTTGGAGATAAAGTAATATGGTCAGTGGCACCACTATCGATAATGAATCGATGAGTGTACAATGGTACGTGTGACAAACCTACAGCAATACCAACAACGTTGGCCTGAGGGGGTTCTTGACCATTTACGATAGATAATATTTGCTGGAATTGCAAATCAGAAAGTCCATTCATAGCTGATGGCATCTCCCGCATCGTAGGGCCCTCTGTGACAGTATTTGCTGAAGGCTGAGTACTAGTGTTGGGTTTGAAACGAGTACCCCCTGAAGTGGGTTTGTTTGATTTATGGCGTGGGTGTCCTGACGGATACCCATTCAATTTCTAACAAGTTTCTTGCACATGATGATCTTGATCACAGTAAGTGCAATATAATGGCTTGCGATTAGGTGAGTTGCGATTATCTCTGCGAACTACCATGGCTGTGGTCTGGTTATCCCTGCAAACAACCATAGTTGCGGTCTTCGTTGTCTCACGTGCAGTGCCCACGTTGCGCTGCTTCACTTCTTGTACAATGGAGGAGTAAGCCCTGGTGACATCAGACAAGGGATCCATCAAAAGGATCTGCCCTCAGATTGAGCTGTATGATTCATTGAGTCCCATGAGAAATTGCATCAATTTGCGACGCTTATGATCCGCCCCACAAGAGCAAACGGTGGCATTGTATGAGCCGAGTTCATCCCATAATCCTTTCAGTTTGGTGTAGTAAGCCGCAACGCTCATTTGATCTTGGGCGAGACAAGCGATGTCCCTCTCAATTTGAAAAATACGAGGGGCATTGCTTTGAGAAAAATGATCCCGAAGGTCGTCCCATACCTCCTGGGTAGTGGTTGAATAAATGACACTGTCGGCAAGATCCGGTGTGAGAGAATTGAGGATCCAAGATAGAATCATATCATTGCATCGTCTCCATGATGCACGGTCGTCTGGTTTAGTGGTGATAGCCGGCATGGCTATGGTTCCATCGATGAAGCCCAACTTAGATTTGGCATTCAAAGAGATGGTCATAGCTGGAGACCAAGTCGAGTAATTATCCCCATTGAGAGGCTTAGAAACGAGCACCATTCCAGGATGATCAGAATGATAGAGAGAGAAAAGATTAGCGGTGTCGGTGATGGCAGTTGATTTACCTTCGTCCGAACCCCTTTCGTTTAACATGATGGTGGAAAACGGTGAAATGAGGTAGAAAAAAAAGCTAGTTTTTTTAAAACCTGCTCTGATACCATGTGAAATAGAGGAGAAAATATTCTGCCTTTCATAATATATTGAATTAGATTATACAGCTTTATACAAGTGACATCCTATGATTGTGCTAAGCTATTTTAGGAATCCCATCTATAATAGGTATCTTAAAGATTTACAATAAATACAATGCATATCTGTTTCCTAGTTTATCCTATTGATATTGGGATAGCCATTATCTTCTCAACATACTAAAAAAAAAAAAAAATCAATATTTTATCAAAATAATAATATCTACCACCACTATTATATAAATGTACTATCTATAATTAACTATTATTTACATTTATATTTTTTAATATATAAATAACATATTTATCTTATTTTTTATATATATTTTTATATTATTTAATATGTAAATAATAAATGTTATGTTAGTTAGTTAATGAGCCGAGCTTTGTTATATTTGGACTTATTTATTAAAAATTTAACGAGTTCAAGCTCGAGCTCGAATGCAAAACAAAAAGAAAAAAAATTAACAAACCAAGTTCGAACGAACACTTAGCGAGCCGAGCTTAAGCCTATTCATAAACGGCTCTATTTATTTGTAGCCCTACCATGGAGTGGCCTAGTGGAAAGGAAAATGTCTCGTAGTTCAAATTTTGTGGCTCAAAAGTGGTTCAAATGGTCAAAACGACGTCGTTTTGGCTATTTTTATGTTGTTCTGTATTCAAAACGATGTCGTTTTGACCATTTAAGCCACTTTTGAACCACAAAATTTGAGGTACGTAGCATTGCCGTAGTGGAAATCAAGTGTTTGATGAGATCAAATTGATAACATATTATTGCAAAAGTACTTATCATAATTAGACTTGTCACTGTCAACCTTTTGAGATTAACATTTGAATTTTTTTATTATAAACAAAACATTTGTTTTTAATGGCATGACTAGGGGTGATTTTTCCGTACCTTTCTCAAAATTTATTTAATTTATTTTTCCATGTAGTCTATTTTCATTGACTCCAAAATCATTGAGATGTAATTTATCTTAAAAGTTATTATAGAAAAATATTAAATGGGAACACACATTTTGAATTCTCAACCAAATGTCATTTTCTACTTATGATGATTATATTTATATATTATTATAACTTATTATGTCATTTGTCATCAATATTTTAATTTCACAATCTAATTGCTTATGCCTGTTGTTAATGTTGTATTAATGTGATAAACAGAGTAACATCATTACAATTTGATTGCTTGAGTTTGACATATTAGTAATAATATTTAGAAATTAATGAGAACTAGAACTTAAAGCTAATCATACTTGTAAGTTATTTTTATTTTTGTTTTTATTTTTTTGATGGGGTTGGATGGTTGAGCAAAATATCAAAAATAAACTGGGGGATTAATTTTAAATTACAATTACAATAGAAGTAGAAAGAAAGCTTTTTTTTAAAATTTTTTAATTTATGTTTTTTTATGAGGTGTAGAATTCACCATTGAATTTATGTTCGGGCTTATTAAACTTGTATGTTTTTGTATTTTTGTTTTCTTTTAAAAAAAAAACTAATTTTTTACAAAGATCCACGTAACTTTTTTTTTTTATAAAGAAAATAATAAAAAAAAACATTTACCAAACACATCAATTTCTTTTAACAAGAATTTTATCTTAAAAAGTAAAAGATTTACTAAAATGGCAACCGTCAAACCAACTATCAAAGAGTGTTATAATTCATTTATGATATTTTCTTGTTTACTCAAATTTATATAAACTATAAGAAGAACAACAATAGGAGGAATAATAATAATAATAATAATAATAATAATAATAATGACTACCGAAGTTAAGCAATCCATAGGAGGAATAAAATATTCAATTTTTTCCGTCAATAGCTGGAAAATAAATATAAATAATATAAGACTTCCAAAGGAAACTGAGGGAACATATTTTCTGAGTGCCAATACGTGGCCAATGTGACGTCGAAGTATCAGCCGAGGTGTCACGTGTTCTGGTCATGACGCCGAGATGATCTCGGCTAGGCCGAGGTTATCTGTGAAGAAACCGGAATCTGAGATCGGATAAGGGACAAGAGTCCTAGAATGAGAGAACACTTCAGTTTGGGTAAAGATAAAACTCTTAGAGAGTTTATCCTAATCCTACTTGGAGTCCAAGATTAGCAGTAATCCTAAGTCCATTAGGGCTAGGCTTCTATTGGGACTAGGATTGTGTTAGCTATAAAAGAGAGGCACATCCATAGGTCTAAGGTACGTAATTTATATTCTGAATAGTGAGTTAAGCACTTTTGCTATCTTTGAGAGATAACTAATTTGATCATCGGAGTGCTCCCGGGTGGACAAACCACCGTCGGAATCTCTTCTTTTTATTGCAGGTCGTCCGGGACTAATCTATTCTGCCGGTGCTCTCCAGCTAAGTACTAATTTGGCAGTGTGGTCGAAAATTGACACACACAATTTGGCGCCATATGTAGGAAAGAAAGGAGAATAGATGGCCAACGACGGACAGAAAGAGAAGGTTGGGGATGACACCCCTACTGGGAGTGGGAAACCTGTAGACCTTGACGTCGAAGGAGACAACTGCAACAAAGAGACTTGTGATCAGACTCACAGAGGAAAGGACGTCGGCCAGAAAGGCAACGTGCCAAAGAAAACGGACCAAAGCGGGTATTACAATGAGGACGATCTTCAGGTATGGAAGGATAGATGCCTATAGAGGGACGATGAGGTAAAGGGAATGGCGAACAAATTGGCGGACCTGCAAACGGTCGTCAATTTCATGATGCAAAACAACGTCATGCAGCCACCGTTCCCGTTACAAGATACACCGATTCCAGCGGCCAAGAAAGATGCCCGACAAGATGGGCAGAAAACAGTCCCTACAGTTCCCCAGCACACCAGGAGCGAAAAACACTCTCACCGGCCTTCAAGGGAGGTCGGGCGAGGAGAGTCGAGAAGGGAAGAATCTCGAAGGACACATCGCACCAAAGAAGCAGACCCCAAAGAACATCGGCATGTTCAAAGGCAGGAGTTGTGCTTCGACGCAACTAATGGAGAAAGGTCAAAGAGGGTTCGCAATGAAGCTGAGAGCAGTGCACCTAAAAGGCTAAAGTTAGGAGATAGTCGAGCTCCTGGTCGGACCAAGGAGGACCTAAGGGATTACCTACAGAGGAGGCAACAAGATGCCGAGGTAACCTCCCCGGTCAAGCTGAGAACGCCATTCTCGGTAAAATTGGACAAATTCGAAGCCCCGAAGAGGTTTAGCATGCCGAGATTCTAGATCTATGATGGGAAGTCGGACCCTAACTTTCACGTTGGTTTATACCTGAACTCGATGGCGTTATACATCGGGAACGAGCCGTTGCTTTGCAAGCTGTTTCCCTCATCCTTTAGAGAAATTGCATCAGATTGGTTTCACAAGTCGTCGAAAGGAACTGTGAAAACCTGGGAAGGCCAGGCCGAGATGTTTGTGGCCAGGTTCGTGACAAACAAACTACAGCCATTAAGGGTGGATGCCCTGATGGCTTTGAAAATTGGCGAGGACAAAAGCCTGAGGGCCTATGCCAAAAGGTACTATGAGGTATTCAACCGGATACCAGAATGCAACCAAGAGGTGGCGGTTGTATCATTTAAGAACGGCCTAAAAGATAATTGTCTGTTTCGAAAATCATTGGCAAAAACACTGCCAAAAAGTATGGAGGAATTAATGGCCAGAATAGAGAAGTACGCCAAGGCCGAGGACGATACGCCAGGAACAAAGGCACCGAAACCAGAGAAGAAAAACGGCTCGCCGAAGCGAGGCCGAGGTGATGGTGGCTACAACAAACCAGAAATCGGATTAAGGGCTGCTTAAGCAGTCCCAACCGCATTCTGAATTCCAGTTTACAAAGTCTTGGAGAAAATCCGAACCCAGTCCTATTTCAAAGCACCAGCAAGGATACCAGGAGAGTTTATGGGAAGAACCCTTGGTAAGCATTGTGCTTACCACAATGACGATGGGCATCTGACTTAGGGTTGCAGAGCCCTGAAAGCACACCTGGAAGACCTGGTAAGGCAAGGCCATTTAAGGGACCTTGTAGATGAAGCCAGGACAAGGGAAGAGCAGACAAGACTGCCTCAGGCACTAGCAACTCCACCTCCCCCTGCACAACAACCACAGGAAGGCGGACCTCGAGTAATTAATGTAATTCACTCGAAGGTCAATAAAAATGAAATACGATGGGAGACCCAAAAGGTAAAGCACTTGCAGCATGTGTACCAAGTCTGGGAGAAAAGACCTTGGGCTGAGGAGTACCAGGGACCAATAGTGTCCTTTACTGAAGCCGACCTTGAGATGGTGCAATATCCACACAACGATACCTTGGTAGTATCCCTCCAAGTTGGGGAGTGCCAAGTGAAGCGCATCCTAATTGACCAAGGCAGTTCTTGTGACATCATGTATGTTAGGTGTTACAAGGAGCTTGGCCTTCACCCAGACGATATGGAGCAGTCCAATAGCCCAGTGGTCGAGTTCAATGGAACGCCAACATGGCCACTGGGAGCAACAAGCTTGGAGGTGCAGGCTGGCACCAAAAAGATAAAAACAGAATTCACCATAATCGACACACCCCCCCTACAATGTTATCTTGGAAAGGCCACGGCTGCATGCAATGGGGGTTGTTCCCTCAACGTTGCATCAGTTATTGCGGTTCCCAACAGAGCATGGGATAGAGGAGGTCAGAGGGGATTAGCTGCAGGCAAAGAACTACTCCATGGCAGCAATGAAATCCACCTACAGCATACGAGAACTAGAGATAGTAGAGATCGAAGACGAGGACGTGGAAATCCTAGAGGACGTTGGCAAAGAGCCAGCCGAAAAGAGTGAAAAAGCCTTAAAGAAAATCCTTGTCCAGCAAGGGGATAAGGAACGCTTCTTCCTTCTCGGCTTGGTCTTAGTCGAAGAGGAGGAAAAAGAACTGGAGGCTTTCTTGAGAGCAAACATTGAGGTGTTTGCCTGGACGCCTTACGAAATGCCTGGCATTGACCCCGAGGTCACTTGCCATAAACTAAACGTAGACATGTCGGCCAAAACCTGTAATCTAATAAGCAAGAAGACCGACGTTGATGCATGTTGAGGCAGTAGAAGAGGAAGTAGACAGACTTCTGGAGGCCAAAGCCATTTGAGAGGTAAATTACCCGACATGGCTATCAAATACCGTGGTGGTGAAGAAAAAGAATGGTAAATGTAGGGTCTGCGTGGACTTTACTAGCCTAAATAAGGCCTGTCCCAAAGACAGTTTCCCATTACCCAAGATTGACTAATTGGTGGATGCCACTTCAGGGCATGGAAGGATGAGCTTCCTGGATGCCTACAGGGGGTACCATCAGATAGCTATGTACCCGCCAGATAAGGAGAAGGCTACATTTATCATTCCAAAAGGGCTGTATTGCTACAGAGTGATGCCTTTTGGGTTGAAAAAAGCAGGAGCAACTTACCAGAGATTGGTAACCAAGATGTTCAGACATCTAATTGGCAGAATAGTGGAAGTTTACATTGATGACATGGTCGTGAAGACCAAGGAACCTAAAGGTCATTTGGCCGACCTAAAAGCACTCTTTAATAGCCTTAAAACATATTGGCTCTGACTTAATGGATCGAAGTGTGCATTTGGAGTTGGATCTGATAAGTTCTTGGAATACTTGGTGACCAGAAGGGGCATTAAGGCCAGCCCAGATCAGATCAAGGCCATCCTAGAACTGAAAAGCCCAACATCGGCGAAGCAAGTACAGATGTTGACTGGACGGGCTGCAGCCCTAAATAGGATCATAAGCAGAAGTTCTGACAAATGCAAACCCTTCTTCAGTTTAGTGAAGAAGGCCACAAACTTCTTATGGATAGAAGAGTGCGAAATCGCCTTGGCTGACTTGAAGAAGTATTTGGCCACGACTCCAGTTCTCTCAAATCCAGAACCTGGAGATGGGCTATTCCTGTACTTAGCAGTTTCGGAACATGCGGTAAGTGCAGTGGTAATCCGAGAAGAAAAATGGGAAGAAAGGGCTGTTTACTATGTAAGTAAAACCCTGGCTGATGCAGAAACCATGTATTTACCATTGGAGAAGTTAACGCTGGCTTTAGTAATGGCTTCAAAGAAGCTGAACCATTACTTTCAAGCCCACAAAATTGTGGTGCTAACTGAACATCCTTTGAAGTCCCTGTTGCAACAGGGAGATTTGACAGGCAGAACTGACAGATGGGCAGTGGCCTTGGGCCAGTATGACCTGGAATATAGACCCAGAACAATAATCAAAAGCCAAGTTTTGGCTGACTTTGTGGCCGAGTTCACACCAGGAGCCATCGTACATCGGGCTCCGTTGAGCCGATGTGAACGATGCCCAAGCGAACAAAGAGGAGCCTAGCCGAGGGCAACGGAACAAAGGAAGGAAGAAAAACTTAGGCCCTGCAGCATTTACATCGGCAGCTCCTTTCGACTGTTTGTTGATGGGAGCTCAAATCGACAAGGAGAGGGGGCAAGAGTAGCACTGGTATCTCCAGATGGACAAATATTAGAACAATCCATTCGTTTGGGGTTCAAGGCCTCAAACAATGAAGCAGAGTATGAAGCACTGATTGCAGGACTGAAACTGGCAGCAGCAGTAGAAGCAGATGAGGTGATAGTCTTCTGTGACTCTCAGCTTATAGTCAACCAAACAACAGGCGAGTTCGCAGTCCGAGACAAAAGGATGTCGGCCTATGTAAAGGAGGTCAGCAGATTGGTGGCCTTGTTTTAGAATTGCCGACTACATCAGGTTAGCCAAGATGATAACAGTCACGCTGATGCCCTGGCCAACCTAGCTAGTGCAATACAACCTGGAAAGGCAAGAATGATAATGGTTGACTACTTGCCTAGTCCAAACATAGAACCACTGAACACAGAGCGCGAAGCAATGTGTGTGGAGATGGGACCAAGTTGAATAAATGCAATAATAGCATTCCTTAAAGACGGGAAGCTGCCCGATGACCGACAAGAAGCACACAAGATCAAACTGAAGTCGGCAAGATTCAGTTTGATCCCAGAAAGACACCTCTACAGAAGATCATTTACTGGACCCCTTCTGAGGTGTGTGCATCCTGCACAGGTTGAAGATTTTCTGTACGAGATACATGAAGGAATATGTGGAAGCCACGCTGGGGGCATGTCACTTGCCCACAGGGCCATTACTCAGGGGTACTGGTGGCCCTATATACAAAAAGATGCCAAAGCTTATGTGAAGAAGTGTGAGAAGTTCCAAAGGTTTACACCTTTGATACATTAACCAGCAGCCGACTTGAACCCAGTATCCAGTCCTTGGCCATTTGCCCAATGGGGCATGGATCTTGTCGAAAAACTACCTCAAGCAACTGAACAAAGGAAGTACTTACTAGTGGCAACAGATTATTTCACCAAGTGGGTAGAAGCTGAACCCCTTGCCAAGATTCGAGACATTAATATGAAGAACTTCATCTGGAAGAACATCATTACCAGGTTTGGGATTCCAAGAGCAATAGTTGCAGACAATGGAACACAATTTGACAGTAAGCTAATCAAAAGCTTCCATGCAAAGTTCAAAATCAAGAATTACTTTTCGACCCCAAGTTTTCCTCAAAGCAATGGACAAGCAGAAGCGTCTAACAAAGTTATCTTGGATAGGATAAAGAAGAGGTTGCAAGCAGTAAAGGGAAAGTGGGTAGATGAATTGCCTAGTGTACTTTGGGCATATCGGATTACGAAAAGAAGATTAACGGGGGAATCCCCGTTTGTCATAGCTTATGGCATAGAAATAGTCATTCCGCTGGAGGTCGGCATCCCAAGGATCAGAACCCAGGCAGTGGAGAATGGAACTAATGATGTATTTTTAGCTCGAGATCTGGACCTTCTAGAAGAGAGAAGGGAGAAAACAGCAATTCAGCTGGGGACATACGAGCAGTAGCTTACCAGGGCTTACAATAAAAAGGTGAACCCACGAGAGTTCCAAGTTGGTGACCTTGTCTTAAGAAAGGTCATCAGCAACAAGAAGGATCCCAGAGAAGGCAAGCTTGGCCTAAATTGGGAAGGACCCTATAGAATCATCTCGGTCTTGGGCAACGGGGCATATCGGCTTGAGGATTGCAAAGGCAAAGAGCTACCAAGACCCTGGAATACTTGCAATTTGAAATTTTTTTATCATTAGACTTTCTTGTTCTTTGTTATTAGCCGAAGTAATAATAAAGTTCTAGCTTGATTTTTTACACTTATGACTGATAAGATACTTGACGATGTCTCTGGAATACATGCATAATGAGAATCCAAGTGGAACTTAAGTTCACATTAGGGGGCAGAGAGTTGGGAAATGGTTCCTAGAAAGGTAGAATTTACAAACGAAAATTAGTTTAACGATTGTTGAAATTTAAGTTTACAAGTTGAAGTTAAACCGAGGTCATGTTTAACGCTTGTTGAAACTTAAGTTTACAAGTTGAAGTTAAAACCGAGTTATGTTTAACGCTTGTTGAAACTTAGGTTTACAAATTGAAGTTAAACCGATGTTATGTTTAATGCTTGTTGAAATTTTAAGTTTACAAGTTGAAGTTAAACTGAAGTCATGTTTAACGCTTGTTGAAATCTTAAGTTTACAAGTTGAAGTTAAACCGAAGTTATGTTTAACGCTTGTTGAAATTTGTGAGAAATTTACAAGTCAAAGTTAAACTGAGGTTATGTTTAGCACTTGTTGAAATTTGTAAAAAATTTAGAAATTGAAGTTACAAGTTAAAGTTAAACCGTAAAAGAAAAATTGGTCTAAACACTTGTTGAAATTTTTTAGAAAAATTTATAAGTTAAGACCAAGGTTGTATTAAAAGAAGTACTTATGTACTTGTCGAGGTAAACCATTGGTTTGTATAACCAAGGTATATCACCCTGAGGAAATTACACAGATAAGGTGTATGCTTGAAAGCATGCAAAATTATTCTAAGTACAGAATCATACAAGAGTCATACAAAGGAAATTGTACTTACATTCAGAAGAATCAGTTCAAAAAGAAGAGGGCACTTCGGCCTTCCAAAAGAGTAGTTGTTCAGAAATTACAAAAGTGGCACTTCGGCCAGATCCAAGCTTACATTGATTCAAAAAGTAAGACAAAGTACTAAAGTACAAAGCAAAAAACTAAGACTCTTCGGCATCTATGGCTGGTTGGGTTTGGAGTTTAGAAAACAGCTGAGAAGACATCTCGGTGGCTCTCTCAACCGCGAGCTCGACATCAATTTCTTGAAGAGTTTGGTCGAGGCTCTTGTTGGCAGTAGGCGCGTTCGATGTTGCCTTCTCAGGAGGAGCGTCTTTGGAGACCTCACCTTCCTCATCTTGAGTCAAGTCTAGGACTTGCTCATTTGGAGTAGAGGACTTGGCCCCAACAGCTTCCTTTGATTTCCTCACCAAAACTTCCTCCTCAGACTCAGAATCGTCTTCGGATTGGCTTGGAGTAGGGGGGAATGGCAGGGAGAGGACGTCAGCATTCTTGAGGGGGGAGTCCTTGGGGACGTCAAGCATTTTAGAGTAGCCATCTAACCAAGGGTGAAACCCTTGTTGCATGCGTGCTTCACCTGACTCTTGTAGTCTGCCATGACATCGGCCACCCCCTCATTGTATGCCTTTTCATCTGCAGCCTTGATCTCGGCAGCTTTTGTGGCCAAGGCATCTTGTAGTTCTTTTTGGGCCTCGGCCATCTTTGTTTTGGCCTCGATCTTTTCGGCCGTAAGGACCTTGGCAATGGCCTCGGCAGCATCAGCCTTTTCCTAGGCTTGATCCTTAGCTGTAATGGCCGCCGCGGCCTGGTCGAATAAAGTTTTCATCTTAGCCTCAGCCTTTTTGATGGTCTTTTGCAAGCCAGAGACCTCCCTAATCTTGTCGGCCAACTCCTTCCTCATTTCAAAAGCTTGCATTGAGAAGGAGTGGGCGTGCTGGATCGCCTGAAAGAAAATGGACAGAACAAAAATTAGTAGAAGTTCTAAAAGTATGAAAGAATAGAGAAAGAAAAATACCAAGTGTAAGAGACTTACTTGAACAGAATGCTGGAGCATCATAGCAAAGTTTTCATACTCGCTCATCTCGGCGTTTCGGTTAAGATTGTTTGAAAGGAGCAAAGCCGTAGAAAGGGCGACGCCGACTTCGAGATCAGTCGCATTGTCTCCAGCGCTGACCGGCTTGTCATCGATAGTGATCGGAGGGGCCCAGGGGGCATCTGTTTTCATTAGCCCCGAGGTTGTGGCCGACTCAGACCTTGGTCTTTTTGACCGAGTGGATTGGGATGGTTTGGCCTCGGCGGGCCTCTTCTCGGCGACGGAAGTGGTCTTTTCACTCTCAGACAATTTTGAAATTGGCAAGGTGTCCTCAGTATCAATCTGAGTCACCGTTGCCTTTGGCTGAGCCTTCTTCAGTCTTTTTTGTTTCGGCTTTGGTTGAGGCTGAGATGGTGTTGGTTGAGCATCAACGGTGGTAGGGATGTCGGCCAAAAGATCCTCTGCAACTGCCTTCTTGCGACCCATCTAGGCAGGAATTGCAGTTCGGCGTCGACATCGGCGTTGAGATAGTGGGATCAGCTGTGGAGCCGAGGTAGATGGTTGTTTTGCTAGATCTAAGGTTGACCCCTAATCTGGCCGAGATGATGAAGTTGTTGGTGGAGTTGTGGCGGAAGGAGGAGACTTGCTTTTCTGCTTCCTTGGGACGTCATGAAGTATCGACTTGTAGGTCGGGATGAAGTTGAGCAGTAAAGGAGCTCTCCACTTGTGGACTGGCAGGTCCAACAACTTCTTAAGATCCTTGCTGGGGAAGAAGGACTTACGGAAGTCTTTTGGTGGTTGTAGAAGAACTGCAAGAAAAATAGATATTAGAACATATGGAAAAAACGAAGTATTAAAGGCTTGAAAAAATGTAGCACTTGGCCCTTACCATTACCCTCTACGAATACTGTTCGGCTGAGAGGGTAGAGGTGAAGGTCGTCATCTGGAGCAAACTCCCAGTTGCCCAAGACAATGAAGTAATCATCCCCGACTCCTTTGTTGGAGTCTGGGAGGTCGGCAACAAGTTTGTATTCAGTAGACCTCGGTTTGAGGTAGTAGACATAGCCTTTTTCTAATTTGAGGCCACACATGGTGTAACAATATTGGATGTCGGCTAAGGTCACCCTAGCATTTTCTCAGCGTGCTAAGGCTATGATACCATTAATGACTCTGTATGAGTTAATGGTTAACTGCATTGAGTTAAGCTTGTAATAATGGAGGACTTCTCGGAAAAAGGATGTCTAGTGGAAGCCTGAGTCCAAACTCAATGAAGGCGACGACCGAGAAGGGCATGGAGTTGACTGTGGGCATAATGGAGTCGTCCTCCCCAGCCAACCTAAGGTGAACGTTGGCTGGAATGGAAAACTCCCGCCTAAAGTATTCTAACTTGGTCAGGGTGTCTACTCTATGCTTCCACATACCCATGATGTCGGCTTGGAGGGAAGGTGTAGGATTTCAGAAGGAAGTGTTTTGTGACGGTTTTTAAAGGACCTCAGCTAAAACCTAAATGTGAGCTGGGGTAAGAATTTGTGGGGATTTAGAGGGGAATTCATTTCAGTTTTTCCTAAAATTTGTGGGTTCTACAAGCAAATCCCAAACCTAGGTCTATGAAAACGAACATTGAAGGCACGAATCTGGAAAAGACATAGAAAACAAAAAACAAGAACGTGTTTCAGAATCAAGAACAGTGTGCACAAGGGTGCGAGGCCAAGAACAGTGGCAAAAGTGAACAAATTTGTGAGCAGTGTGTGTGTATTCAAGACACAAATTGGGCAAAAGCAAAATTGTAAAATAAACGTGCTCAGATACGTGATTCATAAATCAAGAACTTGAGCAAAACAACAATGGCAATGAATAATAAAGTAAAGCTTTTTGAAGAGAAACAAGGAATTGAAATACAAAAGGAACAATGACTCACCCAAGAAAAATGAAGCCAAAGTAAAGTTTGCCGGGCTCAGATGGTAGCCGGAAGCAAGGAAGTGCAGCAGAAGCCTCGCCGGAGGTAAGAGTGAGACTGGTTGCAGAAAGCTTCGTGAAAACAGCAATGGAGGATTTAGGAAAGTAAAGAGAAAGAGAGTTTTTGCACAAAGACAATGATGTAAAGTGAAAAGACGAAGAGAGAGGGTGCTAGTTTTGTCAAAAACACGAAAAGACGACAAAATGAAATTGATGAGCCTAGAACGACGTATTTGTCATACGGTGCATGTTGGCGCAAGGCGACTTAAATGGCGCGTATCGGACACGGTCCAGTGGGGGATAGACGCATGGTAGAAACGGTTGAAATGTTGTGCGTGACAGCTCATACGCGTGATAAAACTCTTGGAGTTCTTGGTTTAATGAGGCAATGACCTCGGCTGGTAGGAAGATCTCGGCTAAATAACTTGAATAAACTAGGTTATTGGTTCTAAAAGCCTTGATGAGACAGACTACAGGACCTAGTCGTGTGAAGTCGATGTATGATGACCTCGGTAATGGATGATAGAGCAAGATAGCCGACATGCTATACGATATGGCAGTATAGGTTCCATCACCTCAGGATGCCGAGGTAATAGAACCTAGGGGCAATTGTGGGGACATATTTTCTGAGTGCCAACACGTGGCCAAGGTGACGCCGACGTGTCAGCCAA
>NW_021026183.1:565579-696347 GCF_004153795.1 Camellia sinensis | reverse complement strand
CCCCACGCAAAGTTGTTTCGCGAAAACTTTCAGTTCTCTTCACTTTGAACCGATAAAATGTGATTTCGGTGCTTCTTTCTCTATTTTCACCACTTGGGGTAAGTTTTTCTCAATATTTGGAACATTTTCTCGAGAGTTGACTTTTGTTGACTTTTTCATTTCCCGAGAGTTGACTTTTTTTGACTTTTTTCAATTTTGGCTCATTTCGCTCATTTTTTCTCCTTTTCACAGATTTCTTGAAATGGCGGGTCATTTTCCTCAAGGTGGAGGTCCTCCAGATGCCGGGGTGGGTCGGACATTTTGTCTTTACCTCCGAGGGTTTGGCCATTCGATCCTGAGAGGTATCACCCTCGGGAGCACATCCTTCCTCGTGCCGTTTTCTATAATTTTACCGATTTTGATGATCGAGCACCTGTGGATCTGCTATTGCGGGAGCCGGAGTCCCACCTCTCTCATCAGGCACGAGAGGTATGTACTTCACTTTTACATTTTTCGCAATGTATTATGCATTTTCTGTGCATTTCATACTTTCGCTATGCTTATCTGCTCATTCTAGCACACAGCTTGTTCTAAACACTTAGTCTATAACACAGTATTCCGTTTGCATCTTGAACACACAGCCCAATCACTTGAATTTCTGAACACGCAGCCCACATATTGATTGTGAACACACAGCACTCACTTGTTGAGAGTTGAACACACAGCCCAAACTGTTGAATTTCTGAACACACAGCCCATTGTTGATTGTGAACACGCAGCATTCACTTGTTGAGAGTTGAACACGCAGCCCAAACTATTGAATTTCCGAACACGCAGCCCATTGTTGATTGCGAACACACAGCACACACTTGTTGAGAGTTGAACACATAGCCCAAACTTTGAATTTCTGAACGTGTAGCCCATTGTTGATTGTGAACACACAGCACACACTTGTCGAGAGTTGAACACACAGCCCAAACTTTGAATTTCTGAACGCGCAGTCCATTGTTGATTGTGAACATGCAGCACACACTTGTCGAGAGTTGAACACGTAGCCCAAACTTTGAATTTCTGAACACACAGCCCATTGTTGATTGTGAACACGTAACACACACTTGTTGAGAGTTGAACACGCAGCCCAAACTTTGAATTTCTGAACACGCAGCCCATTGTTGATTGTGAACACGCAGCACACACTTTTCGAGAGTTAAACACGCAGCCCAAACTTTGAATTTCTGAACACGCAGCCCATTATTGATTGTGAACACGCAGCACACACTTGTTGAGAGTTAAACACGCAGCCCAAACTGTTGAGGTGAACACACAGCCCGCTATTTCCGAATTCTGAACACGCAGCCCAAACACTTGATGTTGAACACACAGCTTGAACTTTGAGATGAACACATAGCCCACTATTTCTGAAGTCTGAACACGTAGCCCAAACACTTGATGTTGAACACACAGCTCGAACTTTGAGATGAACACACAGCCCACTATTTCTGAAGTCTGAACACGCAGCCTAAACACTTGATGTTGAACACACATCTCGTTATACTTCATGTTGAACACACAGCTTACAACATTGTAATTGATTTGATTTGCAGCCAGCTCATATTTTCATGTTGAACTGAATACATGTGTTCATTCTGAATGCAGGTATCTTTCCGTATTACGCGAGGATATGGCTCCATCATTGCTAGGGAGTGGTACACGGAGCTCCCAGAGGCCATTCGTGATTGGGTTGACCAGGCAGGGTCCGGACCCTTCTGCATGGGGATATCTCGCTATCCTGCTAGTAGGACGTTGATAGGCACCCTTGTAGAGAGATGGTGGGACACCACCAACTCCTTTCATTTCTCAGCTACCGGGGACATGACTATGACCCCGTTCGACTTTGCTGTGCTGACAGGCCTTGACGTGGGAGGCTGGTCGATCCCTTATGACGAGGACATGGGCGAGTGGGAGGCTGCCTGGATTTATCTGTTAGGAGCTCGCCCATCGGTTGACAGATCATCGGGCAGGGTCCAGTACACTTGGTTTTCCACACATTTCAAGAGGACTGAGCCCGAGACTCTCGAGGAGATAGCGCAGTACACTCGAGGGTTTTTGATGTTCCTCTTCGGGACTATTCTGTTCTCCGATAGGGGGAACACCGTTAGACTCTATCTGCTGAGTGCTCTGGTAGACCTATCACAGGTTAGCTGGTATGACTGGGGTGGCGCCGGCCTGGCTACCTTCTACTGCTACATGAGTGCGACCTCCCGTGGATGGGGGAACATAGTCGGCGTCTATTGGAGAGCCTGGAAGGTATTTTTTGCCCTCTTGATTTACATTTCTGCTTTTCGTTATTTGTACATTGCACACACGACACATTTTACATTTTGTATCTGTACTTTGCATTCCGCTCTCAGCATTTTGCATTCTCTGTACATTCTATATTCATATTTTGCACTCAACATTCTGTATTCTAATGGCTATTGCCCTGTTTTCCACAACTATGGGTTTTCGCGTACTTTTCGACGCTAGCCCCGGAGCTTGAGGTGGAGGTGCCTCTCATGATCCCTTACTCGCTTGTATTCGAGGGCCAGTACCGGCCGAGAGCTCGAGAGTCTCTCCCCTACCTACGACAGTTTTTTGATACAGTGCGGCTGACAGAGGTAATTCAGAACTCTCAGTTCTCCATGTTTTCATGTTTGATTCATCTTGCACATTTACGATTTCTAATCGGCTTATGCATTGATTATCCGCAGATCACATGGCAGCCCTGGGCGCCCGTGGGTGGAGATAGCCGATTTCAGTTTGCTGGGGGATGGGCCACTTCTCGGTACAGGATCCTATTTGAGGGGCCCATTGGTAGGGCCTGGTTTCTGGGGGACCGCTTCATGCGCCAGACGATGGGCTACCCCGAGCAGAGTGTCCCCACAGCAGCTCCGGACGATATGCGGTCTGCTGAGGCGCTCACTCCCCAGGATGTCGATAGCGCCATGTTGGGTACCGACGTACTTCTACATTTGGAGGAGGGGGAGTACGCGACTTACCGTCATACATACTTGATGCCTCCATTGACAGGTGTCCGTACTCTCACGAGGAGGTCTGCTGGCATGCCATCATCGAGTCAGGCCCGGGCTGCAGATATTCCTTCGACCAGCAGGGCCGGCACATCAAGAGGTGGGGCTGGACTGGTCCCCCCGATTCCCCCGACTTATCATCAGGCCGGATGGCCAGATATCCCGACTGAGTTGACAGGATGGCGATACGGGACTTCCTACCTAATTCTGATAGAGCCCCCTATGCCCGATCACCGATACGTCGGTGATCCTGATTCACCACCGATATGATCCACTGCTTTTCATTTACCACTCAGATACTTAGGCATTCATTTACTCATTGGTGACTCGAGCTTGTATCTACAGCCATCTAGGGAGTATACAGAGGGGTTATTCGAGTTAGTAGCCTCACTCGAGGGCATGGTCTTGCAGAGAGAGACGCAGTTGTCTATCGTCAGTGTCCTGATACTCTTTAATTTTCTTGCATTTATCATACTTCTGATGACATGTTGAACTTGTACTATATCTGCATCTGATATTCAAATTGCGCTCTTTCTTTTCAGATGCCTTCGCTTCATACTGGGCCACAGGCCGGGCCATCCAGGCCTTCTCGGAGAGCTGGGAGAAGGGGTTCGACTCGCGGCTGAGGCAGACGCAGAGTACCTGTCGTAGAGGAGGAGTCCAGCATGGAAGAGAAGACTGCACATCCCCAATCAGAGACATCCGCTGGCAGAAAGGATGACTCTGGTTCCGGTTCCGGTAGTGAAGATGATGTCGAGGAGGATTCCAAGGGCGGCGACTCCGATTCCGATAATGATGATGGTGCAGAGGTTGTTCCGCAGAAGAGGACGAAGAGGGCCTTTTATTCCTGTGCTTGATAGCATTGATGCAGTTGTTCCTGCTTTATTTGCCTTTTTTACTAGTAGTTGTAGCACATTGTACATTATTAGGCAATTTTATTTTCTGTAAAACTTGTACCCTTGTTGTAAAATGTTGTAACAAAGGAAGCATGATGGAATGAAACAGCTTTTTGAAAAAGTGTTGCATTTTATGTTCTTAGCATCGCATCACATCATTTTGCACGAAAATGAGATTGAATAGAATTGTGCACTGAAAATTGCCAAGTCAGGTAGTGAACCGACACAACAAACTAAACAACTTAACTTACTAAGATACAACAAAACCTTAGCAAGTTTACAACTTGATAAGCAAGACATAACAATGTTGATTAAACAAAGAATAGAAACTCAATACACGAAACTCGATGACTCGATAAACAAGACTCGATAAACAAAATAACTCGATAAACAAAACAACAACTCGATAAGCAAAACAACAACTCGATAAGCAAGACTCAACAACAACTTGATAAACAAAATGCATTTCGAACGGTAGGGCTGACGGAACGCATCCGAAACAGAGGAAAACTCGCACCTTCAACACTCCCGATGCATGGAAATGCTAGGAACTTTCTTCTAGAGGCTAAGACAAGACCAAAGCCCCACTTTCCTCCATGGCCGACCACCTAAGGAAGTTGGCTGACCAGCTTTTTTTATTGGAGACCAAGGGGGTGGTCGGCCTACCAGAAAAGGTGGTCGGCCGACCACCTGGCTTAGCAACCACCAGATTCTTGACACGTGTCCCCCGAACAGTGCCTTATCCTCCATAAAAGTCCCAGCTTCGTGGTTCATTCATTTCATCTCAGTTTTGCATCAAAATGGAGGCGTTCCTCATCCAAAATCTCACAGCTTGGATTGCTTCTCTGGATGGCTCGAAAAAGTTGAACTTCCGGGGCTTCGACTTGAATGCACTATTCACGCTGGGCCGTACTCCGCTGCATCTTCCTTCCCTCCATGCCGCGGCAAGGTTTTGGAATCCGGTGACACACGTTTTTAGCTTTAGTGGGCAAGAGATGTGTCCTACTTTCGAAGATTTCTAAGCTTTGATGGAATCCGAGTGCAATGAGGAGATCTTGCCTCAACTCCGATTTGGCCACGTCCAAGCCCTAGGATGAATGTGCGGCCTCACTTTGCATGATGCTCGATCATTGGTTCACGACGGGGAGTTGGACATCCCAAGCTTGGTTCGCTGGTTTTCTGATGCTGGTGACCGCGGCGACCATCATTGGCAGGGCTATCGGCGACACACGCTTTGCCTATGCTTGTTATCTCATTTCTTACTTGCCTTGGGCTCCGGTGGATTCAGTGTCCGGTTGATCGAGGTTGCCCAAGGTTTGAAGGAGAGCAAGAGCTGTATTGCCTTGACATTGGCTGAGACATTGATGGGCAGACGCTTTTCATCGCCGGGAGACGGCTAGGCTTGCGGGGAGCCCACTACTATTGTAGGTAATGTTTCCCACCCAATCTCACATATGTATTGCTTACATCACTCGACCCTCAGGCTCGGTTTTTCTCACAAAACCCTTTTCTTACTTTTCTCTCATCGTACATCTCTCTATTCTTTATTCTCTCATTTTTCATCCCTCCCCAGGTGTGGTTGATGGACAAGTTACAGATTGTGGAGTCTTGTCCAGCATACTCAGCTCGTGGCTGCTTTTTTTGACAACGCTTGGTCGATGCCCTGGATGAGGGGTGGTGGTACAACTGGATGTGCAGCTTGTCTGCAAACCGCATCGCTTGGCGCTGCCCTTGGCTTAATCTGCCGGCAATGAGTTACAACATGACCCGTCAACCTGGGATTCAATTGATTGGCATGACACACTATGTCTTCTATTTTTCGTTCCGGTTCCGGTGCCAATTCGGCCATGATCAGACTTGCCCGCCAGAGGGGATAGAGTACCTGGCCGCATTCCTAGTCTGAGGCGCACAACTTGCTCGGTATGCCACAGCATGGAGGACTAGAGAGCTCCTGGCCCCCGCTCTCACTTTCAATTGCACTTTGTCTGATGAGTGCTTGGATTGGCTCAATGAAGAGGCACAGGAAGGGCCCACTTTGGCATCAGAGGCTTCAACCAGCTCTGGGAGGGGGCGTAGGAACACCTGACTTATCTATGCCCCGGATTTATTGCTTTATTAGTACTTTCAAGTTTTATTTACGAATGTAATAAAAAACAACTTCAATTTGTATGCAAGAGCAGGAGAACTCTATATTGAAATCAATGAAATTGAAGGTTGTGGGTACTAAAAATTTTCCGCTTTAGTCCAAAAATGGTCTAAGTTGTAAAAAGATTAATTTTGAACAAAGTCAACTTTTATTAAAACTTTTCAAAACCATTTTCGATATGGATCAGAACTGGACACACCTGAAATCTGTCACTGAGATGCACAACCTCGGATCCTAGCAACTGGAAAGTTGCCCCTAGTTTGAATAGTACCGCAGCACTGCACAGCAACGAAAAGTTGCCCCTAGTCTGAAAAGCACTGCACCGGAGATCATAACCGAACTCTTGAATGCTGAATAAACAAAGATAGCTGAGATGATCAAATGTACAAAGTTGATCGGGGAAAAGTTTATGGCTGAACTTCATGATGAAGTTGCCTACGTATCCCAAAGATGGGAATCAAGCCTTACGTAGTTCAGGCTCAGGTTCACTCGAGTATTTTCACTCTCCTTTTACGCTCTAACTTTTGCCAAGGCCGCCCTTTGTAGGTTTTCAACCTTGCGAGCTCAGTTTTTATAATTTCAAATTTTTTGTGCTCTGACTTTTACCTAGGTCGTCCTCTCGGGTTTTCGACCTAGCGAGCCTCTCAGGGGTAATATTTCTTCAACTTGTCCATGTTGATCATCTGTGAGAACTCTAGGCCATCTAGGTCCATTAGAACCACAGCTCCACCTGACTAGATAGACTTAATGATGTAGGGACCAGTCCAATTGGGTCTGAACTTGCCCCTAAGGTCATGAATGGGAGCTCGGTTGTCCTTGAGCACCAAATCTCTTTCTTTTAGAATCCAGGACTTAACTTTCTTGTTGAAAGCCCGGGCAATTCTGCGCTGATAACCTTGAACATGGTACAGTGCTTTCAGTCTTCTTTCATCAAAGAGCATGAGTTCCTCAAATCTGCTCTGCTGCCAATCTGGTTTGGCTATCTGACACTCAGCCAGTACTCGCAAAGACGGAACCTCAATTTCAATAGGTAGAACGGCCTCCATCCCATAAACTAATGAATACGGAGTCGCTCTAGTAGAAGTTCAAATTGACATCCGGTAACCCCACAGAGCAAATGGCAGTTTATCTGGCCAATCCCGGTAGGTTTCCACCATCTTCTGCAGTATGTGCTTGATGTTCTTGTTGGCGGCCTCAACCGCTCCATTGGTTTGCGGCCGGTATGTGGATGACTTATGAAAAACCACGTTGTATTTTTCCAACAAGTCAATCACTTCCTTCTTGAAGTGGGAACCATTATCTGAAATGACCTCGTTTGGGACCCCATAACGACAGATGATGTTGTTTCTGATAAACTTTGCAACGTGCGACGCCTTCAACATTGCATAAGATTGGGCCTCATCCACTTCGTGAAATAATCTATCGCGACTAGGATGAACTCATGTCCATTCGACCCCTTCGGAGTAACAGCCCTGATCACATCGATTCCCCAAACTGAAAATGGCCATGGCGAAGTCATATTGTACAGCTTCAACGGTGGAATGTTCATGCGGTTTACATGGATCTGACACTTGTGGCATCGCCGAACAAAGCTGATACAATCCTCCTCCATGGTGGACCAATAATAACCTTGTCTAAGGATCTTCCGCGCTAGCATTACCCTGTTCATATGCGCACCGCATTCCCCTCCATGGATGGCCTCCATCAGGCGTTTTGATTCTTCGGCTTCAACACACAGCTTATGCATTCCCAGATGACCTCTCTTATACAATTTACCCCCGCAGATGATGAACTGAATGACCATTCTTCTGATTGCCCTTTTATCCTTGGCATTTACCCCTGGTGGATATGCTTCCTTCTCCAAGAAATTCCAAATATCGTAATACCAGGGGTTCTCATCTTGAACCTCATCTATAGCAGCAATCAACTCGTAAACTGGCACAAATTTCTGGTCGATAATGACTGGACGCATCCGGACTCTAAACGGGATGTCTATCATGGAAGATAAAGTTGCGAGTGAATCTGCGAACCTGTTGTTTTCTCTTAGTAAATGAGTGAAGTTTAGCTTCTCAAACCGAGGAATCAACAGGTCCAAGGTTTGGTGATACATTATCATCTTTTCTTCTTTGACCTTCCAATCCCCCTTAGCTTGGGATACAACAAGATTCGAGTCCCCAATGACGTCCAACCGTCTTACCCCTAGTTCCAGGCCGCTTCTAGACCAGCAATGCATGCTTCGTACTTTGCTTCGTTGTTCGAGACTTTGAATCGGAGTTTGAATGCTAGAGGGATACGGGAATTGTCGGGTGCTATCAGCAACACTCCTATCCCATACCCGTATTGGTTTGACGTTCCGTCAAAGTACATCGTCCAAGTTTCGTCTTCAATATACAAAATGGCCTCATCTGGGAATAAATACTCAACTGTTTCACCTCCTTCCACGGGATGATCGGCTAAGAATTCTGCTACTGCTCTTCCCTTGACTGACTTGCGCGTTACATATTTCAGATCGAATTCGAAAAGCAAAAGCAACCAACGAGCTAGCCTACCCATAAGTGCCGATTTCTCGAAGAGATATTTGATGGGATCTAATCGTGAAACCAACATTACGGAGTGAGCTAACAGGTAGTGCCGCAGTTTCCTGGTAGCCCATACCAAAGCTAGGCAAACCTTCTCCAACGGTGTGTAGCGAGTCTCATACTCTAGCATCTTCTTGCTCAGATAGTAGATGGCTCTCTCCATTTTGTCCTCTGATTCTTGCGCTAGCGTACAACCCATTATAGTCTCAGTTACTGAAAGATACAAAATCAACAGCTTCCCCGGCTCAGGCGGTGACAGCACAGGTGGGTTCTGTAAGTATTCCTTGATCTGTTCAAAAGTAGCTTGGCATCGGCCGTCCCATTGGAATTTCTTTCCTTTCTTCAAGAGGCCAAAAAGTGGTTCACAAGTCAAGGTTAATTTTGAGCTAAACCATCTTATGAATTTCACTTTACCCAGAAAGCCTCGCACCTTCTTTTCAGTCCTTGGTGGTGGCATTTCTAAGATGGCCTTGATTTTGGAAGGGTCGACTTCGATACCTCTCTGTGTAATTAGAAACCCCAGCATTTTCCCTGCTGTAACACCAAACGTACACTTCTGAGGATTCAGTCGCAATCGAAATTCTCTGACCCTTTGAAAAAACTTTTGCAAGGCGGTGTAGTGGCCCTTTCTTTCTTTGGACTTGACAATCATGTCGTCCACATACACCTTAACCTCTTTGTGGATCATGTCGTGTAATATTGTGGTCGCGGCCCGTTGATATGCAGCTCCAGTGTTCTTCAGCCCAAATGGCATTACCCTGTAGAATTAGGTCCCCTACGGGGTGGTGAATGCAGTCTTTTCTCGATCTTCAGGTGCCATCACTATCTGGTTGTAGCCCGAAAAGCCATCCATGAGCGAAAGCAAAGCATGCCCCGCTGTGAAGTCCACTAACTCATCGATATATGGCAAGGGGAAGTCGTCATTCGGACTAGCTCTATTCAAGTCCCTGAAATCCACGCATACCCGGATCCTACCATCCTTCTTCGGCACCAGAACGATGTTGGCCAACCAAGTTGCGTATTCGAATACTAGCAGGAAACCTGCGTCAATTTGGTTGGTGACCTCTTCCTTAATCTTGAGAGCCCAGTCCGGGTGGATCCTTTTGAGTTTTTGTTTAACGGGTCGGGCCTCGGGGTCAAGAGGGATCCGGTGCTGTACAATCTCAGGATTGATTCCAAGCATGTCTTCGTAGGACCACGCGAAAACATCTTTGAAATCTTTTAATAAAGCGACTAAGTGCTCGCGTTCTTCCGAAGACAACGTGGACCCGATCTGGACCAGTCGCGGGTCCTCCTTAGTACCAATATTCACGGTAGTGATTTCATTCATTAAGGGTTTTACAAATCTTTCCTACTTTTGTTCAATTAAGCGTTGCAAAACTGGAGGAATTTCTTCCTCGTCGTTTTCATCAAAATTTTGAAAGTCTGAGTTAATGCAATAAATCAACGGCACAGAAAAGTACTCAGAAACCACAGCCACATCATTCTCATTAAGCACATCCAAATCGTTCGATTCTTCGGTTACAACAGACTCAAAAGAGAAAGAAAAAGACGACCTGGACAGGACTGTGGTATTCGGGTTATCACCCCCTGGAATATCGGACTCAGACTCAGTTGAGCTGGAACCTGATTCCGACTCAACAGATTCAGTGGAATCAGATTCCGGCTCAGTACCTAACCCGGTGCTGCTTGACAAAAATTCCTCTTCATACTGCTAAATGAGAGAGGATGCGATAGATGCATCCAAAATGTTTGCTGATAGGCCCGCAGCCGTTTCATTCCCAATCACGCATACCGAGAAGTTATCCCCCAAGCACTTCTGTTCGATCGGAGGATCTAAAAGTAGACATGCCAGTGCTACCCCCATTTCATTTTCGGCGTCCTCAGACTCCACTTTCTTGCTCTGCTCAGCCTCAGCTAATGGGTTCGTCTACTCTTCGGCAACGTCATCCCCGGATAACTGCAGGTTGAAGAAGATCTCAAACCCTAGCACGCACTTCCTCTCCGCGCTCAACCATGGTTCCAGGAAGCCACAAAATGGAAAGTCCTCCCCCTCCCGGGCAAAGCGTCCGTTTATGGTACCCTGGATGGGTCGGTGCATTAACTCATATGGCTTCCCTGCATTTTTTGCTCTGGCTCTCCTAGCCATCTCCTTACCTTTCCTTATCCAATCCTCTTTGGTGGGCAGATAACCCAAGCCAAAGGTGTATGGATTGTGTGGCACTTCGGCCAACGCTGCAACGCCCTTCCGGCCGCTCTTTCCCAATCCCATCCCGGGGATGTGTTGAAGCTTGTTCATGAGGTATACTGATTGAGCACTGACATACACCCCCTCATTAATAGCCAAAATATTCTGCACGACCTGGGCCTCAGGCAGAGTGAAACCAGATAAGAACACATCCTCCATACCGTGCTCAATTTCCAAGACTGCTGTAGACACCTCCGGCGGTGGATGGATCAATGAATTCCCAAAAACAATGGCTACTCCCTTCCCATGGGGGTATTTCACCATCTGATATAAGGTGGACGAAACTGCCTTCACCTGGTGCAGCCACGGCCGCCCCAAGAGTAGATTGAAGGTTGCGGGAACTTCTAAGACGTGAAAGTCTACCTCATGCTGTCCCGGCCCAACCTTGGTCTGAATTTTTACTGTCCCCATTACTTCTCTGCTCGTGTTATCATATGCCCGAATCACTTGGGTTGTCGGCACAAAGTTCGCGGTCTTTAAGCTGATTGCATATGCAGTTCTTGCCGGGCATACATTGATGGCGGACCCTGTGTCGACAAGCACCACGGGTATCCATTTGTTTCTACACTCCACAAAGATGTAGAGTGGCTTGTTATGGTTCGCACCCTCAAGTGGCAGTTCTTTGTCGGAGAAAGTCAACATCGGGGTAGCTCCTCCCGGAAAAACTAAGCCCACCAGCTGTTCAGGCGTGGTGTCTATTGAGAGCTTAGCCTTGTCCATGGCTGATAAGACAGCTTGTCGATACACGCGCGATGCCATAAACAGTCCCCAGATGGAGATGTCTGCTTGTATCTTTTTCAACTGCTTCAGTACAGCCTCTTCTTTGAGTTGCTTCTCTTTCTGTTTCTTAGCTTCCTTATCTTTCCCAAACGCCTCTAGATGATCTAGGTACGGGGGCTTGAAATACCGTCTGCTTCTAGTCATATGGTCGACTTCACCGATGTACCAGGTATCGTCTGGCTGGTTACTCCCCCAATCTTCATCCGTGTGGGCAAGACATAAATCATCGTCCTCCCACCACATTCCATTGGCAGCCAACAGAAACCTGTCCAGCTCCGATACAATTATACTCATAGTACTTTCCGTCCACATGCTCGCGGCATTCTCTATCCTTGTGCACACAGCCCTTTCGCTCTCCACGGGGGCCTTGGCTTTTCTGATCCTCTCAAACTCTTTGACTCCTTTCTGTTCCAACTACGTCAGTACAGCTGGCTGTTCTATAATTCCTGTATTCAGAATGCCCAGATCCTTTTGATTTCCATGCACTGGCGCTCTCCGGCAATGCATTTTGATTTCCGACCCTTCCAGCCTCAACTGATGTTCTTGCCCCTACCGGGCCCCGTTCTAACTGAGTTTCGTCGACAACATCTGGTAGGTCATCAAGCCACCCAGTGACCTCTACTGACTCCTCAAAATCTGGCCAGTTGAATACCGTGCCCTCTGGATCTTGTTCATTGAAAAATTGGAGATTAGCAAAGTCCTCTTCCACAGCTGCCAAGTCATCTATCCTCTGACCAGATTTATCCCCCTGTATTACACAAAGCTCTGCCCCTGCCGGCAATTCCACATTTGGCCCAACCTGGCCCACTAATAGAATGTAGTCACTCGGACTGTATACCTCCTCAGCAAAACTCCCAAATTCCTTAGATTCTGACTCAACAATCCCATTCTGCCCTAAAATCTCCCATGTTCTTTCTTCGACAGTCACCACCATTGGTTCGGGTTGGGTTTTGGAGATGTCTAACATGCACAAGTCAGTGTAGTCAGGAAGGAGCACCTCCGGCTTGGGTAGGTGGGACGGGGTGATATATATGCTAGGATCGTAAGATACGACCCCAGTCTGGATAAAGTTGATACGTTTGGTGGGTGGAGCTTGGTTGTATGGTGGGAGAGGGTTTGTTGTGACATTGGATTTTTCGGGAGGCACAATCACATACTTGTCAATGAGATCTTGAATCTCATGACGCAATCTAAAACATTGGTCAGTGTCGTGATCATGTTGTTGGTGATATGCGCAGTATTTTGCTGGGTTATGAGAGGGGGGGAGTGGATTTGGCAATGGCCTCGGCTCCAGGGCTTTAAGTGCCCTTTCTTGATTAATACCCCCAGAGCCTTGGACAGGGGCATATATAATGGGGTGAAGGTCCTCTTGCCTTGAGGTTGGTATTTGGTGGTTTGTGTGTTGTTTCCGGACGCGCCGGAGAAAGGTGTAGCTACCATGGGTCTTGGAGGGGGAATGGTGGTGACCATGCTTACTTCTGAAGCTCTAGCATTTGCGGCATTGCTGGTGCCTGTATTGTTGTTGCAGTTGAAGGTTCTTCTGGGTTGCTCTCTATCATTATAAATCAAGCCCTGCTTCAAGGCATCCTCAATCTGTACTCCCATCTTATGCAAATCTGAAAAGGTAGGGAAAGGGAGCACGATCATTTTCTGCATCATCTTAGGCTGGAGATTGCGCACAATCATCCATATTTGATCTTTATCAGTAGGCCTTAGGGTCATCATTGAGGCCATCGCCCTCCACCTGGCTACAAACTCTGAAAAGCTCTCCTTAGGCTCCTGCCTTGTTGTCTCAAGATCACGGGTTGTAATCTCGATTTACGTGTTATAAGAGTACTGTGCAATGAACACCTCGGCCATCTCATCCCAGTTTCTCTTGACACCATCTTCTATTTTGCATACCAGATAGCTACCACACCCGACAAGGTCCGGCCGAATAATGAAAGCTTCTGCGGTCTGGTGAGGCTCATCGGTCGTAGTATATCTGAGAACAACCGGAGATGCACCATGGGATCTCTAGATCCATCAAAGCGGTCGATTTGTGGCATTTTGAACCTATCTGGCAGCATCACAGCCACGTCGGTATACCCGTCCTCAATGTCCGGGATAGACTTCACCCCTTGGGATTTCTTGAACAACTTCTCAAGCTTGCTTAATTTCAACGTTGTAGGGTCGACCTCGAACTCGAAGGGAGAGTCCAGTAGATTGGTAGGTGTTTTGGATAGCTGGGGTAAAATTGGGGGTGGAGCCGGCCCTACCGGAATGTTCATACCTTCCTGGACATTGGGTGTTTCCCCGGGTGTCTGAACCCCTATTGGTGGAGGACTTTGATGCGAAGCAGATGCTCCGTTTTGCTGTTGCAACCTGGTGATGAGCTCGGCCTGCTGGGCCATGATTGCAGCCTGCTGCCTGGAAAATTCCGCTTGGCGGACAGCGTCTTACTGCATGAGTTTCATACTCTCTTGGAGTTGACGCATCATTGCCTCTATCCCTGACGTGTTCTGCTGATCCATTTGACTGACTGGTATATCTATCTCTATGGCAACAATTGAGACCTCAGCCTGACTGTCCACTGATGGGGTAGACCACTGCTCTAGCAACCTCTGCTCAGATACACTGCGTTTTCTCGACCTCCGTCTGATAACCGGGGATAGAGAGTGGAACACTGGTTGTCCGTCGACCAGATCCTCAGATCGATTGAGTCGGCGACCTCTTGTCCAGAGTGCATAGGGAATATCTGCTTGGTCTGAAGCAATTGTGCTAAACTACCTAGCAAAAAAATAAATAAAACAATAATAAGGAAATAAACAACCAGACAAACGGACAGCATAACGGCTTTAAATAAATACACAACACACAGTCGATAAGCTGAAAATACTATTCTCAAACACTGATCATTATCCCTAAATCGCTGCCCCCAAAAAACTGAATCTGATACCCGCAGATAACTGATTCCCAAAATACTGAACTGGTGTCCGCAGGCCTGATGCCCAAACTTGCAAACTGATATATGCATTCCTGTAGAGACGCACTCTAAAAGCACATAACAAGCAAGTAAGAGCCAAAACACCCTTATGTTAGGGTAGGGTTTCCCTGTCCTATTTTGTCAAGAGCTAGGGTTTCACTACGCACGCAGCAGTTTCAGATAACCTATAATCAAGTAAGTAACCTGTCCTAGTTTGCAATGGTCACTATGGATTCCGAATATACACTAGGTCAAATGGTCAAAAAGGGTGCCCCGATAAAACCGGGGTTTGTGTTCCGGTCGTGGCAGAGCCCGCAACCGGTCAACCTTATGGCACGCTTCGCAAAGCGAGCCTCCGGCAAACCGTTCAGGAATAGCATACGGCAAACACGGTGTCCTAGGCATACCAATACAAATGCAATGCAAAGAAACACAAAAGTGTAATCAAAACAAGATATCATGAGTTCAAGTCAAGTTCTCTAATATCCCCAGCGGAGTCACCAGAAACTGTAGACGCGCCCGAACGTCCTAGGAAAATCCTGTTTTGTTCATTGGGCTCACTACAGTTCGGACTCAAATGTCACGATTCTTAATCTGATCTTGCAAAGTGCAATGCGAGATTGATAAATCACCAAAGAGTCCAAATCCGACAAATTGTTTTTGAAAATAGATTTTTTGTAAGAAGTGCCAAATATGGACTGCTTTGCCAGATACAGAGTCGCCACCTAAATATTTTATTTTGGGGAATTTAGGAAACCCTGACTCGTTTGCCTAAGGCCATGTGTCCGTCATCACCAAAGTTGCCTCGGCTTGGGAACTTGGGTACGATTGGGAAAGGTCACTTCGTGAGCACCCCCCCTCGCCCGATCAAAGATCGGCCTCTACTAACCATGATATCATGTTTTGAAAACATTATGCATTCTTATTCCAGTTATTAGCCTAGATTTACTACGTGATGCGCACAACATACAAGTATAGACTGGATCGCCTGAATTGGAACAACACATCTCATGATTGTTTATTTTGGAAAATGGTTTGATGGTGCTACCCGCGAGTAGGCTAAGACGTGGATTTGCCACCCTCGGGTGGGTTTAGAAAACGTCATGGTTTGCCACTCTCAAGTGGGCTTAAAACTCACAGTCAATGCATTATTCCAATTCAGACAATCCAACCTTCACCCACAGGCATTCAAGTAGGTATATCACATAAGCACATAGCCTTATGGTAAGCATGCTATCATGGCAGTCACTCACACACATGCAAGGATGCTAAAGCATAAACACTTACAGAGTACTCCAAGCCAAAACAGAAGCTAATTAGAAATCATGCATGAATCCTAACTATGCAGAAATGCCTAATGAAACACATGCAAAAATGCAACTAAGATAGGTTCGGCTATTCTAAGATGGCATATGAAATGCAACAATTGATACACGTATTCAACTTGGAATTGAAATACAATGCAGTTAGCATGATGCGCCGAGCCCGGTGCATGCAATACAGATGAATGAATGCAAACATGTGAACATATAGATGCTAATTGAAACATGCCCTAACCTAACCATCATAAGCTGGTAAATAAAAGGGAGAAAGACGTGGGGTTGGAAGACATACATCACACACACGCACACTTATTACAATTGTGCCCTCGCTCGGAGGGTCCGAATAAATAATACAGTCCGAATAAATAACAGCTACAGCTAATTATTACACAACATTAACTAATTAACAAACTAGCTAAGTAAGCATGTAAACTACATAAATGTGACTGCCTCAGTTCTGTTTTGGGTGACGATGGATGCATGCATGCTCGAGTTGCCTCGTCGGGAAATTCCATTACGATGCCTCGTCTCGCCTTTGTTTGCAACTGACTTTAGAAATTTGCACAAGGCTCCAAGAGGTTGAAACTCCACCCTGGGAAGGCTGCCGACCAGATATTGACTTGGGAGACACCTGCCGACCACCCTTTGTGGGGGGAACCAAAAAAGGTGGTCGGCCTGCCATAAAACCTGGTCGGCCGACCACTTTCTGCCCCTGGATTCTGGTTTTTCTGCAACAAAGGCAAGAGAGAGAGAAGGCAATGTATTTTCAACATATGTGTGCAAGATCACTCTCCTCGTCCTTGTACAAGCTCAAGGGGATGTAATCCTCGATCCTCGTGCCACCAATCACGCATCTCGATGCATGATGGCCGAGGAGTCGAATTGCACGACTCAATATGAAATGAATGCACATATAAGCAAGTAAAGCCAACAACTCTATCATGGACAGTCAAGAGTGTCGGCGATCGAGAATCGAGGCACGTTTCGTCACTTGGAGTACGAAACGTCCCTCGTTTCCTGTGTTTGGACTAAACCCTACTCCAAACACAATGCAACAAATAAGGATGGCATGACATGCACAAATGCACCTAATATGCAATCCTAATGCAATGCAACCTAATCATGCAAACATGCAAGGATGAGATGCAAACATGCTACTAGCATACACAATGCTATGAACCATATGGCATACACAATGCGACTAACAACCTAGCATACGCAATGCAAGGAAATGAGATGGCATACATAATGCCTAAAACAACATAACATGCATAACACATTGTAACATGGCATACACAATGCACGATGGACTTATACCAAAATGGGGAGGCCTCAGCCGGGCCCAAATCAGTAACCATATGATGAAAATGAGACAACCGAAATACATGCAAACATGCACGAATGCAAAGGCTCGATCCTAAGGCACAACATGCAACTCTAACAAAGCATGGCAAAGGATGAAATATGGCATAGAATGGCACATGATCCAGCTCTGAAATATGATGCACAATGGTTCCGAATCATGCAAACCCTTCACACGATGCATGTTAGATGGCTCGAATACCGAAATTAGTGAAGTGCGTTACACTAGAGGTACACAAAGCAATGAACAAATGGAAAAATCAACCCCAAACAGACCCTAGGTAGATCTAAGACAATGGGAAATTGGTCTAAAATGATGGCTCGGAATGCATAGAAATGAAGCTCATTCAATGGTCCGAAAACAAGTCATTTATGGACAACTCTCAAGCACACTTAAAGAGTAGAAAACATGAGGATATGGCATTCATATAGGATCTGAAATATGATGCAAAATGACCCCAAAATATGAAAATACCTCAGCACATGCATATGATAGACCTCAAAACTCAAAGCTAGGCATGGACATTGAACTACAAGTGTGCAAAACAAGCATCATTCGACCATGAGACCCAAAAATAGAGCTAGGGAAGTCCAAAATATGCACAATATTAGTTTAAGGCATGGCCAAAAAGTGCTAAAAACAAGGGTCAACAAGGCATGCAAAGTAAGCTAGTGAACCATGATTTGCACTACAACTATATGAAACACATGAGAGGTCATCAAACCAGTCAAAAATAGAAGTATGCCATGCCAAAATATGCCCAAAAACCCACTGAAATATAGCCCATGCATGCAAGAATGATGTGTCCCTTTGGAAGGCCATGAAAGGGTTTGTTCTACACATACATGATGGACACATAAAATGGCAAAACCACCTCTGGATAGAGGTTATGAGGGTCCTAAAACCCACCAAAAATGACCTGTAATCAAGCTAGGAAGCATACAAGTTAAGGGCCCTTTGAAAGGCCTTGAAGAGGATTACTCTACACATGTATAATAGACACTTTATATGGAAAAATAGGCTCTGGACAGAGCCTATGCAGACCTTAAAACTCACCAAATAGGGCCTGAAATATGGCTTTGAAACATGCAAATAGGAGCCCCTTTGGAAGGCCAACAAAGCTAGTAAACAAATCAAGGGGTGAGAGGGCCACCCCTCTCTGATTTTGAGGCTCAAAGACACATGTTAGCCACTGAAAATCTGCTGGATTTTAGTGGCTAAAAGGCCAAACCAAGGCCAACACAAATGCTCTAATGCATAGCTCAAAACATGAGGAAATGAAGCATGCAAGGGGGTAGATGACCCCCCAACAAAAAAATGACCTTAAACAAACATGTTTATAAGTTCAAAACAAAAAAATTTTCCGTTTATGATGAAACCCAAAGATGCTTGCAAATAGAGCTAAGACATGAAGCAAAAAGAGTGCTTGAAAGGGAAGAAATGTGTTAGCCTTGTAGCACAGCAACTCTAGCAGCTCTGGACTGACAATGTGACTCCTTAGCCTCTGAAAACAAGCTCCAAGATGTTTAGATGGATGATGGGGAGGTGTGGTTGTGAGGTGGTAGGCAAAGGGGTCAAGAGCTATGGAGTTTGAAGCTTGGAATAGAAGGATATGGAGGAGAGTGTATATATGACTTAGCCAAAGTGTTCAACCTTTGTAAATGGAGAGGAGAGCCTCTCTTATAGAAGAAGAGGTCCCAGGCTTCTTAGAGAAGCCTCAAGCAAAGGGACCAAGCTTCTAAAAGATGCTAAATCAAAAGGGTCAAGCTTCTTGAGGAAGCTAGACCAAAGGGGTCAAGCTTCCTCAAGAAGCTTGAGAAAAGGTCAAGCTTCTCTTAGAAGCTAAGAAAAAAGGGCCAAAGCTTCCTTAAGAAGACAAACAAAAGGGTTAAATCTCGGAGGATGGGGCAAATGCCTCCCAGCTGGCACAGCTGTATTGCACTCAAAAGGACAAAAAAGGAGAAGGCTGGCCGACCAGTTCAAGTGGTCGGCTGACCACTTGCCCTGGTCGGCCGACTAGGGGTCAAAATGTTCAAGAAGAAAAGGTGGTCGACCTACCCATATTGGTGGTCTCCCAGGTGAATGCAACACAGTGGTGGTATGAGAGACCAGAAAATGTGGCTCAAAAGTGAGGGAGACCAAGGGGTCAAAAGGGTCAAGCACCAAAGGTGGTCGGCCATACCAAATAGGTGGCCTCTTAGATGAATGCAATACAATGGTGGTATGGGAGACCAAAAATTATGGCCTAAAAGTGAGGGAGACCAGTTTCCTGACAAGAAAACTGGCTGGAGGAAAGAGAAAAGTGGTCTCCAAGGAGAAAGCTAGTCTCCAAGGAGAAAAGGTGGTCTCCCACCCTTGTACCACCTTCCTAACAATGAAAATAGGGTCCATGCCAAAAATGAACCCACACTGATGCAAAACGAGGGTTCGGCGGTCAAAACGCCAAGCCGGGTACCCCAAAAACTGACTATCAAGCACCGGAAGTGGCATGCGACCATGAAGGTGGTCTCCCGGGCCACAGTGTCCCTCTAGGGAGAGGAAACAAGGTGTGTGCCAAAAACCGGAGCAAACGGAGGTAGTTAAGCGGTCCTGAACCGAGGCGCGCTGTCGACGGCTCCGAAAATCGAAAACTGGTCTCCAAACGGGAATAGTGGCCTACGACCACGAAACGTAGCCTACGGCCACTGAGAGATGGTCTTCAAGACCTCTCTCTCCCTTTGGGAAGATAAAATAGAGAAAACAAGACCTGGTTCGCAAATCGAGACAAAGTACAAAAGAGTCCCGAAGTCCGGAGGTAAGGCTCTCAACCGAAACTCCGCAACCTCAGAACGAGCACAATATGCGTCATCACCGAGCGCTCAATCGGTGACGTCCGCACATAGCCTAAACCATTGGGGGTAAAGTGAAGTTTTTCCAATTAATAAATTACTTATGCAATTTCTATATGGATCGAAACATTAAGTTTCATTTTCTTACAAAATAAATTTCATACAATTTTACCCACCCAAAAAAAAAATTTCATACAATTTTACCCACCCAAAAAAAAATTTCATACAATTTCTGCATAAAACATAAAATGATTCTTATAAATAGTGCTATCTTTCTCGTTACATAGGATATTCACTACATAGGACTAGTCCCAAAAACTCTTTATTCTCTTTTCTTTTTTCTTCTTTATGGTAACACTATGTATTTAAGAACTTATTTATTATATTTTTAAAGTTTACATATGTTATATTTTTTCATGATTTTGCTAAATTGTCTATACAATATGCTTACAAAGGAGTGCATTATTAGTATATTCATTCTATTCTAAAGTTTATTCTCCATATTACAAGAACAAATACAGATAACAAGGACTTTTAAAAATTAATTACACCACATTATATTAGATTAGATGAAAACCACGTGCTATGCACGCGCAACGCACTAGTTATATATGTGAACACTAGGCTTAGTATCAAAAGCTCCAAACTTTCTTCTCATGCCACGTGACAAATTTTTATATGCGAAAAGAAAAAATTATTATACCATATCGTAAGTAAGATTTGAACCAAAAACTTTATATTTCATTAAAAACACACTTACCATTTAAGCAACTTACGTATTATGATATTAATTTCTTTATTATTTGTTTTTATTTTTACTTATTTGAATTCACTACAAGAAACTACACATTTGGCGACCAAAACAAATTTAGTCGCCAAAAATATACTTTTTGGCAACTATAAAAAAAAATTAGTCGCCAAAGGTCCACAGTTCAGCTACTATTTGAATTTAGTAGAGATATATTGTCTTTTTGGTGACTAAAACAAAATTTAGTCAGTAAATATATAGTAATCAGCGACTAAATAACAATTAGTCGCCAAAAGTTTATATTTTACGCTACTATTTCTAGCTTTAGTCGCTGAATAAGGATAATTGCCGACAAAAATATAGTTTAGTCGCCAAATATTATGGACATTTTTTACACCTTTTGGGGACTAAAAAATTTAGTCGTTGTATATTCAATTTTTGCCGACGAAAAGAAAATTAGTAGCCACATGATACTTTTGGCTACCAATATATTAGTCTCTATTAATTAATCATTGGCTACAAAACAGTTTTAGTCGTTATTCATTACTATTTGGTGACAAAAAAATAATTTAGTCGCTAAAGGTTGAATTTTTTTTTTTTTAAGAAGGAAAGAAATTGATTTTGGCGCCCGATCTACACTGTCTGTTCTGTCTCTCACAGACACGATATACACTGTTTTGTCTCAAACACTTTTTGCTCTCACCAAACCTTACCCCTGCTCACCACCAACGCTCAACACTGGCGCTGGCCACCGTCGCACATCGCCACTTGCAAATCAGCAGCGCCACTTAATCACAGGTATTTTTCTCTTGCTTTGTCACTCTTGGTCTCTCTCCCTCTCTGTCGCTCTCAGTCTCGATCCCTCTTTGTCGATCTCACTCTCTCTCCCTCTCCCTCTGTGTCTATCTCGGTCTCTCTCTCTCACTTCCTCTATTTCCTCATTTCTCACACGTAGCTCTATGGTTTTATATGATTTTTTTTATTTGATTGTGTGTTGATTTCTTAACTCAAAATCTAGATTTTTGTGTTCATTTTGTGTTAATTTCCTACACTTGTTATAGGGTTTGTGTTGATTTCCAGAAAGAAATCCCAAATTCAAGCTTAAGAGATTAATTTGATTTTAGAAATATATTATCTTAATGTGTGACTAGTAAGAGATTTGGGTTTTTTTTGTACTGGGATGCTCATTCTACTGTTTAAATGTTGATGTCGTACATCTTTTTACAGTAATTCTCTTGTAAATCAGTGAGTAATGTTTGATTGTTTGTAAGCACTATTTTTGTTGATTCACACTACTGGTTGATCTTTTATTTGTTTATAGTTCCTTTCCTTTAAAAAAAATTAAATAAATATTCTGAACTTTTATATAAACAATTTTTTTGCTTTTATTTTTTTGTTTTTTAAAGCTTGTTTTTTGTGTCTTCAAGTTATGGTTTCTTTGATGAAGCTGTAAACTGGATGCTTCAATGTTTGAGCAATTTGGGTTTTTGGGACATGACTGGGGGTTTTGGTTCTAATGTTGTCTCCTCCAAATTTGATGTTATACATATTTGCACCAGTAATTTTACTACCCCCAATCTGCACAACACTACCCACAATCTTTTCAATGTAGTTCTATTAAAAAATTCTATCATCACATAAAAACCATTCTACTTCTTCAATCTTTGAACTTGTCCACTGACCACAACATGCTTTCTTGCCTCAATCGTGGTGATTACACTTGTTCACCCGTTGCATCCTTTTAGTGCCTTATTGCACATCTCCCTATTGTTTTTGATAGTTAGCTATGGGATATGGTTTTACGTCATAGCACCACCACCACCATACTCATATGCTAGCAGTTTCATTCCTTAATCGATTTCATGGAGTGGAATTACCACTTGGCTTGAATAAGATGCTTGCCAATTACCATCTGTCTTGTTAATTAAGCACTTGACTTTATTATTAGCCTATGAATAAGATGTGTTTGGGAGGTTTGGTGTGCTTTTGCTTTTGAGGGCATATATCTTGCTTTTATTTGCTCTGTTTTGGTCTTGACATACAAACAAGTTCAGCCATTTGTTTAGTTTAGTTATCTACTCTGCTGCATTGCACATGGCTTCAAGGTGGTGGTCTATGGTTCACAGCAGTTGAAAACACATGAGGGAAATTACCTTACTCATTACTTAGAGTTTGCAGCAGTAATCTTTGCCTTAAAGATTTGGAGGCATTACCTTTACGGTGAGAAGTTCGAGGTGTTTTCTGACCACAAGAGCCTGAAGTATATGTTTACGCAGAAAGACTTGAATTTAAGGCAGAAGAGATGGATGGAGTTCATAGAAGATTATAATTTTGAGTTGCATTATCATCCGGGAAAGGCCAATGTTATGATTGACGCCTTACGTAGGAAGTCAATTAGCAGTGTGGCTTGTATCATTGTTCGAGAATGAGAGATGTTGAGTACTCTTGATGAGTTTGAGTTGCATCTGGGTGAGTCTGTTGAATCTGCAGCCTTGTTTTCAGTGATTGCACAACCTACACTTGTGAACCGAGTGTTAGAAGCACAGAAGGGTGACCTTGAGACAGAATCCCTCTGGGAGAAGATCTCCAGTGGGATGGTAGAAAGAGGCTTGAGTGTGTATCTCGACTAGAGTGTGAGATACCGTGATTGCTTGTTCATGCCGGAGTCTTGCTGAGAGGAAGTACTCCGAGAGTTTCACCATTCGTGCCTTATGGTGCATTCGAGAGGCATAAAGATGTATCACGACCTTAGTCGCCAGTTTTGGTAGAGGGGTATGAAGAAGGATGTGGTGGTGTTTGTATCAAGGTGCTTTACTTGTCAGCAAGTGAAGGTCAAACATCCGAGGCTAGCTTGTTTGTTGTAACCCTTGCCTATAACCAAGTGGAAATGAGAGCACGTTTCGAGGGATTTTGTTGTGGGCCTTCCGAGGACTCAATGAGGTAGTGATACCATTTGGGTAGTAGTTGACCGGTTGCCCAAGTCTGTGCACTTCATACCTATGCGCGTGAGTGATTCGGTAGACCATCTTGCCAACTTGTATATCAGGGACATAGTGAGGTTGCACGAGGTCCTAGTAACGATTGTATCGGATAGAGATCCGCATTTCACAGCTTGGTTGTGGCAAAGCTTGTAGAGTGCCTTGAGCACTAGATTGACCTTTAGTACCGCGTATTATCCTCAGACTGATAGGCAGTCCGAGCATACTAATCAAATCCTTGAGGATATGTTTCGGGGTTGTGTCCTCAACTTTAAGAGTTCGTGGGAGAGGCACTTGCCCTTGGTAGAGTTTGCCTATAATAATAGCTTCCAATCAAGTATTGGTATGGCACCATTTGAGGCCTTGTATGGCCGGCTGTGTAGGTCCCATGTGTGTTGGGCCAAGGTGGGTCATTACAACAAAAAGTGTCTTTGGAGACGAAAACTAATGACAAAAATGAATTTTGTCACGAAAGACTTACCTTTTAGTGAAGAAAATAATATTTCGTCTCCAAATGTGCCATTTTTAGAGAGAAAAATAAAATTTTGTCACCAATCTACTTACATAATAAAAAATTAGGTGACAAAATTATTTTTCGTCATTATTTTTATTTTTTTTGTCACCTAAATTTTTTCCTGCTATTAAAAAATTTGGAAGGAATTATGCCGCCAAGTTAGTGACAAAAAATTCCATCTTCATTAAAAATATTATTAGTGAGGATAAATATTTTGTCACCAAATATTTCAATATATAAAACTATGTAGTTTTGTGTTTCTCTCATTTCACACGCAGAGGCAGACTGTATAGCTTCATCAAAGCTTTCCGTTTCTCTCTCTTGCACCATTGTCCAACTGCAAAGGAACACCATCTAACTCGTAGCACCGTCCATGAATTCCAGGTTAGTTGTAGTCTTTGTTTCTCTTTCTCTACCCCTCTCTCTATTCGATTCTCTCGTTTCTCATTCTCTACCCTTACTCTGTCTTCAGACGCGTTTGGGTCAAGATGAGATTAAAGCCATTCCATTCATTGCTTCTAACATTTCTATAACTTCTCTACTTTGAAGGGTTCCATGAACAACTTGAATGATTTTAATTGGCGAAAAAAATATGGAAAATATAATGATTAACATGTTCTATATTCTGATTATGATATTCATATTATAATCAATATAATCATTGAATTGAATGGATTGTTGTTGATTCTACACACTGTAAAGTCTCATGATATTCTATTGTGTTTGCTAGGTGTTTGATAAAATGCCACAATGGCTAGTTTTTTTTTTCTTTATTGTTTTGTTTTATTTGTTTGTTTGTTTGTTTTTTTTTTTTTTTTTTTTTTTTTTTTTTTTTGGTTGGCTAAACTGGTTCGATCTTGGATCTCTCCCATGGAGTTTGTGGCTTGTGGTAGTAAATTACTTCAACCCAAATTTCGGTATGTCAGTGTTATGTTAATTAAATCTTTTTAATGAATATGACTTTCCATATAGGTTGTATATATTGCTGAATTTATTTTAATTTTCTTAATAATAAATCTTTTTCAACTACTATATAGTTATAAATAATGATTAATTTATTGTTGCTGACAGACTTCAGGACAATGTTTTCAACTCTGGGGAAAGTGGTACCTATTGACTGTAGTTTTTTCAACATTTTATTTGTTCATATCCATATTAGTAACTTGGGATTGGTGTTTGGCTTTTTATGTGGTCCTTATGTCAATTAGAATTCTGGATTGACCTGTTCTATGTTAAAGGTCATGCCTCTTCAGAAGTGTATTGTCAATCTGTCATAATATTCTGTAAATGTGAGTGTGTGTGTGCGTATTTTTTTTTTCTCTTTTTTGGGGAGGGGGGGAGTCGAACTTTCTTATTCTGGGGTGCAGACAGTCTCTTAATTTTTTTGCTTCTTTTTGCCTAACATGACAATGAGTAATGATATCATAAAGTGTAATTTTGATGAATACATTGATTGTTTTTGTATAATTAATTTAGAGGTCAGAAACCAAGAAAAATTTAGATCTTAATGATTGTTAAGTTATCAGTCAATTCATGCTGATATGTGGTTACATTTTGTTACAAAGTTCCGTTGGAATTTTATGCACCCTGGTGCGGTCACTGCAAAAACTTGGCTCCAATCTTGGATGAAGTTGGTGTTTCACTTGAAAGTGATGCTGATGTTGTCATTGCAAAGATTGTAAAATCTATAGCCCAAACTAGCTAAAGACTACTTGAAGAGATTTGTTGCTTTGTCAGTATAGACGGTTATTTTCTACAAATATTGTGCACCTGAATTATGTTTCAATATTACTCTCAAAGTACCTTTCCTTTAATGTTATTTTTGCCTTGCAAATTGAAATCATTTTCTTCCGTCATTTCTAGGTTGCAGGTTCATGTACTGTTCATCTATGGCTTCTAAAGCTGAAGAGTAAAATTCTTTTCCTTCTGGCTTTTACAACAATATATAGTAAAAATTATTTTTAATTAATCCTAGCTTGATATTTTGGCTCATCTATGTTGGTTTATTTCTCATCCATTAATCTACATTCTGCTTTCTAATTATTGATATGATTTTTTTATTTGTATCTTCGGTTATGATTTTTTCTGCACCCATACCATGGAATTTCTTTACCGCATTGAAAGCATTGGTTTGATTACAACTTACTGGTTTCATCTGCGTAGCTTTTGATCCATTTATTTGTTACAAATTTTATTCCTGAATTGCTTTCACCATTTTGTACTTTGTAGGATGCCACTGCAAATGATGTACCAATTGATATTTTCGACGTGAAAGGTTATCCAACATTGTACTTCAGGTCAGCAGGTGGAAATCTATTGCAGTACAATGGGGAACTTACCAAAGAGGATACAATTGACTTTATTCAGAAGAATCGGGATAAACTTGCCCAGCAGGAACTTGGAAAAGATGAGTTAATTTTGTTTATCATTTAAGGTAGTAGTGTCAAACTGTAATCAACAAAATGTAACATGCACTGGCCTGCTGTGAATTGGGGCAGCTGTGTGGACTGGTTATTTGGTCAAATTTCTGGCCACTCCTTGGCCACTACTGTGAAGAAATTGATGTTTACTTGTGCTGTCTATTGTATCTGGCAGGAGAGAAACTATAGGATTTTCTCATTTTCCCCATTTTCCCTTTGTTTGCAATGCTATGCTGGTACTTAGTTAGGGATGCTGTAGGTTGAGTGATTGTGAGCCACCTCAGTTAGGAGTATTGATTGAGATTCTTGAGAGTTGAAAGTAAGTGTTGAGAGATGTGAGACCTCTATATTCATGTATTCTTGTTCATTATCTTGCTTTGCAGGTTGTCAAGCTGGTCTCATGTAGGGAGGAGGGTTGAGATGGTGAGTCCCTATAACTAGGCTCAGTTCTGTGGGTTGAGTGATGGTGAACGACATGGTTTATCTGACTCTTTTTCTGTAGGTTGTCAAGTTGGTCCTAATTGTAAGGAAGTTTTTTTGTTAAGGGTTAAGTGTTTGGCTAGCTCTCATAAATTGTTTGGAGTGTTTTGTGTTGCGTATTGAGCGTTGAGTGAATGAGGACTAAATTTTGTGGGAAGTTTTTACCCAACTTTGTTTTATAAAATGTAAATTTGCCATTGGGGTTTGTTGGAACCTGAACAAACAGTATATTGAATTTGTTCAACCTCCCCATAGTTCTAATATGTGGTGGTAGAACAGATTTCTTTCAGGCTTGTGAACATCTGCTTCCAGTTTTTTGCAACTGATTTTGTTGTTTGAATTTTGTTGTGATGGATAATGTTGCTGATGTTTTGGCTGTTTTAATGGCTATGTTTTATTCTGAGCTATAGCAATTTGAGCTCTCATTCCATACAATTCATATGTAGATCGGCTAGCACTGGGGGATCTAGAATCTGCTGTGATGGATTTGCTGATGTTGCCCTGTTGTTATGCTAGCTGGTTTATTTCTCTACTGGTCGTAGCCCATGCTGATTGCTGTGTTCTTTCACCTTTATAGCAGCTTTGCTACTGTGATTCCTTTTTGCAGCAGCTTTGTGGTTGCTCCTAGTTAGTGTATGTGTGTGTTGTACTTCATTCATGTTATGTGGACAGGAATTGTGGAGTTACTCATATAGCCTAGCTATTGTGTTTCATAGTTGGTTAATCTTCATGTTAAATATAATTAAGTTTAGGTGAATGTTTTTCTTTGAACACTTATTAGTTATGCTGTGTTTTTCTTTGAATGTTTTGGTATCAAGTTTTGTGGATCTTGTAATCGAGTTTGATCTTAAGGTGGCTCTTCTCAAAGGTCTTAGACAGGAATTGACAAGAATTGATGAGCAGGTATCTTCTACACATTGATATATATATATATATATATACACACGCATGTACACAATCACACACGTGGATGAGGTTAAGGGTGAACCAACTGAAAACCCATAATGGTCTTAACAGGTTGAGAGTGAACCTACTGAAAACCTGGATATGTTATATTTTTTGTAAGGGTGAATTTCGATAGTTTTTGTTTTCAAATGGCAGTTATGATAGTAGATTGACAAAAGGAAAATGGTAAATTGATTGCAGTTATGATGAACATCTATAACTATGTTTGTGTTTGTGAGCTATTTTCATTGAAGTCTGAAGTAGTTAGTCTCAATTGTTCTCATTGATGTGTGTTGTAATATATGTCTTTGTTGTGGGATTCACATTTGTTATGAGTCTAAGTTAATGCATCCATTGAATTTTTGAACTTTTCAAAACTTTGGTTGTGTAGGTCATAACTGAGGAGATGGAAGTTATTTTTCAATGATAGGGAATACTAAACCAAAAAAAAAAGATGGGGAATATTTTTTGTTATAATTGCTTTAAATTCTTTTTGTGAAAAGAACAAAAGCAAAAACAAACTTTGTATTTATGGTTAGTAGATTCTTGTGAAATGAAAATGACACCATATTCTGGTTCAAATGATGTTGAGTGGTTCCATGCTATGGATACCTCCTTGTAGTGGCAGGGTGACAAGAAGAGAAAAAAAAAGAAAAAAAGCAGGCATCTATGTAGGTGCATGGTTTTAAAATTTGATGTCTAGTCATGTTAAGTGGGCCAAAGTTGTTCTCAGATAGGTGCCTATATTGAACAAGAAGATGGCCAAACTACTGAAGGTTCCCAGAGTGTGGTTCATATTTGTGCCTTCCCATTATTATCATATACCAAAATTTCCTTGTTGTTTTTGTCAGTTCCTCTTATATGATATGCTGTCTCGAAATTTGTAGTTTCTATAATTATAAACTTTATTGAGTACATTGTGTAGCCAAGACACTGAAAAGATTAGAGGAGAAGAGTTAGGGATGGGTGACCATTTTTTTGTGTGTAGATGTTAAATTATATGATTATGGTTTAGTTCTAGTGCTTTTTTATGTACATTCTTGAATCTAAATCCCTTAATTTCTCCCTTGTAGGTTTTGAGCCATTTGTTATATCTGATGCGTATAGTAGAGAAGACTGTTCAAAGACGAGTTGCTTTGGCTCTTGCCAACCTTTGTTCTGCAGAGGATCTGAGAACAATATTCATTGATAACAATGGTATGCCTTTTTCTAGGCTGACATTTGACATAATTGAAACTGTTGTCCCTATTGATTTCATTTGCTTATATCACTTGTGTGCAGGATTAAAGTTACTACTTGGTCTTCTTGGTTCCACGAACCTAAAGCAGCAACTTGATGGTTCTATAGCCTTGTACAAGTTGGCTAACAAAGCCAACAAAGCCATGACTCTTTCTTCCATTGATGCTGCTCCTCCATCTCTGACGCCACAGGTGTGTGTCCTTTCTATTGTTAGTTTATTTGGCCCATGTCTTATGTTAGATTTGGAATTATTTCAAACAATTAGCAGGACTAGTATTTGGTAGATTTCATGAAAATATCAGTTGACTTTTAATTTAATAAATTTTGAATATGTCGTTTATTTTAATTGTGTACATGCATCTTGCAAGAGTTAGGGTCCTAGAGTAGAGTAGTGAGGCTATTAGCTTTTTACTAGACAATTGTTGAAATATTAATTGTGCTGTACTCAAGACCTCTGTCTTAAAGGGGTTTGGGCTTGTTGATTTGACCAAATTTCCAGCTTCTACAGTAATTACTGCTAACTGGGATTTAACTTTTATCATATTTCCTTCAATGTGTACCTTTTAGAGTTATATGCCAGTTATATTCTATTGTACCATGAGGTTAATGCTGATATCTAACCTTTTATCATAAATTAAACAATAGATGACTATTCTATGTCTATGCAGCATTTGGTTAATACAAGTCAAAACAAGTTTTTCTTTGTTGTTTTTGTTTCATTTTTGAGTTCAGATGACCATGATCTGAATCAAGAAATACCGAACTTGCTTGCTGTGGTTCAAAGCCTCCATCGAAATATAGCTCTATGAAAATTTGTAATTCACTAATATATTTATAACAGTGAGATGGGGAAGTATCCTAACTTGAAATCAATGATGCTGTAAACATCTAAAATAAACTATCTATCTACGTCTTTGTTGTTATTGATATTTTTGCACTTCCTTGAGAAACTGACTTCACACTCGGCAATGAGAAATTATCGTGATAACAACACGAGAGGGACCAATGTAAGTTGTAAAAACATACAGAACTAGCGCGGGACTCTCGATTTGCAAACTAAGTAAAAAAATGCACTTTTTCAACACTGAGGCTTGAAAATATGCCATCGGACTCCAAAATCGTGAAACAGCCACGAGCAGGCCCGGGGAACACCTCAGGAGGGACCGATGTAAGTTGTGGAAACTTACGGAACTTGCACGGGACTCCTTGCTTGAAAGCTAAGTAGAAAAAACGCACTTTTCCAACACTTAGGCTTGAAAATAGGCCATCGAGGGGGCCAAAATCGTGTAACAACCACAATAAGGCCCGGGGAACACCCTGAACACCTTGGGAGGGACCAATGTAAGTTGTGGAAACTTACGGAATTAGCATGAGACTCCCAATTTTGAAAACTAAGTCGAAAAATGCATTTTTCAAACACTTAAGCTTGAAAATAGGCCATCGGGGGGTCAAAATCATATAGTAGCGAGGAGAAAGCCCGGGGAATGCCTCAAACACCTCAGGAGGGACCAATGTAAGTTATGAAAACTTATGGAACTAGCATGAGACTCCTGGTTTGAAAACTAAGTAAAAAAATGCACTTTTCCAACACTTAAGATTGAATATAGGCCATCGGGGGGCCAAAATCGTGTAACAGTCACGAGAAGGCCCAGGGAACACCTAAAACACCTCGAGAGGGACCAATGTAAGTGGTGAAAACTTACAGAACTAGCGTGGGACTCCCGGTTGAAAACTAAGTCGAAAAATACACTTTTCTCACATTTAAGCTTGAAAATAAGCCATATGGGGCCAAAATTGTGTAATTGTCATGAGAAGGCTTGGAGAACACCTTAAACACCTTGGAAGGGACCAATGTAAGTTTTGGAAACTTACGGAACTAGCACGGGACTCCCGGTTTGAAAACTAAGTCAAAAAATACATTTTTCTTACACTTAAGCTTGAAAATAGGCCATCGGGGGCCAAAATCGTGTAATAGTCACGAGAAGGCTCAGGGAACACCTTAAACACCTCAGGAGGGACCAATGTAAGTTGTGGAAACTTATGGAACTAGCACAGGACTCCCGATTTGAAAACTAAGTAAAAAAATGCACTTTTCTCACACTTAAGTTTGAAAATAGGCCATTGGAGGCCAAAATCGTTAAACAACCACGAGAAGGCTCGGGGAACACCTCAAACACATCAGAAGCAACCATTGTAACTTATGTAAACTTACGGAACTAGCACGGGACTCCCGGTTTGAAAACTAAGTCAAAAAATGCACTTTTCTCACACTTAAGCTTGAAAATAAGTCATCGGGGCCAAAATCGTTAAACAACCACGAGAAGGCTCGGGGAACACCTCAAACATGTCGGATGCGACCATTGTAACTTGTGTAAACTTACGAAATTAGCACGGGACTCTCGGTTTGAAAACTAAGTCCAAAAATGAATGTTAAATTGTATATTTAATTGATAAGATAATAATTGTCTAACTTGCATTCTTTTTTTCTTTTTTGTGTTTTGTTTTGTTGCAGATTGGAGATTAGATATGGACATGTTTGTTAATCTGGAGAGCAGAAGCTTGCTCATTTTGTGTTTGTGTTTTTGTTCATTTTACCTTACATGTATTTTGGTTGCATTGTAAATTTTATACTTGTGGGTATTACAGGACATGTTTGGTCATCTGCACTTGATATTATATTTTTGTGGATGTTAGTAGACATGTTTTTTTGTGGATATTAGGAGACGTGTTTGGTAATCCGCATGCGGTTGATATTGTATTTTTGTGGATATTAGTAGACATGTTTTTTGTTGATATTATGAGACAGGTTTGGTAATCCGCATGCAGTTGATATTGTATTTTTGTTGATATTACGCTGAAATTCGACTATGGTGTTTATGAAAATGAACAGATTTTTGTATTGATTTGTAATAGATATTTTATTGAACAGGTTATTGAAATGCACAGAGAATTTTTAGTGTGAAGAAAAATTTAAAATTGAAAATATTACCCCTATTTTAATTTTTTTAATTATTATTAGCGACGAAAAAAAATGTCAATATTAGTTTTCAAACAACATGAATAATTTTTTCACTAATGATATAGTACCAAACAAATAATTTCGTCACATTTGCTGAATATTTCGTTGCTAAATTGAAATATTTGGTGACAAAATGTTTTTTGTCATTGAAGAATTTTTTTTTGTACTCATTTTAGTGACGAATTTTTTTGTCACCTTAATCTATATCATTGGTGAGGAAAAATTGTCACTAAAACCTATTTGGTGATGAAATATTTCGTTAGCAAAACAATTAAAATAAAATATTATCTAACTTTAGTGACGAAATTGATGTTATAGAGGACGAAAAATGCAACATTTGGAGATGAAAAATTTCATTGCCAAAAATGAAAAATAGGCGACGAAACTATTTTTTGTTACCAGGTACTTTCAGCGACAAACGTGGTGACAATTTTTTCGTCACAAGTCACTTTGGTGACGAAAATTTGATGTTTGGAGACAATCAGTCTGTCACCAAAGGCTTTTTTTGTTGTAGTGGGTGATGCACCTATGTTAGGCTCGGAGTTGGTTCGAGAAACGATTGAGAAAGTTGCATTTATCCGTAAGAGGTTGGTTACGGCCTAAAGTCGTCAAAAGAGTTATGCCGATCGTAGGAGGAGGCCCTCCTCTTTTGAGGTAGGGGTCCATGTGTTCTTGAAAATATCACCTCGGAGGGGTTTGATGAGGTTTGGGGGAAGAGTGGAAAGTTGTCCTCTCGATTTATTGGGCCTTTTGAGCTCCTTGAGCAGATCGGAGAGGTAGCTTACCATTTGGCATTGCCACTACAACTTTCTAGGGTCCACTATGTGTTTCATATTAGTATGCGCCGGAAGTATGAGCTGGATCCATCGCATGTGCTGGATTGGACCGACTTAGAGGTAAACGAGGACGTCTCGTATGAGGAGAGACCGGTGAGAGTCTTGGATACCTGGGACCAAGTCTTGCGAGACAAGACAATTCCTTTGGTAAAAGTATTATGGAAACATCACGGGGTAGAGGAAGCGACTTGGGAGCGTGAATTGGAAGTCCGAGAGAAATATCCGGACTTGCTTGTTGAGGATTGAGCATGTATTGAGATATTGATTATGTTAAAGAAATGTAATAACGTTGTATATGTTTTGAATTATGAGAACATTGTATATGTTATGGGAGTTTGGAATTTTGAGTTCAATATAAGCATTGTGTATGTTTTAAGAATATAAAATATTATGTATGATTGTATCACTTTTGGGAGCATTGTATATGCCGTATAAATTTCAGAAAAAGAACTTGGATTTTGATTAAACGTTGCACATGATTTGGGAAAGTATGAATTGTATATTCAGCATTGAGATATTATTTAACTTGTTGCTTAAAATGGATGACCGGTGAATGAGTCATGGTAATGGAATTGAATGATTATCGTTGCCGTAATTAGTTTTAGTTGTGTATTAAAACTTAATTTGAAATTTCGGGGACGAAATTCTTTAAGGGGGGAAGGTTATAGCGATCCAAGTTTAGACCCGACACTTGTGATAGTTCGGACTCGGGTTTATGATTTCTGAATGTTGTTCATTGTCTGTTACTCTTTATTCCTCCTTGAATTTGGTTATTTGGGCGTGTTGAGTGTGTTTGGAACAGGTTGGTTGCTTGGTTTTCAAACTTGGTGTTCCCTAGAATTTTGGTCCTCCACTCGAGCGGCGTTTCTTGTGCTCAAGTGGGATTTGCAAACTCTCAGTATTTTGCACGTCTGCAAAAGTATTGGAGGGATGTTTTCTACACTTGAGCGACATTTCTTACGCTCGAGCGGGTGGGCGCTTGAGTGGCTCTTCTTGCACTCGAACGGTTTGTCTGTTGCCAGCAAAAGTATTGGATGCGAGTATTCTGCGTTCGAGCAGAACAACTTATTGTGTCTGATGCTCGAGCGTCAACTTTTACACTCGAGCGGATTGTGCGTACATCAGATCGCGAAAATGACTTTTTACGTCACTTTTTTAGATCTTTTCATCCCAAAACCTAAGGTTGAGACTCTCTCTCTCTAAAACACTCTCTCTCTTTACATTTTCACCTAGTTCTAGTGGTTTCTCCACCCATTCACCTTTGTTAAAAAGATAAAGCATCTCAAGATCTACATTTTGATCCGAATAGAGTTGGGTTTGGGCATCTTTGAAGTTCTACCTTTGCTTGGCTTATCTTCTCTCTTTGAGGTAGGGATCTTCTACACTTTCATATGATCTTTAACTTAGTTATTTGTCATTGTGTAAGAACGGTGGGATTTCGGAGTAATTTGAACAAACCTAGGGTTTGGTTAGGAAATAAAAGAGGGTTTTTGATGAATGGAAATTAAATGGCTATGGAGTTTGGAAATAAGGTGGTGTTGTGTCAAAATTGTTGATTTTGGAACTTGGGTTGATTTTTGGAAAAATGGAAAGTTTTGCCCTAAAAAGATTACAATATTTATTTTGTATAAATAAATGAAATTGGTGTTGTAAATATGAAATTGGACGAACATTGAAATAGATGGTGGAGTTAAGTATGTAATACCTCTCACCTTTGAAAGTCTTAAATAAATTATCTGTTTTAAGATTGAATATCTGTTTAGAAATATCTGTATTGGGTTATCGGTGGAGGGTAGCGATGATTGTTGTAGAAATTGCATGAGAATTAGGTGAATTGAAACTAATCATTTAATTGTGTCATTGAATATGAGGGTATGTTAAGGCATTGAATATGCATAGTTGATAGTCATTGAATATGATGGTATTTTAAATACATTGTATATGTATAATGTTTTGGGAGGAGAAAGGGGATGTACTCCATGTTTTGGGAGGAGATAGAGGATGGATTCCATTGAAATTAAGTTGGTCGGAGTGTCCAGGGTGAAAGTCCCGAAATCATGTATATACATGGGTGCCGATTCCGCGGACGAAATTTCTGTAAAATGACAAGATTGAAGTGCTTGTATGATGATTGTGTTGATTGAGAACCATTGAGTTGTAGTCTCAGTTGGGTTATTCAGAGAATTATAAACTTGGCCCATGAACTGAGATGAATTGAAATAATTTGAAATGAATAGATGAGAATGAATTTAGATATGAATATCAGTACCGCATAATCATGTGGAGAATGTGTGTTTTGTCATAAATGTTAAATATACACTTGACACTTATATTTTCGTTAAACCTCATATATTGTGATAGATTGTTTCTACTGGGCTTTGGCTCACCCTACTTGGGAAACCATTTTCAGGTACTGGTGACATGTTTCCTCCAAGGACGTAGCATGGGAGGGTCTGGGAGCTGGAGGCTTTATTTTGTTGTTTGTGTTTAATGCTTATTCAAGCCGAAGGCTTTATTTGTATAGAGCTTATGACTCTCTTTTGTTGTAACCAAGCAATATCTTGGAAAGATGTAAGCCCGTAGGGCATTTGTTTTGTTGATCATTAATTGGTATTACATGCTATAGATTCAGGATGAACATTTATGAATGTATAATGCATGTGTTATCTTTTGTAATACAAACTCTGATGAATGAAAGTATTTTATTTCTGTTATCCTTCTGTTCATGAGTTGGATTTATTATGTTATTTTGTGGGCGTTACAATTACTGACAATAATAAAAGGGATAAGTCAAATGATAGCTAAACATCATGACTAGAACTTAATGGTGCAAAAGTAAGTCTATTACATTAATTCTTTGATAAATTCTAACATATAATTACTTATGATTTGTATAAAAGTTTTTGATAATGTAAATTGACAATGAAATTGAATACACACAAAATAGTGGGTTTATAAATATCAATAAATTACTTATGCAATTTCCATATGGATCGAAAACATTAAGTTTCATTTTCTTACAAAATAAATTTCATACAATTTCTGCATAAAACATAAAATGATTCTTATAAATAATGCTATCTTTCTCATTACGTACGATATTCACTGCACAAAACTAGTCTCAAAAACTCTTTATTATGTTTTCTTTTTTCTTCTTTTTGGTAACATTATGTATTTAAGAACTTATTTATTATATTTTTAAAGTTTATATATGTTATATTTTGCTCACGATTTTGCTAAATTGTCTATACAATATGCTTACAAAGGAGTGCATTGTTAGTATACTCATTCTATTCTAAACTTTATCCTTTATATTACAAGAACAAATACCAATAACAAGGACTTTTAAAAATTAATTACATTGCATTATATTAGATTAGATGAAAACAACGTGCAATGCACATGCAACCCACTAGTATTATTATACATGTGAACACTAGGCTTAGTATCAAAAACCTCCGAACTTTCTCCTCAAGCCACGTGACAAATTTTTATATGCTAAATGAAAAAAATATTATACTATATCACAAGTAAGGTTCGAACCAAAAACTTTTGTGGGAGACAGAAAAAAATATATATTAGCTTATTGCGACTAAACCAAACAAGGCCTACAATGGGTCTAACCCAAACAAATATTAGACCCCCCATCTATATAAAGAGGGGGCATCCCAGAGAATGAGGCAGGTGATCTCTCTCCCCCACACAACACACAAACACTCTCTATTTCTATACATTCGTTCTTTCAATCAAGTGACTAACTTCACCATCGAAGTGTCTCTGACCGACAACCTCGGTTGGGTGGCACCAATCATGCTCATCTGTGCAGGTCTATAGGGACAAAGTTCATCTCTTCGTTGAATCTCCAAAATCCATGTGAGAGGATTTTCCTAGTCTCATAACTTTATATTTCATTAAAAACACACTTACCGTTTAAGCAACTTAGATATTATGATATTAATTTCTTTATTATTTGTTTTTATTCTTACTTATCTAAATTCACTACAAGAAACTACACATTTGGTGACCAAAATTGGCGACCAAAACAAATTTAGTCACCAAAAATATACCTTTTGGCGAATATAAAAAAAAAAAAAAAATAGTCACCAAAGGTCCATGGTTTAGCTACTATTTGAATTTAGTTGAGATATATTGTCTTCTTGGCGACTAAAACAAAATTTAGTCACTAAATATATAGTAATCAGCGACTAAATAACAATTAGTCGCCAAAAGTTTATATTTTACACTACTAATTCTAGCTTTAGTCGCTGATTAAGGTTCATTGCTAACAAAAATATAGTTTAGTCGCCAAATATTATGGACATTTTTTACACCTTTTGTTGACTACAAAATTTAGTCATCGTATGTTCAATTTTTGAGGACAGAAAAAAAATTAGTAGCCAAATGATACTTTTGGCTACCAATATATTAGTCGCTATTAATTAATCATTGGCTACAAAACAGTTTTAGTCATTATTCATCACTATTTGGCGTAAAAAAAAATAATTTAGTCGCTAAAGGCTGAATTTTTTATTTTATTTTTTTGGGGGAAGGAAATTGATTTTGGCGCCCGATATATACTATCTGTTCTATCTCCGACACACACGATATACATTGTTCTATCTCAAACACTTTTTGCTCTCACCAAACCTCACCCCGCTTACCACCAGTGCTCGCCACCATCGCACATCGCCACCTGCAAATCACCAGCGCCACTTAATCACAGGTATTTTTCTCTCGCTCTGTCACTTGCGATCTCTTTCTCTCTCTCTTTGTCGCTCTCAGTCTGAATCCCTCTCTCTCTCTGTCCATCTCGGTCTCTCTCTCTCTCTCTCTCTCTCTCTCACTTCTTCTATTTTCCCATTTCTCGCACATAGCTCTATGGTTTTATATGATTTTTGTTGTTTGATTGTGTGCTGATTTCTTAACTCAAAATCTAGATTTTTGTGTTCATTTTATGTTGATTTCTAGACAGAAATCCCAAATTCAAGCTCATGAGATAATTTTATTTTAGAAATATATTAGCTTAATGTGTGACTAGTAAGAGATTTGGGTTTTTTTTTTTTTTTTGTACTGGGATGCTCATTCTACTGTTTAAATGTTGATGTTGTACATCTTTTTACTGTAATTCTCTTGTAAATCAGTGAGTAATGTTTGATTGTTTATAGGCACTGTTATTGTTGATTCACTGTTGGTTGATCTTTTATTTGTTTATAGTTCCCTTCCTTTTATTTAAAAAAAAATTTAAATAAATATTCTGAACTTTTATATAAACAATTTTTTTGTTTTTTAAAGTTTTGTTTTCTGTGTCGTCAAGTTTTGTTTTTTGTGTCTTCAAGTTATGGTTTCTTTGATGAAACTGTAAACTGGATGCTTCAGTGTTTGAGCAATTTGAGTTTTTGGGACATGACTGGGGGTTTTGGCTCTGATGTTGTCTCCTCCAAATTTGATGTTATACATATTTGCACTAGTAATTTTACTACCCCAAACCCCCCAACACTACCCACAATCCTTTCAATGTAGTTCTATTAAAAAAATTTATCATCACATAAAAACCATTCTCCTTCTTCAATCTTTGAACTTGTCCACTAACCACAACGTGCTTTCTTGCCTCAATCGTGGCGATTATACTTGTTCGCCCGTTGCATCCTTTTAGTGCCTTATTGCACATCTCCCTATTGTTTTTGATAGTTAGCTATGGGATATGGTTCTATGTGATAGCACCACCATCACTATACTCATATGCTAGCAGTTTCATTCCTTAATCGGTTTCATGGAGAAAGTTTGGAAATACCACTTGGGTTGAATAAGATGCTTGCAAATTACCATATGTCTTGTTAATTAAGCACTTAACTTTTTTATTAGCCTATGAATAAGATGTACTTGGGAGGTTTGGTTTGTTTTTTCTTTTGAGGGCATATATCTTGCTTTCGTTTGTTCTGTTTTGGTCTTGACATACAGACAAGTTTAGCCATTTGTCTAGTTTAGTTCTCTATTCTGCTACCACTATAACAAAAACACACTTTAATGGCACTATACTAGTGGTATTTTTTTAGAAAATGCCACAAAAATAATATTTGGGGGCACATTTTGAAAAAATGTCACAAGACCACAAACATAAAAGGCTCTAGTGATGTTTCAATGAACAAGTGTCACAACACTACAACAAAAACATTATTTAGTGGCATAATTTCAGTGTCATTTTTTTTATATATAAAAATGCTATTACAAATACATTTAATGGCATTTTTTTAAAAAATGTCACTTAACCCAACGGGTATTCCACTATTTGAGTGGCATTTTATTTAAAGCTGTCAATAGAAATAAATTTTGTGAAATTTTTTAAAAATAAAATAAAATTGAGTGACATTTTATTTATTTAAAGTTGTCAGCACATATAAAATTTAATGGCATTCTAGAATTAAAAATAAAAAAGGCCATTGAAAGGAAAGGCTCTCCTGTTACGAAGCAAGGAATCCTAACACTAGAGTTCCACTTGGGAACACTCACAAAAAGAAAGGGAAAAATCAGGGATTGCAAGCGCTTATGTTCTGGGAAAATCCTAAGGTTTGGGTTTGAATGAAATTGACTTATCTCTGCTCTCTCTATCTTTGATTGACATTGGCTTTATCACCACCAACCGAAATCAGTAACTCTCACTCTTCTCACATATCTGACTAACTTTTGCTCTATCAGGTAATTACTCTGTGTGTGTGTGTGCACATACATATATTCATAAACCATTGACTCTTTATGGATTAGACTCCAGAAAAGCTCGAATTTGTTCAAATTATTGTTCTTCTATGGTTTAAGCCTTTAAGGGCTCAAGGTAGGCCGTTAACATTCTTTGAGACAGTAAAAATTGATATACATTGTATATGTTCCATACTTCTTGAGTATTTGTTGTCCTTATCATGGTAGTAATTTTCACATTCACTCATCATTTTCCTTCTTACTTTAATTTGTGTCTTTGTATTTTGTATAGACCATTTGTTTTGTCAATAGTTATACTTACTACTTGTTTCATCAAAATAGAATTTTGATTGTCCCCGCCCCCTCCCAGCCCAACCCAAAATTTGCAGGGCATACTTCTAAAAATGTTCCATTGGAGAATTAGCTCAGGCCATGGTGGTAATGTCCTAATATTTTAATGAGTCATCTAGAGTATGATGTTGTGATAGTGTTAAATGCCCTCTTACCTATAGTACTACAACTTCAATTGCTGAATTCTTTGATTGCTATAGGGTAAGCAACATTTGTGAAGAGGCATCATGCTAGTGAATTCGAGAACCATGAATGTAAGTTTCTCAATAAAAACTTCTTTTTTTTCATTTCTTTCCAAATCCCTCTCCAAATCCCCCAACCAAACACAGCATAAATGTTCCTATAGTACTACAACTTCAATTGCTGAATTCTTTGATTGCTATAGGGTAAGCAACATTTGTGAAGAGGCATCATGCTAGTGAATTCGAGAACCATGAATGTAAGTTTCTCAATAAAAACTTTTTTTTTTTTTTTTTTTTTTTTTCATTCTTCAAATTAGATTGTTTAATTTTTATACATCACCTTTTTTTTTCCCCAAAAATGTTCTTCTTCCAGCAAGTTTGTATTCTTCATTTGGCTACCAAAATTGTTCACATAAGTATCAATGGTAGTTTCATGCACATAGGTTTTCATGATTTTGATGGTTGTATGTGCATAAGTTGTCTTGTAAGTGTTTGATAGAATGTGCCATTGAGTCTATCTTGCAGTTGGATGAATTTGTTTGACTAATAGGAAAATAATTTACTTTATTATTTGTTATTTTTAGTAGTAGTCATCCTTGGTCAAGAAAAATTATTAGATAGTGCCACAGGACATTGCCATGTGAGATCAAACATTAATATATATAGAAAATAGAGACGTTATGTTACTTTTGTTCACATGAAATCTATGTGGCATTGCCATGGGATAAGTATTTGGTTCACGTGAATTCTATGGGTGTTTGGTTTATTAATTTATGTTGCTTTTGTTTTGTTTATTTGATTATTTCTTTTTCCTTCTTTCCCTTTCTTAATATATATAGAAAACAAAGACATTATGTCATCATCAAAGCATGCAAAATATAGATTCAAAACAATTTTTTAAAATATATAAACCAACTCTCTCTCTCTCTCTCTCTCTCTCTCTCTATATATATATATATATATATATATAAAGCCTTCATGTTCTATTGATCCTTGATTTAGGCAATTTTTTTCTTAAGTTTAAGGGATCATCTATCATGCTATATTAACTAACTTTGATTCACTCCAAAGCCTTTGACATCCTTTTATATATATATATATATAACATCCTCTCTAAAATGTGAATTGGCTGATTATATCACTGTTCATAAGTATATAATTTTTTTTTTTTTTAAATGTGTGATAGGATTTCAAATCCTGTGCTAAAAAGTAATCAACAAATGAAACTAAGAGAGGTAAAACATAGGGGCTTACTTGTTAAGTATTAGGGTAATCACTATGCTGATGATTAGATTTATTTTTTGCTTCATATATATTATGACAAAAAATAGAAGAAACTAGCTTTGATTAAAGCATGGGAAGAAAATGAAAAACCAAAAGCAGAGTGTAGTATAATTCTTTTTTCTTTTTTCCTTATGTACTATTCATTTTGTGGTGGTGCTATTAGCTTCTTTTATTTCATTGTTTTATCATATATCAATTTGCAGCATAATTGGAAAGTATCTTATATACTAATGTTGGTGAGTTACTATAAAGTATCTTCTATACTATCTACTAATGATTACTATGAATTCAATAGAAGGGATTTACATGTGATATGTTGAGCTCTTTCTATTTGTTTCTAATTTCGCTTTTTAGAGTGTATTTTTCTTCTTACTTGCTAATTTTTTCTTGTATTGCAGTGTGTCATCATCAAAACATTTGAAGAGCATATTTATGAGACGCCATTCTAATTTGTATAGACAATTCTATGAGGCCAATTCTAGCAATTACAAGGAACTTACAAGAACTCGATATGGGCATTGACTTCCACAAATATTACTGAAGTCGCTTTTCATGGATATGAAGATTACCTTTTTTTGGATATGTAAATATTGTATTTGTTTAATTTTTGTTTATGATATTATGATAATGATATGGACTTTGTCAAAATAGGAACAATGTTTTCATTTTATTTTATTGGTAAAGAACAATATTGCTATATTTGTATCAATTGTAATTACATTTAATAAATGAAATTTTATTTGTTTATCTTACAAACCAAAATATCAATGGAGTGAATGTTGTAAAACAATTATTTATTTATTTTTGTTTTGTTTTGTTTTTCAATTTATCTCCATTTATGGCACATCCTAAAAGCTGGATCTAGTGGCATTTATAAGAATTGTTAAAAGTATCAATTATGGCATAAGAAGCGTCATTAAAAAAGTATATAGTGACATTTTTTAAACTGTAAGTCTTCTTTAATGGCGCTTGGTAGTGTCACGAATAGTATCTAATATGACATTAAAATGTCACTTAAAGGTTTTAGCCTTTATGGTGTAGTAGCACTTAAATGGCACTTCCTCAAAAAGCCACAAAATTAAAAAATGTCACTAGAAGAATAGTTTTGTGACACTTTCAAGTGTCACTGAACTGAGAAAACATTGCACATGGCTTTGTATTATTTGATGTTTCTCTTTATGTACTCTATTTTGTATTCTAATGTTTTGCTTCAAATAAAGCTTTTCTTTGCTAATAAAAAAACTTATTAGCTTGTTTGAACCTAATGTTTCGACTGTATCTTTTGAGTGACAATGTTGTTAATGTAACTTCAAGTCTTTCATCATTAATTTAAATATAAATTAATTCTTATTTAAAAACTATAATTCAGACTCAACTTTACTAAATTTGTAAATTGAATTGCCAATGCTCTGATTGTTTCCACCTTGCGGATTAACAAGTTTTTTTTTAAAAGTTTTTTTTTAATAGTCACCGAAAATCACTTGTTAGATTAGTATTTATGAAAGTTAGTCTCCCCACCCTTTGCCCTCTGAATTCAACTCTCACTCCCTTTAGGGATTAAACCCTTAAAGTCAATGGTGGCATTTAATAAGATGACTCTCCCTTTACGGATTTGATGAGTTGTTAATGTGATGAAAAAAATGACTCTCCCTTAATCTAATGAACATTTAATAAAATGATTTTGAGATGAATTTTGAAAACTTTTTTTTTATGAAATTTAAATTTAATAAAAAAAGAAAAGAAAACATGAAGATAGGAAATGTTCTAGACAGAAGCTCTCATGTTCCTTAAGTGAATTCTAGCACATTGTCCTGAAGGGCCCTAAGACAAAGGAAAATAACTGTTCAACCCGTTTGGCTCACCCAAAGGGCTTGGTTTTCAGACCAGAAGGTATTGTTCATTTTTACCAGCTCACTATGTGTCTTATTTTGATAATTTGAATTATTATTTTTGTAGGATACTTTATATATATCATTTACAAAAAAATTAAGTCTATTTGATAATTAAATAATTTTAATTTATTGTATTTGTCACCCAAAAACATAGATAATTGATTTTCAAAAATATAATTCTTATTCAAAAATACAATTGCGTACATGTCTACATTATGTATATTTGTCATTGCTAAAATTACTTAATGTAATACTTCACTTATTATGCTTGTAGGACAAGTTTGTTCTCAGAGATGATTTTTATACAGATGAACAAGCTCAACAGATCATTGATAGAAAGACCTACCTCTTGTACAAGGATTGGAGATACAACCTAAAGCAAGAGTTCCTCGAACTTGAGCAACAGGGTGTTGATGACTCCCACAATCATCTGCTTACAGGAGTGAGCTTAGACGACTGGAAACATCTGATTGATGTGGCTTGGAAAGATGAATCTCATTGGGTAACAAATAAATATAAACCACTATTTCGGATTTGAAATTGTATTATGCCTTGACATTTAATAATTTTTTACCCTTTATTTTTTTTTTGAAATGATCAAAAGCTGGCAAAGCAAACAGGGGTATGCTACCATACAATCATACAAGTGGATCTCGATCATTTCCAATAGCAATGTCAATGATGGTGTATTGTTCTCTAATTTGAAATTTTATAAATCACTTCTACATATCAGTTGTAAATAATACTTTGTAAAGCTATTAATTTTGTTATTTCAAATTAATATGTAGAGGAGGATGGAGAGCTAGATTTTCCCGAATTTTGTGCAAAAAAACACAAGCTGAATAAGACAAACGAATGGATTCATCCCAAATATGGTGAGCCACATGTGAGTATTGCACATTCAAACCAATTGTATTTAATATTAATTAGTTAGGTGGACAAAATTCGTGCATGTTTATTTGGGCTTCTATTGAATAGTTTAAATTTTTTTTTTTGTAATGACAGCATAAGATGGTGAATCTACAAGTGACATCAACTGAAGTGGAGACGCCATTAATCCAAGAAGAATTGTCAAGGTGAGTGCTTGGGGGAGGGGGGAGAAAGGTATTTGGGTGGATTTGGGATAGGCCTATAACCCTCTTCAACAAGTGATGGTACGACATAATCTCGTGATAAATGTATAGAGGCAATGCAAGTTGAAATGGAGGTTCTTCGTGAGGAGCACCAACGATATCACGAAGAGTTGATGAGTGAGAAACAGGAGCGCAAAAGAGACCGTGAAGAGCTTATGAGGGAGAGAGAGGAGAAAATAAAAAAGGTAGAAGAAGGAAAAAAAGCAAGGGAGGCGCAACAAGTACAACTCAATCATTTGAACGACTGAAATAACCCCGACCTTTAATTAACGATAATCAATGATTAAGAATGCTTAATAAGTAATTAAAATGAAATTTTGCATTCATTACGTGTGTTATGTGTTATATGAGTTTCTATCTGTCCTATGTAGGAATATCTCTCTCTAAATTTGTTCTATTTTGTAAATTGAAGGCCTTATTAGCATCCGATCATGAAATTGACTTGGTTTTTGTATTAATTGAAATTTTTAGAACATTATGGCAGGTTCAATTGAAATTCCATTCGGAACGAATTAATTAGAATAAAATAGTATTCATTTGATTAGTGGTAAGCTCAATTGATCAAACTCCCTAATCAAGCCTATATAAGGCTAATTTAACTCCTTGAGATCATTCTTGCACCTTCATTTCATCCTCCTTGAGCCCAAAAACATGAGAGAATGAGAGAAAGGAGAGATTTGAGCTCAACTAAGGGGAATTGCTGGAGAGAAGAAAGATTGGACTTAGAGATTCAAGAATCTTGGGAAGTCTAGGTAAGAATTCAACCTTTAGATTGTACGAATATGATGTGTAGGATTTGAACTCTAAAGAATTAAGTTGGTTGATACAAGAATTAAGTTAGAATTAAAGAGAATTGAACCATATCATGCATGCATGCTCATTTCATCACAATTTGAGATTGTTTTCAAGTAATTTCCTCTTGCATGTTCTTACATTGATCTTCTTCTAGGAATTCAACATGTTTTTGAGTTAGACACCTCATTAAATTCAACTGAGTCTTATGGTCAAGCGACCATCGAGCGGCTGTCAAGTGGAAAAATCACACAACCAGTACTTTTTCAAAATTTATAGACCGCTCAAGCGAAGGAAGTTGTGCTCGAGCGGGACCTTGTTTTCAGCAAGTTTTGTTAAGGGTTCCAAAGTGCATTTTAGCATCCACATTGCATCCTAGGCATTCCTAGGCCATGATTAAGATTCAATAAAAGGTTAAGACCTAGAAACACACTAAGAATGGGACAAAAGAAGTTATGTACCCAACCGAGTGTGTGTTTCATTATATGTTTATGCTATATGTGTGTAGGTCACGCGCCACAAGTTATCTAATTTGTCTGTTCTGCAAGTAGAGCCATTTGTGAGTAATAACTTTGTAAAGTTATCTTTACGTCTAAGTAATTTCTTATATGATATGATATGACAAGAAATGCTCTGTTTTATGAAATGTTATATTCTGTCCAATGAATGATTGTTCAATTTATGACAAGTATTCGTGGTATCCTTAGCACAAGGCCCTTGCCCAGGGGTAACAATACCATGGTTTATAAGCAAGGCCCTTGCTCAGGGGTAATAACACCATGGTCTCATGGCCCTCACCCTGGGGTAACAATATCGTGGCCCAAGTATATTACAAGTTCCCGGTATCGGAGGTTCCTTATGGAACTAACAAGTATAATGACACTATTGGATGTACCATGTATAATGAAGCATGAGCTGTAATTTTTGTTTGAAGTTGATCAAAAAAATGAATATAAATTTGTTTCTGATATGAACTCTGGTTTCTGATTCTATTATAGACATCATTCATTTAAACCCTTTACTCTGTTATTATTCACTAGGTTTCTGCTCACTCTATTATATTATGTATGTAGGTGAGCAGGCGCGTGACCATGCCTAAGCTACTACCTACAGTTTTGGGTCAGCCAGCAACTGTGCCTCCCGGGTCAAAAAACTCAACATAATCAGAGTATAATGAACGGGGCTCACAAATGCGGAAGCAATAAATCAAATACAAGTGGTCCATAAGATCTGTGCGTAGATCAAATGCAATATCAAACATTTCCAATTAACTTTACAAGTTGAATACAACAAAGCAAGATATGTGTTACATCTTGATCAAAAGGCTTCTTGAGCCGACACATACAAAATACAGCAATTACAAGCCAAGAAGCATGATTTTCAAGATTCGCCGACATGAATGCAAAATAAAGCCGACATAAGCACGGATCCAAAACAAGCTTTCAAAACAGTCTAGGCGTCGCCGACGTCCTGCTCATCACCTACATATATATAGAGAGGGTGAGCTCGGATACTCAGTGAATGGTACTAGAAATAAAGGTTTTGCATGAATATAGCCGAAGTCTTTCAAAACAAAACTCGTCAAAACTTTATCGAACAAGGGATGAACCGTATTCATCTGTTAAATCTTACAACATCGGCGAAGCAAGGGATGAACCGTATTCATCAATCAAATGTCACAACATCGGCGAAGCAAGGGATGAACCGTATTCATCAATCAAATGTCACAACATCGGCGAAGCAAGGGATGAACCGTATTCATCAATCAAATGTCACAACATCGGCGAAGCAAGGGATGAACCGTATTCATCAATCAAATGTCACAACATCGGCGAAGCAAGGGATGAACCGTATTCATCAATCAAATGTCACAACATCGGCGAAGCAAGGGATGAACCGTATTCATCAATCAAATGTCACAACATCGGCGAAGCAAGGGATGAACCGTATTCATCAATCAAATGTCACAACATCGGCGAAGCAAGGGATGAACCGTATTCATCAATCAAATGTCACAACATCGGCGAAGCAAGGGATGAACCGTATTCATCAATCAAATGTCACAACATCGGCGAAGCAAGGGATGAACCGTATTCATCAATCAAATGTCACAACATCGGCGAAGCAAGGGATGAACCGTATTCATCAATCAAATGTCACAACATCGGCGAAGCAAGGGATGAACCGTATTCATCAATCAAATGTCACAACATCGGCGAAGCAAGGGATGAACCGTATTCATCAATCAAATGTCACAACATCGGCGAAGCAAGGGATGAACCGTATTCATCAATCAAATGTCACAACATCGGCGAAGCAAGGGATGAACCGTATTCATCAATCAAATGTCACAACATCGGCGAAGCAAGGGATGAACCGTATTCATCAATCAAATGTCACAACATCGGCGAAGCAAGGGATGAACCGTATTCATCAATCAAATGTCACAACATCGGCGAAGCAAGGGATGAACCGTATTCATCAATCAAATGTCACAACATCGGCGAAGCAAGGGATGAACCGTATTCATCAATCAAATGTCACAACATCGGCGAAGCAAGGGATGAACCGTATTCATCAATCAAATGTCACAACATCGGCGAAGCAAGGGATGAACCGTATTCATCAATCAAATGTCACAACATCGGCGAAGCAAGGGATGAACCGTATTCATCAATCAATGTGGAGCCTCAAATGTAATTTTTGAAATTTTAAGTGCATCCGTCACACAATTTGGGGAGGGAAGAAAGCTTTTTTCTTTTCTTGGCATTGGTACTGCTCTGGTGGTCGTGATGGCAAATCACATTCTCAAAACAAGCTTTATATGCATACAAATGATCCCGGCATTCTCTCCAGATCCAAGTCAACAACAAAGCAAAACAAGCTGGGAGTCTAAACACTGCTCCCGTCTCATGGAAACATACTGGGTACCAACCAGGTCTTTGCCGAGGTCCCACACTTCCTTGCCGAGGTGTGGTCCCGCTGGCCTTAACCCAAAAGCAAAGTCGGGGAAAACCTGGGTTTCCCCTTTGAAGAACACGAAGAACATGATGAACATGATCATGAGAAAGATGAATGTAAGATCAAAACTTATTACAAAATCTGAGATTTCGTGCCATGATTCCAAAACATGGACCTGGGTACCCATACAAGAAAGTCATGCAAGAACAAACATAAAAACATGGTTTTCGTTCCAAACTTTCGGATCAAAACGAGGCTTTCTTCAAGAACGTCTGAAAAACCATTTTCTCTTTTCAAAACCAACTTCAAATCGATGCATGACATGCAAAACGGATTCGATCATGCAATGCAGCTAGATGATCAACAACGACAATCAAAGTAGATCAAGATTCTAACCTCAAAACTCTAATCCAACGGATCAAACCACGAAGATCAAGCTTGGAAGACTTACTCTCACTCAAGAACTTCTCTTCCTTCTCTCTAGAGCTTCTCTCTCTAAAGGCAAAGATTTGAGACAAGAAAATGATTTGTTTCAAGGTCTGCCGGCTGTCTTAACAATCAGCTCGGACACGTGGCGCTACCGGGTTGGTTCAACTCAAAAAGGTGATTGATTCATAAGACAAGTCTCTGACAAAGCGTATGCAGCAAGCTCGGCAAGATACATCGGCAAGAAATGACATCGGCTCAAATCAAGGATCCGGCAACAGGATAACAAAACATCGGCTAGGGAGGACGACACTTGACTAAGCTGTGCCACACCTTGGCCGGGGTGTGCCACATCTCGGCCTAGGCCATACCTGCCTGCAGACAAGGTTCACTGGGTGCAAAACATCTCGGCAATAAATGCCCGAGGTGTAGGTGGGGGTCGACCAAGGTCTCAAAATAGTTCTAAGCACAAGGGTTCAAAGGCGAACTAAGCTCAAGATGACCTCGGCCACACACGCCAAGCAAAGATCAAAATCATGCAAGCAACTTTAAGCGAATCAAGACAAGACAAAACCTTCAAAACAATATAACAAGGCAAGATCATGCAGGAATGTATGCAAACATGACAAGAGTAAGGTGAGGGTTGTTACACACTCTATTATATTATGTATGTAGGTGAGCAGGCGCGTGACCATGCCTAAGCTACTACCTACAGTTTTGGGTCAGCCAGCAACTGTGCCTCCCGGGGAGGTTCCCTTTGAAATGTTTAGTTTGTAACCTTGCTACAGATGTTTTTGCTTTGTTTTGTTTATCTATATATTGGGCTAAGTTCCCTTTTGGCTTTATCTGTGTACTTGAGTGACGTAAGACTCATGTATTTATGATGTCATGTATATATATATATAAGTTGTTTTGAAGTTTTCTGTCTCATATACGCTAACACAACTCTACGGTCATTGTATATTTTCTATATTTTGCTTCTGCAGCTCCTTATTATATGTTATTCTGTTAAGAGGCCTTTGGTAATCCAAGAATTACTGGTCGGTTACGACGTTAAACCCATAAGGGCAGGTTTGGATCGTAATAGACTGGTATCAGAGCACGCCTTATACTGCACACACAGGTCCAAATGAGCTATAGGATGTCCTTGTAAGAGTTAGGGGCATTCCATCTGCATGTGTGAGTGTGTTTTAATTTTTGTGCATGAGAAAACTGTATCAGAACATGAATACATGAAATTGAAACGAATGAATTAGGAGTAAATGTTCCGAACACTGTGAAAAGAACTATTTACCTGTGTTTATTATTCTTTTGTTACCTATAGCTAATGGAGAATGCAAGAAGTAGTGATGCAAGTGAATCCTTAGAGGCTCGAATGAGCTGAATGGAACAAATGATTACCGCTCTAACTAAAGCAATAACACAACAACAAAGACAACAATTGATGCCTCCTCCGGTCCAAGTTGAGATGGATAATAATGACATCATCAACCTAACGCATAAATTCATGAAGATGAAACCGCCAACTTTCTTGGGTGGTATTGAACCGTTGAAAGCGGAGACATGGTTACTGGAAATGGAGAAGTTATTTGAAGTGTTCCCCTGTACTGAGACTAAACAGGTTTTGTTGGCCACTTACACTCTTAAAGATGAAGCACAGAGATTGTGCTTATTGATCCAAAATAGTAATGGGAATATGACTTGGGCTCAATTCAATGAGATCTTCTATAACAAGTACTTTCCTCAATGCTTTAGAGCCCGAAAAGTTTCTGAATTCCAAGAACTGAAGCAAGGGAAGATGTCTGTAGCTAAGTACGAGGCTAGGTTCACCGAGTTGGCCAGATTTGCTCCTCATATGGTGGACACAGATAATAAGAAAGTACGAAAGTTTGAGGGAGGACTAGATCTGGAAATACTTGATCGAGTAGGCATCTTGAAATTGCCTATTTATGTGGAAGTGCTTGACAGGGCATTGATGGCAAAAGCTATACTAGCAGCAAAGAAACAAGCTACAAGTCCAACAACTAAATGGAGAGGTAAAAGGACCGAATTCAATTTCAAAAAGGGCCGATCATTTTCAAAGAAGCAAAATATTAGATCCTCAAGTAGCTCACGCCAATGCGGTGGATCTATGCCAGTTTGTCCAAAATGTAGAAGGAAACATAAGCGCATGTGTCACCATGCATCTGGTGCTTGTTTTCAATATGGCAAGACAGGCGACATGATTAGAGATTCCCTATAAGATTCGACATGACTAATCGTCCTGCAGCAAGTTCGACCGGATCTGCTCCTTCACCAAGAACGAATATGAGAACCAATACTGGAGGTGAAACTTTGAGACAAGGCCAGATTTTTGCATTAGTACCTGGGGATATGCAGAATATTGAGTCAGTGGTGTCAGGTATAATCTCTATCTGTGCTCAGAATGCCTATGTGTTGATTGATTCTGGTTCCACACATTCATTTGTATCGCATGCTTTTTCTCGAAAGTTAACTAGACTATTAAAACCTATGAACTGTTTATTATCTGTATCTACACCGTGTGGGGGTTCTATGATATGTGCTTATGTTTATCCAGCATGTGATATTATGATTGGCAATATGACACTGTATGTTGATTTGTTACCCTTAAGCATTGATCATTTTGATTATATTCTGGGTATGGATTGGTTGACCAAATATTATGCCACCATTGACTGTGTAAGAAAATCTGTTGTGTTTAGACCACCTAGTATGTCTGAGTTTGTTTTTACTGGAAATGGAGTAGTTCCTCCGCCGTACTTGATTTCATTTATGAAAGCTAGGAAATTGTCAAGAAAAGGTTGTCGGGGCTTCTTGTGTTGTGTGTTGACTGTACCTTCGGATAGTGTTAATGTGGACACAATTCATGTGGTCTGTGAATTCCCTGATGTATTTCTTAATGACTTACCTGGGGAGTTAATTGATAGGGAAATCGAGTTTAGTATTGATGTTATACCTGGGACACAACCAATTTCTAAAACTTTATATAGAATGTTCACTTTTGAATTGAAAGAATTGAAAGTCCAACTCCAAGAACTCTTAGACAAGAAATTCATCCGTCTGAGTACGTCACATTGGGGTGCTCCAGTCTTATTTGTAAAGAAGAAGGATGGGTCTTTAGGTTTATACATAGACTATCGTGAATTAAATAAAGTAACCGTGAAGAACAAATACCCACTATCCTGGATAGATGACCTATTTGACCAACTCCAGGGATTTTCTAAAATTGACCTTAGATCCAGGTATCACCAGTTAAAGGTCAAGACAGAAGACATAGAGAAGGCTGCATTTAGAACTAGATATGGGCACTATGAATTTTTGGTAATGCCATTTGGAGTAACTAATGCACCTGTAGCATTCATGAACTTAATGAATATGGTTTTCAAATAATTCCTTGATGAATTTATAGTTGTGTTTATTGATGATATATTGATTTATTCTAAAAGCAGCGAAGAACATGAAAATCATCTGAGAATTGCTTTACAGACCCTAAGGGAAAAGAAGTTATATACAAAATTTTCCAAATGCGAATTTTGGCTTGACAATGTGGTATTTCTGGGACATGTAATCAATAAGGAAGGTATCTCCGTTGACCCACAGAAAATTGAAGGTATTGTGGACTGGCCTAGACCAACCAATGTATTAGAAGTTTGAAGTTTTCTAGGACTTGCAGGATATTATCGCAGATTTGTAAAATATTTTTCCAAACTTGCTTTGCCACTCACTCAATTAACACAGAAAGCTACACCATTTTCTTGGACTGATCAAAGAGAGCCTTCATTCCAAGAGTTAAAGACCAGATTAGTAACTGCTCCAATTTTGACTTTGCCTACTAGTACTGATGGATTTCAAATTTACAGTGATGCTTCTTATAAAGGCTTGGGGTGTGTGTTGATGCAAAATGGAAAAGTAACTGCTTATGCCTCTTGGCAACTCCATCCTCATGAAAAGAATTACTCAACTCGTGATCTTGAACTGGTGGCTGTAGTGTTTGCTTTGAAAATCTGGCGTCACTATTTGTACGGCGTAACTTGTGAAATGTATATCGATCACAAAAGTTTGAAATATTTCTTTACCCAAAAAGAACTGAACATGAGACAAAGAAGATGGTTAGAGTTGATCAAAGACTATGATTTGCAGATTATGTACCATCCAGAGAAAGCTAATACAATGGCAGATGCTTTGAGCCAAAAATCAATGGGAAATTTGTCAAGTTTGCTCACCGGTCAGAAAGAATTGCTATATGACTTGGAAAAGAATGAAATTGAAATTGTATTGCGTGAACAAGGTGGAATTCTAGCTGCTATCTCTGCCCAGCCTGCAATCATTGAAGAAATTAGAGAGAAATAACTGCAAGATGAATTCTTGAAAAAGATTGTGAATGAGTTTGACTCAAAACTAAGGCCCGGGTTTGTACTTGAGAACAATGTGTTGAAATATCTAGGTCCCCTTTGTGTGTCGGATTGTTTTGACCTGAGAAAACGCATCACGACTGAAGCTCACAATTCAAAGTTTGCTATGCATCCGGGAAACACAAAGATGTATCATGACTTGAAAGAGAATTTCTGGTGGTCGGGAATGAAAAAGTGTATTACAGATTCTGTGGCTCGATGTTTACAATGCCAAAAAGTTAAAGTTGAACATCAACGACCTGCTGGATTGCTACAACCACTTCCAATACCGGAATGGAAGTGGGAACATATCACGATGGACTTTATTGTGGGATTGCCTCGCTCTCCTCGAGGTATGGACTCTATCTGGGTAATTGTTGATCGTTTGACTAAATCCACACATTTCTTACCTGTCAAATCTTTGTATAATGCGGGTAAGTTGGCTAACTTGTATGTTAATGAGATTGTAAGATTACATGGCATGCCAGTATCTAACAGAGATCCTAAGTTCACTTCAAGATTTTGGCAGAGTCTATAACAAACTCTAGGGATTGAATTGAGGCTAACTAGTGCTTATCACCCACAAACAGATGGTCAATCTGAACGGACCATTCAGACGTTGGAAGACTTGTTACGGATGTGTGCCCTAGACTTTCAAGGCAGTTGGGAAACCTATTTACCATTAGTCGAATTTGTGTACAACAACAGCTATCATTTGAGTATCTGTATAGATCCTTATGAAGCTTTATATGGTAGAAAGTGTCGATCATCGATTTGCTCGGCCGACGTAGGCGACAGACCTTTATTGGGACCAGAACTTGTGCAAGAAAAAACTGAGAAACTGAAACTGATTCAACAACGTCTGAAAATTGCACAAAGCCGTCAAAAGAGTTATGCAGATGTCCGGAGAAGGGATAGGGAATACGAAGTCGGAGATCACGTATTTATCAAAGTAACTCCGATGAAGGGCCAAATGCGGTTTGGACTGAAAGGCAAATTAGCACCGAGATATGTTGGACCGTATGAGATTCTTGAGAAAATCAACCCGGTGACATATCAGGTAGCCTTACCACCAGTCATGGAACATATAAACAATGTTTTTCATGTCTCTATGCTTTAGGATTATTTGAGAGACCCATTACATGTAATTGAGCCAACCCATGTGCATATACGTACGAAGAATGACCTATTCAAATTGTGAAATGCCGAATCAAAAGATTGAGGAACAAATTATACCATTGGTAAAAGTTGATTGGCAAAACCATGGAGGAACTTATGCAACATGGGAAACAAAAGAAGATATGATGAGGAGATATCCGGATTTATTTCTGTTGGATCCAACATTCTTCCAAAACGAAGGTAACTCGAGTTTGGAGGACCAAACTCTTTAAAGGGGGAAGATTGCAACAACCCCGACCTTTAATTAACGATAATCCATGATTAAGAATGCTTAATAAGTAATTAAAGTGAAATTTTGCATTCATTACGTGTGTTATGTGTTACATGAGTTTTCTATCTGTCTTGTGTATGAATATTTGTCTCTAAATTTGTTTTATTTTGTAAATTGAAGGCCCTATTGGCATTCGATCATGAAATTGACTTGGTTTTTGTATTAATTGGAATTTTTAGAACATTATGGTAGGTTCAATTGAAATTCCATTCGGAACGAATTAATTAGAATAAAATAATGTTCATTTGATTAGTGGTAAGCTCAATTGATTAAACTGCCTAATCAAGCCTATATAAGGCTAATTTAACCCCTTGAGATCATTCATGCACCTTCATTTCGTCCTCCTTGAGCCCAAAAGCGTGAGAGATGGAGAGAAATGAGAGATTTGAGCTCAACTAAGGGGAATTGCTAGGGAGACAAAAGATTGGACTTAGAGATTCAAGAATTAAGCCTCTAGCTCTCATATTGGGAAGTCTAGACAAGAATTCAACCTTTGGATTGTACAAATACGATGTGTAGGATTTGAACTCTAAAGAATTAAGTTGGTTGATACAAGAATTAAGTTAGAATTGAAGAGAATTGAACCATATCATGCATACATGCTCATTTCATCACAATTTGAGATTGTTTTCAAGTAATTTCCTCTTGCATGTCCTTGCCTTGATCTGCTTCTAAGAATTCAACATGTTTTTGAGTTGGACACCTCATTGGATCATGTTTTGAAAGCTTTGAACTTGCACCTTTACATGCATGATATATAATGATATGTTTTCACAATTTGAATGTTGAGTTTAAAACAACTGAGAAAGCTTTTGGACTTAATTTTGTGAAATGATTTAGAATTCACCATGTTTTATCCATTTACAAGTATTTTCTCAAGTTTCCTTAAGTTTTTGGCCCAAAAGACCATGATTTATAGCTTTTGGAATTGAATTTTGCACTTGGCAGAACAATCTGGAAATTCCAGATTCTACCTCTCCACTCGAGCGATGAATCTTGCGCTCGAGCGACTACTCTATGATCTTTCACTTTTGCCTGAGTGACCAAAAGTTAGCTCGAGCGTGAAATGCAAGCTCCCAGAAGTTTCATCTTTTTGCAGATCGCTCGAGCGACAAGAGTTGCGCTTGAGCGAGGAGTTGAGTCTCACGCTCGAGCGACCATCGAGTGGCCGTCAGGCGGAAAAATCACACAACTAGTACATTTTCAAAGTTTACAAACCGCTCGAGTGAAGGAACTTGTGCTCGAGCGTCCCCTCACATGTTTTCATGTCTGCTCGAGCGGGACCCTCGTTTTTAGCAAGTTTTGTTAAGGGTTCCAAAGTGCATTTTAGCATCCACATTACATCCTAGGCATTCTTAGGCCATGATTAAGATTCAATAAAAGGTTAAGACCTAGAAACATACTAAGAATGAGACGAAAGAAGTTATGTACCCAACTGTAGACACCCTATTTTTAACCGCCCTTAAGACTTGGGCGCCTCAGGTTGATCACTCAATGATGAAAGTTATGCTGTACAAATGTTCAATTTCTTCAGCAAGAAGAGCTTCTAAATCCTAACCTTACACCCCATATTTGGACCAAAACTTTTTTTTCACCAAAACTATTTTAGACCTTAAAACCATCTCTTTCAAAATATTTTTGAAAATGTTTCTATGATGTTCCGAAGCTCGCATTTCGTTAAAAATTACACTTTTCGGTAAACTGAGTAAGGACAAAGTGAAAATAAATGAAACAAAGGTGAACCCTTTGAAAAATCTGTAAAAAATTCTTATTTATAGGTTTGGAGTTGAAGAAAATAGAAGGAGAGGAAAGAAAACTAGTTAGGGAAGAAGTTGGGCATGAAACCGTTAACAGAGAACTGAGCAGCCTTCACTAAATTAGGAATACCTTTTTGTACACTTCAACTGTAGTTGTGAGGCCATCACCATTGGAAAGTGGACTTCCAAGGCTTCAATTTAGACGCAAGAATCTCCTAAAGCTGAGTTCGAATGAGAGGGATATGACCATTTGAAGTTAGGCATCCATCCGGTTAAGATAGAAATGAGAAACATTCACTAAAATAGACATATCTCTTTGCACAATTAGAATTTAGATGTGAGGTTTCCACCATTAGAAATTAGAATTATGGGGCTTCAATTTACACTCAAGAATGACCTAAAACCGAGTCTGGATGAAGGAGATATGCCCATTTGAAGTCGGGCCTAGAAGTAGATTTTTTGTGACCTACAATTTACACTTCTAGCCTGCCGGCCACTAATGAAAAACATAGATATTTTTGGCCAGATGTCTCCCAAAAGCTCCAGCTGTTTTAGGCTTGATATTTTCGACCTAAGGGGCTGTTTTTCTATATATAGGGGGTCTTTCTTAGTTTAAGGTTGAAAAAAAATCCAAAAGTTCCAATTCTTGAAGTTATCTCTCTATCTCTATCTTACAACACACACACCTTACCAAAACACTTCCTAAACCAATATTAGAGCTCTCCTTGCTAGGATTATTGAGTCCAAATTTTAGTCGTTGAGAGTGAGAACTTGTTGGTTTGTGAATAGAAGTGTTATTTCTCTTCAAGAGGTATAACTACTAGCTCCTTTGCACTACTTCTTTTCTATATTTTCTTTCTAATTTTGAACTATTTTTCAACTAGTTTTATGGGCTGAAGCTTGTGGCTTAAGGCTATTAAAGGTAGAGGGGTTAATCACCCTTCTTTGAACCTTGTTCTCTAAGCCTTTACACTTGTGTTTCCCATCTCTTCATTAACGTTTTTTGAGCTTTTTACCATTGATTTTTAGAGGTTTTCAGAGGCAAAAAAATTGGTTTTGAAGTACCAAAAATGGAGGGGTTAGCCACCACCCCTTTGACTTGTTTACTAGCTTAAATTGCTCCATGTTTTAGCTTATTATTTTAGCTACTTTTGTCTTCATTGCAGCACATTTTTGTAATATTTTTGGGCTATTTTTTGACTGTCTAAACTTTGAAATTTTGGGTTGAAACTTGTGGTTTAAGGACAATAAGGGTGGAGGGGTGGCTCACCATTCCTTCTACCTAGCTTCCAAGGCCTTTACCCTTGTGTTTCCCCCCTTGTTGTCACCTTTTTTTGAGCTTTTAAATATTGAATTTCAGAGTTATTTCAGTGGCTAAAAACACTTTTTGAAGTCCAAAATTAGAGGGGTTAGCCGCCCCTCTTTGTGTCATGTTCACTAGCTTACATAGCTCTATATTTTAGTTTATTATTTTAGCTGTTTTTGTCTTAATTCTAGCATATTTTAGGACTTATTTAGCACTGTTTTAGGACTGTTTTTAAGTGTTCATTGCTTTTGAGCCTTATATTGTATGCTTGTAGTGTAATTGTCCTCATAAATTTGGTGTTTTAGGCCTTAGACACCACCTAATTTGAGTTGATTGCATTTATTTAGTGTTTTTCTTACTTGTTCTCACCTTTAATCACCTCTGCAACCTCCCTCCTTTCTTGGCTTTTTCTTTGCTTTGAAAGTGGTTTCAAATTATTTGTTTGTTTAAACATGAGATTAAGGTGTCATGCTTAATGGTTTAATCCCTTTGGGGGTTCATTACCAACGATATGATGTCGCTTTAATGCCCAAAACAACACATGGTTTGAGCCCTCTTTCCATTAGAGGACATAAATTCACTTATGGACTTAATTGATTAAAGAATTGAGAGGTAATTAAAATGGAGTAATAAAATTTGTGAATAAAAAAGGTGCAAGATAATAATTTGGTTTGGGTTCAATCGGACATTAATTGAACCCTTGAGTCTTAAGTCGTTTCATACTCATTAGGGATGAAAACAGTTCAAGATTCATTGTCAACTACTTCCCTTGATCTTTCATGATGGGGAGGTGGTTTTGAGAGTCTTATTTTGTTGCATTTATTGAACTTTCACACTTGGTTCATAAGCCATCATGCAATGAAGTTACATCCATTGGTGGTTTGTGAATCAAACTTACCACTCCTTTGAGCTGTTCAAATGATAAAGATGTGAGTTGTGCAAACAAACCCTTGAGAATACGCTGTCCTGCTCTATTTGCTCTTTGTTACAGTAGGAAAGTTCAGTCATCAGTGGCCGACCGGCAACTATTGGTGGCCGACAGACCCCTTTCAGTGGTCGGCAGGTCACCTTCAGTGGACAGCAGGCCCTCTGCCGGCCACCAGTGCAAAATCAAGCAGTGTCCTTTTGAAGCGGAATAGAGATGGTCTGGAGGTGGAAATCAGTACAAGTGCTCTACTATGCAACAGAGGCATTCAACAACAGAAATAGTGGCTTTTTCGGGAGGAAACCATATTCATGCATGAGCCGTCTATCGACCCTTAGGATCTGTGCTATAAATATATTAGTGTTGTGCTTAAAATAGTGGCTTTGTAATTAATTAGTTAGATTAGTTAATTCGCCTTGTGTTGTAATGATTAGTTAGCTAGAATAGTTAATTAATTTATTGTAAAAATTAGTTAAGTAGTTTAGCTAATTATTCATTTGAGTTTGTAATAGTTAGTTAATTAGCTTATATTTAATTAGTTAGCTAGTTAGTTCATTGGGACTCTCCTTCGTGAGAGTGCAATGTTGTAATAATGCGTATGTCTTCTAACCCCACGTCTTTCTCCCTTTTATTTACTAGCTTACGATGGTTAGTTTACAAGCATCATGTTTTGTTTAGCATATCTCATGTTTGCATCCACTAGTCTTCTATGCATCGAGGCTCGGTTCATCATTCTAATTGCATTGTCGTTAAACATTCTTTGAATACGTGCTTAGACCGCATACGATCAAATTGCTTCATATGCCATGTTAGTAGCCGAGCTTAGTAAATTGCATCTCGCATGTATCGCATTAGTCATATCGCATAGTTAAGAATCATGCATTTTTCTAACTCATTTCCCTTTTTTGGCTTGGAGTACTAGGTGAGCCTTTACTCGCTTTAGCATATCGCATGCGTGTGATTATTGCCATGTCTAGCATGTTTGCCATGAGGCTAAATGCTTAAATGATAAACTGGTTGAATGCCTGTGGATGAAGGCTATTTGCTTGAATTGGAATAATTTGAGTAATGTTTATATGCGCTCACTTTTTCAAGTGGTACATATTCGAAACAATTTTCAAAACAAAATTGAGTTAAGTGTTCCAATTTTTGCAAATTAGTCTATACTTGTGTGTATGCGCATCACATAGTAATGTTAGCCTAATAGCCGGAACAAGAGCATATAATGTAGATAAGATTCATATCATGATTAGTAGAGGCCGATCTTTGATCGGGCAAGCGGGGGTGCTCAATTCATGACCTTCTCCTCTTGTACCTAAGTTCTCCAGCCAAGACAATCTTTGTGATGACGGACACGTGGCCTTTGGCACGAGTCATGGGTTTTCTAAATTTTTCAAAAATATTTAGGTGGCGACTCTGTATCTGGCAAAGCAGTCCATTTTTGACAATTTGATTCAAAATTGATTTTTCAAAAGATTTGTCGGATTGGGACTCTTTGGTGATTGTCTATTACACATTGCATGTGTGAAATCAGATTTAGAACCGCGGGAGTTTGATACAGTAGGGCTTAGTTGTCTTCTGAAAGGGGGCACGAAAAAGTTAAGCTACAGTTTCTGGCGACTCTACTGGGGAATTAGAGAACTTGACTTAAAATTCATGATGTGAAATATTATCTATACTTATATGTTTTTTGCATTGCATTTGCATTGGTGTGCTTAAGCCACTGTGTTTGCCATCTGCTATTCCTGGACTGTTTGCCGGAGGCTTGCCCAAAAGCTTGCCAAAAGACTGACTGGTCGCTCTGCCTTGTTGGGAACACAACCCTTGGATTTGGACTACCGCTATACCGCTTGATCCTCCTTTCACTTCTCGGTGTTAGATGTGAGAGGTATATTAGATAGTCTTGCTGAGGTACCCTTTTTTGACCATTCGACCTAGTTGCATATAAAAAAGCCATAGAGACTGTTCCAAACTAGAATAGAATGCTTACTCGAATACAGGATTGCGTGAAACCACTTTGTTTGTGTAGTGAACCCTAGTTCCTGATGAAATTAGGATAGGGTAACCCTATCCCCTCGTATGGGTGTTTTGACTCTTTTTAACTGGTATGTGCTTTACAGTGAAACTGTACAAGAATGTGCATATCAGTTGCAAAGTTTGTATCCATTTTGGGGCAGAATACAGCGGGGAGTACGTTCATTCAGCTGTGATCATATCTATTCTAGTGAAATTGGGCTGAGGTGCTGTCTATTTTCTCTTTTACAAAGTAGGCATGGAACCATAGCTTCAAAAGGCTTTGATATTCCCCAGGTACTCTGGACTCATGTCGGTAGACTTTGTGAGGTCAAAAATTTAGTTCAGAGGCAGCTAGTGTTTGTTTCACTTTCACCAGTATCGAGACGAAAGAAGGCCAGACAGGGTTCACCAGTTCCACTGTTCCAACATTCACTAGTTAGATTACCTTTGTTTAGCTCATCCTGGGCATCTATCCCTATCATGGCTCAGCCTCCGACAAATTTAGAGGAATTATTACTCCATCTGCAGCAAACAGTTAACTCCCTCCAACATGACGTGATCGTCAGGCCGAGGTTACGACCCGTCAGGCCGAGGTTATAACTACCCTCCAGCAACAGCAACCGCAGCCAACAACGACCTCTACATCACATGTACCCACCGCAGCTATCCCTGTGCCCGGTACCATAGCTGATGCTGCCATTGCTCAAGATCCACAAACCGAGGGTGTTTCGATTTTCTCAGTCCAAGTAGAACCTATCTAGACACAAGCTTCCAAAGCCCCGATTTATCAGACCGAGGCACCATTCGAGTTCGAATTTGATCCAATGATGCTTAAAGTCACTAAACTGGAGAAGTTATTCAAAAGAGCGCAAGGGGTTAACTCCATCCTAGACATAGAGGATAGGTACACCGAATCAACAGTTACCTTACCAAAGCGGTTTAAAATGCTGTATATTAATCGTTTTGATGGCTTCGGAGACCCAATGGTACACCTATGGCTATTTTTAGATATTCTACGACCAATGGATTTGACCCGAGTGCAAAAGTTGTCACTATTCAGCCGAACCATGTCTGGAATAGTTGCGATCTGATATGTGAAATTAGAGGACCCTGTGAAACAAAACTGGCAAGAGTTGGCCGAATCCTTCATTGCACAATATTCTTATAACACGCAGATCGAGGTCACAACTCGTGATCTTGAGGTAATGCGTCAAGAGCTGAATGAGGGTTTCTCTAAGTTTGTGACTAGATGTAGGGCCAAAGCATCAATGATGACCACGTGACCTTCCGAAAAGAATTAGATAAAAATGATTGTTCGAAATCTGCACGGCAAGTTGCTGCAGAAGATGATTGTTCTACCTCTATTTACCTTTGCAGAGCTTCATGAATTGGAGGTTCAAATCGAGGATGCCATCAGACAAGGGATCATTGTGGGGGATAATGAGCCTTTGAAGAATAATGTTGTTCGCAGTTCTAATGCTACTACCAGTGGTAGCACAGTTGTGAAATACTCATAAGTAAACACTGTCCCATCAATGGCCAAAAACCAACCACTTCAACTCGGCCCCAAGCCCGAAATTTCCTTCCTCTTTACATGAGTCTCTCTCAAGCCTTGAAAATGATGCTAGAAAAAGGGTACCTAGAGCTCCTAGAACCCTGACCCCTCCCAAATCCTATTCCACCAAGATATGACCCAGCTAAATACTGTGCCTATCATCAGCAGCACGGTCATGATACAAACCGTTGCATCCGCCTTCGTCATAAGATTTAGGATCTTATTGACGAAGAGATCATAGCTCCACCAAAAAAACCTCAGGCCACCACTAACCCATTGTCTTCACACCTTAACCTAATCCATACACTGTCTTCCACCTACAACCCCAGCATATACATCACCCCGGCTCATTTACCCAAGCTTGAGGTGTTCATTCCAGAAAACATGGACTTGTGTATAATGGATGCACTTGAACTCCAATTATCTCAAACCCATGAACCCATTACTTTTGAGCTAATGAGCATGATTGAAGATTTTCAGAGAACTATGGCAGATCTAGCCTTTGGGATTTTGGCTCCATTATCAACCACATCACGTGCTAGAAATTTCACGCCAAAAGGCTCTCCAATCTTGGGGCGAGCTACAATTGAAAGGGCCATCCAGAAGCTATCTCAAGTCTAGGTGATAACATGTCGACAACAGCTGGGCTCTGCTCCGATATAGCGATCAAATCCCTTGGCAAAGTGGAGGCAAGGGGTAAGAACAAGGCTGGGGCAAGTATCGATCCTTATGAACAACTTCAGTGGGCTATTAAGGCGTTGAAGGTCAAAGGGCTGAACAAACAGCAAGTGTTTGCAATTGTTGCAAAGACTGTGAATAACACTTTTGTTGCTCAAGTTGGGAGCATTTTGAATCCAGGGATAAACCATAAAAAGGGATGTTTTGCGAGAAACACCCCTTTCAGCTCCAATCCTACACCCATAAGAAGTCATCAAACCCAGTCAACACTTGCCAACCCCTCTATCAACCCTGGTAGGACTGGAAACCGTACCTTCAATCCCCTTTACACGACCTTGTCCAAAGCTTTCTGAATCCTCATAGGACAAGGCCATCTCAAACCCCTTAACCCTCGTCCTCTCCCTAATCCCCTTCCATCCAGGTATAATGTTGCCAAGTACTGTGCCTTCCATCAACAAACTGGCCATGACACTAACGGTTGTTTTCGTCTTCGCCATGAAGTTCAAGATCTGATTGACAATAAGGTCATCACTCCACTGGGTCCTACAATGTCTATCAGTGTTGGGTCGATGAACTTAGGGGATAATGTGACTATGTGATTAGAGATGAACCACCTGCTGATGGCGCTCATTTTACTCCAAATGTGGTGGATGGCACGCACTGTTTTAGCACTTTGAAAATGCTATTTATTGTACTTTCAGACTTGGGTATTGAGTCAGTCTTGTTGTTTTGAGTCAGTCTTGTTGTGTTAGAATCAGGTGATTTCGGGCGTGTTAACTCAGACATCACATCACATCACTGTCTTGTTTTGTTTGTCTTTTTCACTCTTTGAGTTTGTTTCTACCATTGAGCCAGTTGTGCCAGCAGATTTGAATGAAATGACAGTACTTTTCCACTTACTTCTCTATGCCTTTAAATCATTGCATTGACCAAAGTTTTTCAAAACTGTTTCCAAAACTGTGATGAAAATAAAGAGGAAGGAATTCCTCGGGATTTGCAAAAATTTGATCAACTGAGAGAAAGAGAGGCCTGCTAAGCCCCTAATGAATGAAATCATGTCTCTTAATGTGAGTACTGAGAAGGGTCATGGCTTGATCCAGATTGGTTCTACATTGTCTTTAGAAGAGCATAAGCGACTAGTTGCTTTATTAAAAGAATTTTGAAAACGTTTTGTGTGGTTCTACGAAGACATGCCTGGAATTGATCTTGAGATTGTACAGCATAAGATCACTCTCAGCCTCAAAACTTGACCCATTTGCTTGCAAACCTTAAACCTTGTTTTAGAATGTTCAACAATCAATCATAATATGAGGTTTACGTGGCCAACTTGGAAGTAGCTCTTGAACAAGGGGCAATAAGGTCATATGTCATCAAAGGAAGCTTGCATAGTTGGATTAGAAGCAGCCCTTGAACTAAGGGCAAAAAAGGTCAGATACACTAGAAGATTCAAAAATAGGTCATTTCTGAAGCCAATGGAGATCGACAAGAAAGCCAAATCCCAGAATTTGAGAGAAGAAAATTTTTGTTGAAGGACAATCAAGTTCAATCCATGACACTAGGGGCAAATTTAGAGCCAATTGGATGGGCTCTTATATCATCAGTGAACAACAGCCATTCTCCTGGATTCAGATGGCTTAAAGATCCTACGACCGATCAACATGGACAAGTTAAACTTTTCTATTCGTGAGAGGCTCTCTGGGCTGAAAACCCAGAAGGACGACCCAGGAAAAAGTTAGAGCAAGAAAAAAATGAAAACAAAAAATGAAAAAGAAAAAGAAAGAAAAATGAAAGGAAAAAATAGAGCTCGCAAGGTTGAAAACTCAGAAGGTCGGCTTTGGAAAAAGTTAAAGCGTAAAATGAGAGAGTTAATACCCGAGTGCACCCTAAACCCAGAACTATGTAAAGCCTGATTCCCATCTTTGGGATACGTAGGTAACTTCATCCTGAAGTTCGGCCCCAACCATTTTCAGCCTACTTGTCTCATCCATGTTGGTTGGCTTATCCTTGTTCAAACTCAGCTATCCTATCTATGTGCAAATTGGCTAATTTTCGTGCTCATCTTCGTTCAAAATCGATTGTCTATTTCATTAGAAGATTCAGCTACAAAACAATTCAAGTTCAAATTTGAGGTTGCGCATCTCGAGAGTTAATTCCTCGTTGGTCGAGTAGTGGCCGTTTGCAAACAGTTTTGAGAATTTTTAGTGAAGTTGACTAATTCTCTTGAAAATTATTCCATTTTTCCAAAACTAGACTATTTCTTGGACCTAAAAAAGGAAAATTTTCAGTGCTCATAGCCTGACTTACATGATTTCAAAGTAGAAAGTTGAACAAGCATGATAAACTAACTCTCATGTTGGTCAAAATTGTTTTAGCAGAAAGCCAAAAACAAAAAATGGTCAAAATGATGAAGTAGGGGCATAATCGAGTCATGTTTTCTATCACTACAAGAAATTCCACTTTTGGCAACTACTTTTGGCGACGACGTCAATTTTTCATCGCTAAAAGTATATTTTTGGCGACACAGTGATCAATTTCGTTGGTAAAAGTATACCTTTACCGACGCAATTTGTTGTCGTCGCTAAAAAGGCATAACATTATTTTAGCGCCAATTTTTTTGGTTGGCGCCAAAATTTCAAAACTTTTATCTACGAGGCTTATGTTTTAGCAACACAATGAGCGTTGCTATTAGTGTGCTTACTTTTGGCGACGACAAGTTGGCGTAGGTAAAGAGTTAACCATTTAGCGACGATGACACTATTCGTCGGTAAAAGTTTTGCTAGTGGAATGATGTGATATAGTGATTTGTATTTTTTATTACAATTTTCTAAAGAGTTTTAAATATTCTAGTTACTGAATTGTAAAATTAAAATGATTATTGAATTAGATCACAAAATGAACCCATTAAGCCCAAACACACTCTTAAGTTGAGATGGCTAATTTGAGATAATTTAAACTTTTTCAAAGATTATGCTTAGATTATCAATTTCAATATGTTTGGTTTTATTTTCAGAAACTAGTTTCAATTTTTTTTTCCCCTAAAAAACTAAAAAAAATTGGGTGAAATAAAAAATACTTATTATTTTTGTATATTTTTATCTTTTACGTCATAAACACTTTCTAAAATTTTTAAAATATAATTTTGATTTTTATTGCTCTCAAATTATTTTTAATTTTTTCAAAAAAACAAATCTAAAAATTGTTTTGAAATTATTATTATCATTATTATTTTGGTTGTGATCTGATTATCGGGGCAATGGCAAATTTCCTCTTAAAATTCCCTCTTTTTTTTTCCCTCATCAAATCTCCCCTCATCCATCTTCACGATTTCACTCTTCACTACCACAAAAATAGTTAAAGATCACACTTTGACAATTGAAAATATCTCATTTTTAGTGAAAGTGTGATAAAAAAAAATTAGATCGATATTTTAATCACACTTCATTTGGGTGAGTGTGATAATATTTATTTTTAATCTCACTTTTTAAATAAGTATGATTATATCTTCTTTTTATATAACATTTTTTAAATAAGTGTGATTGTATGTATTTTTTTTAATTTTAATTTTATATAAAACAATTTCCTTTTTTCTGATTCATAAAAATTCAAACTGGCCTTGACCTTTTTTATTTATTTTTTATTCCGTAGTAGAGCAACCCACACACACAACACACAATACAATTCATTTTTTTTTTAGATTCCCAAACCTATCTCTCACTCACTCCTCTCTCCAAACCCTAGCCCAACATCCTTTGATCGGCGGCGACTACGAGCAGCAGCGGCCTACAGCAGCAGTGAGCGACTGAGGTCTCCAAGATACAAAACACAATATGTTCAAATAAATTGTGCCATTTATGTTTCTAAACGTAATCTGAAGAATATGAGCAATTCGATAGGCCATAACTTGATTCACCATAATTCACTTGCTCTTGTGGTGCTAGAGCATCAAAGTAAGATCAATTCCTCTTGCATTTCTGGTTACAATTTGTTTCAAGTTCAGGCAAATTCACAGATTCGAAAGTCGCATATCACTTCCAAATTCTGGGGAAAATATCTGAATTTACGAAAAACGAAGTTGCCGATGGGAACAAATCGAGTGATTTCTGTTTTTCCTCAGTCTGTGTTAGCCACCGATCCAACTTCTAAGGTACACTATCAATTTCTAACCTATTCTCCCCCCCTTGCACCGTTTACGTCATTGTGTTCAATTGAATGAATTTATTAGTCCAATTGATTATCTCGTTAGTATTTTTAACTCATGTTTATAATTTTTCACACATGCCACTTATTTGTTTATTTTTCATATAAAAAAATTATAAAAAAAAAAAAAAAACTCAATTGAACCAAATTGAGACAGTGATAAATTCATGGTTAAAATCGAGTCAATTGAAATTATAGGGAGTAAAATGACACAGGAAGTAACAAAGTACATAGACTACCATTTTAATTTGCCCATTGAATAACTTTTGGAATCAGCTTTTGGGTTTTTTCCATTTTGGTTGAAAATTTTTCAATGTGAAGAGAAATGACAGATATTACAAACGATGATTTGAGTTACTGGTTTGGATGTCAGTTGATTTTGACTATTTCTTTCATTGTAGCAACTCACAAAAAGTTCAACCTTGATGGAAATACGAAATTACAAGTATTAACACCATAGGCTTTTGCATTTGTAATTGACCCCAGAAATTTTGTTGGGTTTAGATGAATTCAAATATATTAGCTAATACGAAATTTTGCAGAACAATATGCTTTCAAATATTTCTGGCAATGCTAGCCTCCCTGCAAATGTCACTGTTAGGTTTGTTTTCCATCTTCATCCACAATGAAATATCTTTATATGCATGTGTTTCCTTGGTAAAAATCTAAAATTTTACCTTTTAGATTCATTCAAGTAAGATAAAGACATATTTAGCAGGTTCAAAGAGTTATCAAATTCCTCTTCTGTTATTCATTTGAAAATTTTGCAGGCTTCAAGGAAATCCAATATGCTTGAATACCAACCTGGTCCTGTTCTGTGGACCTCAAAATGAAAATGAAACTGTCAGTCATACCCCAAGCGCAACAAACTCTAATGATAATTGTCTGGTGTAATCATGCCCTTATGAATATGCCCCAAACTCACCATGCTTCTGTGCTGTGCCTGTGATCGTTGGATATTATATTAGCTAATACGAAATTTTGCAGAACAATATGCTTTCAAATATTTCTGGCAATGCTAGCCTCCCTGCAAATGTCACTGTTAGGTTTGTTTTCCATCTTCATCCACAATGAAATATCTTTATATGCATGTGTTTCCTTGGTAAAAATCTAAAATTTTACCTTTTAGATTCATTCAAGTAAGATAAAGACATATTTAGCAGGTTCAAAGAGTTATCAAATTCCTCTTCTGTTATTCATTTGAAAATTTTGCAGGCTTCAAGGAAATCCAATATGCTTGAATACCAACCTGGTCCTGTTCTGTGGACCTCAGAATGAAAATGAAACTGTCAGTCATACCCCAAGCGCAACAAACTCTAATGATAATTGTCTGGTGCAATCATGCCCTTATGAATATGCCCCAAACTCACCATGCTTCTGTGCTGCGCCTCTGATCGTTGGATATCGGTTGAAAAGTCCTGGATTCAGATATTTTGAGCCGTACTGGGTTCCATTTGAGATGTACCTCACAACAGGTCTTAAATTGAACATTTTTCAGCTTGAGATTGTTTCTGTTTTATAGGAAGAAGGCCCTCGACTGAGAATGGACTTGAAGATTTTTCCTGTATACGTTGACAACACCTCTTCTCACATCTTCAATACGACCGAGGTTCAACGAATCCGGGGCATGTTCACAGGATGGCATATTCCTGATAGTGAAATTTTTGGACCTTATGAACTTCTTGATTTCCCTCTGTGGTTCCCTTATGTAGATGGTTTGTCTTCTAAACCTTATCTGACAAATGTTTTTGTTTCTTGTTTTTTAGCAATCTGTCAGCAGCTCCTCGCACCTTTGACCTGAGGTTCAAAGAGTCATGCTCAAAACCAACAGGCTCAAGGAGGTCTTATCTGACATGTTTTGTTCAGGAATATGATGAAATAGATATAGTGATCTTATTAGTTATGGTCTTTGTATATCTTTCATTGTGAGAAGGTTGTCACGTTTTTTTTGGGCTCTAGTTGAAAATATGGGTAGCTAGTTTACCCTCCATGTGTATACTAGTGATGTTTACCCCTGGTGTGGCAGTACGAATGGTTTGCACACTATAAAAAATAAAATAAAAAAAACTAGCTAATGCTCCTATTAGCTGGAACTGTAGTGGATGATGCTTGGATCATGGTGTTGGATGATCTATCGGGGGGGGGTGGTTTACATTGATCTTAAAGTCGGCCACAAATAGTGACCTATGCCATTTTAAACAACGAAGTGCATAGTCATGCTTTCCAATTTTTGTATGCAATCAAGGATGGATTGAATTGGTTTGTGCTTATTACTTTTATTTCTATTGCAGTGATCCCCTCTTCCACTTCAAAATCTGGAATTAGCAAGGGGGCACTAGCTGGCATTGTAGTAGGAACAGTTGCAGGTGTAGTTATATTATCTACTGTTGTGTCACTTCTCATATGGAGATTGCATATGAATAAATACACCGCAGTTTCAAAAAGACGTCGATGTGAGTATCTTATAATTACCAATATCTGAGGTGGAAGTAAATTTATCATGATTCTCCATTATTTTGTCCCTACTTTTTGTAGTTGACCATAAGTATTTCAAAATGTTGGCAATTTTGATAAATATTCTAATTATTAATTCTATAAAAAAAAATATAAAATACTCAGATCTATTATAGTAATCATTGGCTGCTTTAAACCAAGGTGGCTATTTGATATTTTTTCAAAGATCTGGTTTCAATATATGACGTTTATCATGATAGCTTTCGTAGATGAACAGGAAGCTGCCAGTTTCCAAATTTTAGCTGTTCTATGGATACATGAAAGTGATGTATACGCATATTATCCCTCTGGAATTACCCTTCCAACTTATCAAAAGCCAGTTTCCAAATTTCAACTGTTCTATGGATACATGAAAGTGATGTATACGCATATTATTCCTCTGGAATTACCCTTCCAACTTATCAAAATAGCATGTTTGATTTTTGTTGAGATTAAAACTTCAAAAAATTGTTTTATAATGGACAAACTTAAATAAGCACTTGTTCAACCCTGAGTAATAGGATTTAAAATTACCATGATTTACCATGGGCCTTGTGGGTTTGTAGAATGCATTCACCTTCCAAGACCAATGTAAGGGCACAAGTGACCGCAGAGGTTGGGAATGTCAACAATAAACATTTTGTATTAGCTCTCAAGGTAATGATACAAGATTGCAGGAACAGTGAGACACTTGGATCCCTTGTTCAAATTTTGAGTTTTGTAATTGGAAATTATGCAGGTTAAGAGTATGCTTGATCCTTGTGAAGATGAAAATGATGACATTCAAGACGATGATGTGAGCTTGGGAGCTGATTTTGTACAAAGGGATGAGCATTCTGAATCTGTCAGTGAGGTGCTGTGTTAACATTTCGTTACTATTTGTTCTCCATGAGCTTCACTAACTGCTGAAAGCTTGATTTACCATATAGAACAAGTGTTTAGTTAACTACTTGTCAATTTGTAACCCACTTTAGGTTAGCCATTCGCAAGATAACCAATACATAGTCACGCCAATAGGTAATTACATGTCTTTGTGCTCGGCTGTTTCAGCTTGTTTACATATTAGGTGTTTCCAGTATTCTCTGAAGTTTGAAATGTGAATGACATTAGTTCTTTTGACAGATAAGCAGTAGAATTGTGATGATAATGGATAACATGGTTGATGAAGGTGATAACGACGCATGATGGGTTTCTTGATGCCAAAAGCAACCGGAGGCTAGGTATGTTCAGTCAAATTTTAAGTTCTATTTTTTTTTAAAAAAAAATTAAATGCTTTTTAAAACTTTTTGGCATTAAATGTCACAGGAAAATGTGTGATCCATTCTGATCTGACTGAGAAAAAACTAATGGAAGTCAAGAAAGTCTTGGACGGGATATTAATGAGCACAAGTCCAGCCATGCTGAGTTTCAGAAAATGGGTAAGTGATCAGAATACTTATATACTAATGCTTTATTGTCTTGTAGTTTAGTTTCCTTATTTTGCAACAAACAGTTGAAATAAAGTTAGCTTTTCTACAATCCAGGAAGCATCAACAGGGATATGTCCACCTGTGGTGTTTTCCACTCCATTGGATCAGACCTCACACGCACATGGGGCAAATCTGAAACACATCAAAATGGCTCTATAAGAAGCAAGCAAAATGGTTTGAGGGCAAGGGATTATGGAAATACCCCCACAAGTAGAGCTGAGGTTAGTCTCTCTAGTCCTGAACTGCTTCCTTTTTACTTATAAACACTGATTCCAGTCACTCCACAAGTTTCACGGAAGTTTTGTCTGAAGCATTGTGTTTGCTTAATAGGCTCACATTAGGCGCCAAAATTTTAGCTACGAGGCTTATTTTTTAGCAACACATTGTGTTTGCTATTACATTTTGTGCGTTATTTTGATTTTGGTTGTGCATGTATATTATATATATATATATATATATATATGAATTATTGGTGGGTTTGTAAAACCCTTTTCTTTGATTTGTAGAGAATTGAATTGAAAGAACATTGTGCTTGAGTTATTTGTCCCTTCCCAATAAATAAATAAATAAATAATTGGTGTGTTCTGTTCTTGAGCATCATTCTAAATGAACTGAATAAACCAGATTAATGTGGGTTTGACAGTCAGCTTGAATCAATGTGGTTTTAAATTAAGAATGGTTTAAAAAAATCAGCATCAGCCACTCAGATTTGTTCCTATGACTAAATGCAGACTTTGATGTAGGAGTTTCATAATAAGTTATGCTGTTATGGTTTCCCCTTACTGTCCGAAACATATACAAATATCGGTGTTCAATTCGAGACTCTCAATCTTAATGGTAAACGTAACAGTATATCCCAATTTGCTTTGTTGTTGTTTGGTTGCCTAGAAATGATAGAAAGGGAAGAGATGACAGTGCTTTTGAGTCTTGTTTGATATACTATTATTGTTTATTTTCAAGATTTGAAGTTTGTTCTTTATCTTGGGTTTTGAGTTCTTCAATATTTTAGCATTTGACATTTTGGTTCTTTACCCTTCCTACATGTATTTTTATAATAAAATGGATAGCAATATTACACTGAATGAGCATCACTTTTTAGCCTAAAACTTATTAAAAAAAAGTTAAAAAACTTGACAAATTATATAAAAAAGTCAAATTTTCTCACATTTTTTCATAAAAAATTAAAAAAAAAAGTCATCCTAAACATAATTTTTTACTTCATATTTTAATTAAAAAATTAAAAATTACTGAAATAGCATGATACCAAACGAGGATTCCTTAAGCTATGTTTGGATCTTGCATTGTCATGGGAAAGGAAAATGAAACTGAAATTATATATATATATATATTTTTTCAATTTCTTCCCATTTTTCCTTTCTTTTTCTGTTCACTCCCCAAATCCAAGATTTTTTTTCCCCATTTTTTGGCTTTCCTCTTCATAATTCCAAGATCCAAACTCAACTTTAAATGGTTAAAGTAGATTAGTTCAATGTATTTGTATGTCTTGGACTTGAATTGAGATTAGTTCAATGTATTTGGTGTGGTTGAGGATAGCTCAAACATTAGTGGCCTGTCTTATTGGGCAGATTATAGCATAAGATTGAAATTCTTAATTATTGGGACTCACATTCTAGCTTAACACTTGAATATTAATCTTCAAATGAACTATTGTCCCTCCCTTCCATGCAACCTTCATGAGTGCCACAAGCCCTTGTTTGATTACATTTTGTCTCTGTCGGTCAATGGAAGTAAAACTGCCGAAATAAGAATATCTTTCAATTATCAAACATTAATGGTCCTTATGAACTGTTGTTTTATTCATTTTGTGTGATCACATGTGGTATTGTGTATATATGTATATTTGTTTTTCTGCAAGCCATCATTTGGAGCTTAGTATTTTTTATTTTTTTTGAAAGACTGAATAAGTATAAAATATGTCTGTATGCATATAAAATTTGTACATCAAAGTAGTTAGGTAGGTTAAGACCCAGGATGAACTCTGTGATTGGTGTTTTCCGTGATAAATTGTTCTATTTAAGCATTCTATATTCTTTATAAGCACTATTGTTTTTATTTAGTCACAGAATGTTACAGGTGAACTATGAAGCAAATGGTTGGGTTGCACATCAGGTGTCACATATATAGGCAAAAACATCTCCTGACCGAAGTCAGGCTGTTTGGGCTTTATGGCAAATGGGTGGAGCATGGCTTTGTACTCATCTATGGGAGCATTATACTTGTACTATGGAGAAAGTAAGATTTGCTTATACTTATAATGGGAGCATTATACTTATACTTGCTGGGCTGCTGCTGTTGCAATGTTGCTGTGAGGCGGCTGCTACTAGATGTTGGTCTACTGGATAAGTTTGTGGGTGATTTTCACGCCGTTTTGTCTGTCTTTGTTAGTTTCATGTTTTCATTTTATTATCTGTTGTTTTTAATGTGAGTTCACAATTTGGATGTATTTGGGTATTTTAGTGACTTTACCCTTTTAGGTTTTATACATTGCTTCTAAAAACAGTATCAGTAGTGTTTTTTTTGCTTGCACATCAACTTTAGGTGATTTCATATCAATGTTATTAGTTTGTAATAGTGGTGCCTGAGGGATGCCTCTTGTAAATCTGTAAATCTTATAAAAATATATAAATTATTTTCAATTATTTTTGTTAGTAAATATGTCGTCAAAAGTTTATTTTTGCCCACTTATATTGTGTTGCTAGAAGTGTATATTTTGCCAATGTCAATTTGTCATTGCCAAACGTAAACATTTATCGACAAACAAATCATCGGCAAATGGCTATATTTACCGACGTAAATGTGTTGCCAAAAGTTTACTTTTACCCACTCATATTGTGTTGCTAAATGTGTATTTTTTGCCAATGCTAATTTGTCGTTGCCAAAAGTGAAGTTTTATCGACAAACAAATCGTAGGCAAATGACAACATTTGCCGACGTAAATGTGTTGCCAAAAGTTTACTTTTGCCGACGCATATTTTGTTGCTAAAAGTATATTTTTTCCCCATGCAAATTTGTGTTGCGAAAAGTGCCACACAATCATCATATTTGAATGACTTTTACCAACGCAAGGTAAATTGCCGACGATGGATGAAGACTTTTATCGACGACTATGTTCGTCGCTAAAGGCATTACTTTTACCAACGTAATGATAATTTCGTCGGCAAGAACTTTTGCCGACTCACTTTTGCCTACGGGTTGCCAACGTAGCTTGATGTGTTGGCAAAACTCTTTGCTGACGAATTTTCCCTTTTAGCAACATATTTTGTTGCGTTGCAAAAATGCAATTTCTTGTAGTGTATCTTTTCCCATTATCAAGGAACTCGCTAGAAAAGGGCACAACTAAAGCTAGCAGTAGAGGATAAAACCTCTCTCGAGCAGTGAGGTATCGAACTAAGTGCGAAGCACGAATGATGGATATTCGACCCCCCTCATAAGGTCCACAACTTCCAGCTTATCCATCAACCACACTTGGGAAGTGATAAAAAATAAGAAAGATTAAAGAATTGAGAGATGTGCGCTGAGAGAAAAAGTAAGTAAAGGGCTTTTAAGAGAAAATAGAGATTGAGTGCCAAAGTGATACGAGAATCACAAATAAGAAAGGGTGGGAAACAATACCTGGAAAAGCAGGCTCTCCATGAACTGAGAGGTCTCTCACCATTGGAACATATCTAAGTGTTGTGTTTGTTGTTTTTGTTTGTCTCGATTCTTGTTTTGAGTCATTGTGAGTGTAAATATTTGTTTTTAGATTGTTTTACTTTGTTTTCCTTTGTTGAGTCGTTTTGACTGTGGTCAGTCGTAGGCTCCATACCTGGTTAAGAACTCATTTCTCAGTTCCAATTGTAAAAATAAATCGTTTTGTGCTCAAAGTGTCATGCTATTCTCAACATGATGTACAAAACAGAATTCTTTCTTTCATAAATTGCAAGGTTCAACCCAGGTCAAGAGTAAGAACAATAAAACAAGGACCTATCTAAACATAGGTTCCGGATTGCAGAGCAAAAGAAAAGAGGGAAAATTTGGAGCATCTTAGTGTATTTCAACTTTAGAAAATACTGAGATTGCATTCCTGATGCACCTTCTCAAGCCTTGTCTTTTCTCCGGAGTATGAGTGTACCTCTACCTCAAGCTCAAGCTCAAGCCTGCTTCAAGCTAGAATGGAAATTAAAAGTACTCTCCCTAAGAACCATTCCCTGTTAGAGGCATCTTAGTTGTGTTTGCAATGAGTTCCTAGGAGGCCAACTGTGACGGTGAAAACTAGAGTTCGAATAGCAATGCCTAGAACACAAAGGTTTGGAATTTCCGAGACTAAAGTTTGGTTTAAATACCCAGGGGTGTATCCCCTGATTGAAATCTGTATGGCTGCCCCATAAATTGAGCTAGCATGTGTGCGCCTCAATTCTGGATACTAAACCAACCTAGTTTATTACCTCGTTGGAGAATAGGGAAAGTTGTGAATATAATCAGGAAGAAAAGCAGCATCTGTGGCTTCTACATGAAAAGGCTACCCCTTGTCAGCATTTGAGGGCCTTTGAACTGTGAGTTGAAGGTAAGAGTTCAAAGAACACAAGAGGGAGATCCCTGTTAGAGTAGAGCGGCGGTTCATCGCCACTTGCCCCATGAGATGCTTTCTAGAGCGCCGCTTTGTTTGTTTATTGCGTTGCTCTAACCATCATTCACTACATTGCTTGTCGTATACGTCATATTATCTATTGCACTTATTGCATTCATTTGCATCTTGCATTATCTTGTATCATTTATCCTTTTACGCTGAGCAACATTTAGGATCGTTGTCCCCTAGGGCTTTTCTTAGGACCTCTTCTCACAGTTTTCAGCGTGGTTTGAGTGTTTCATTCCTTACACGATTTCAGAGTGTTTGGAATTTTTTTCAGGACGTGTGGAACGTGACCTTGAGTGGTTTTCTTAGGACCTCTTCACACAATTTTAGCGTGGTTAGAGTGTCCCTTTCCTCACACGATTTCAGCATGTTCAAAAATTTTCTTAGGACGCGTGAAACGCGGCCCTGAGCGGTTTTCTTAGGACCTCTTCTCACGGTTTTTAGCAGGATTAGAGTGTCCCTTTCCCCACACGATTTCAGTGTGTTTGGAATTTTTCTTAGGATGCGTGGAACGCTACCCTGAACGGTTTTCTTAAGACCTCTTCTCATGATTTCAGCATCGTTGAAGTGTTCTTTTCCTCACACACTGTTAGCGTGTTTGGAATTTATCTCAAGACACATGGAACGCGACCCTGAGCAGTTTTCTCGGGACCTCTTCTCATGATTTCAGCATGTTTAGAATTTATCTCAAGGCGCGTGGAACGCGACCCTGAGCGGTTTTCTCAGGACCCCCTTTCACGATTTTAGTGTGGTTTGAGTGTCCCATTCCTCACGTGATTTCAGCCTGTTTGGAATTTGTTCTTCCTCCTCTCACGATTTCAACGTGGTTAGAGTATGCCACCATATTCATCTATTACATTTCCCATCGCATTCATTATATCATACTATTTTATTACCTGCATCCTTTCCATAAGCGTAGTTCGGCATGTGTCCATACATTTCTAGGCAAGACGTAGTTCGGACTATGCCTTTAACTCACTACATCCATTGCATCCACTGCATCATACTTTGTTTTGCTGTATTCAACATTTAGGATCACGATCTTTCCTCAGAAGATCACTCATCACTTACATCATACCACCCAATTACTTGTATTCTTTCTCTTTCTACAAAAAACATAGTTTTCCATGTGTTCGCACCCCTTTCATGTTGAAACATGGTTCTATTATGTGTAAGCATCCATGCTGCGCTGAGGACAATATTAATGATTGTAGGCCCTTAGCTAGTGTTAGGCGTTGTTTGGCTATGCCCACTTCTTTTCTATATAAAACGTAGTGTGATTTGGCATCTCCATCCCTTTATGTTATTTGTGTGGTTTTGCACTGCTTGTGGTTTGATTATTTCATTATATTGTATATCATTTACATTGTTTTATTGCATTATGCATCATTTGCATCCTGCCCCTGAACTACGCTGGTTTGATTCCTTGCAAAGGGATACGTAGGCAACCCTTAGGTTCAACCAGCGGCATTTGCATTTTGTTTGTTTGCCCAAGTCTTACGGCCTTGTCAAAATGGGTCATCTTCGGGCTTCGACATTCACTCACGTCATTTCATGACTCTGAGCTCTGTCAAAGAGGGGCAACTGTAGAGATCCCATTTTTGACCTCCCTTAACACTTGAGTGTCTCAGGTTGATCACTCGATGATGAAAGTTATGCTGTACAAATGTTCAATTTCTTCAGCAAGAAGAGCTTCTAAATTCCAACCTTACATCCCATTTTTGGACCAAAACTATGTTAGACCTTAAAATCCTCTCTTTCAAAATATTTTTGAAAATGTTTCTACGATGTTCCGAAGCTCGCATTTCGTTAAAAATTGCACTTTTCGGTAAACCGAGTAAAGACAAAGTGGAAATAAATGAAATAGAGGTGAACTCTTTGAAAAATCTTTAAAAAATTCTTATTTATAGGTTTGGAGTTGAAGAAAATAGAAGGATAGGGAAAAAAACTAGTTGGGGAAGAAGTTTGGCATGAAACCGTTAAGAGAGAACTGGGAAGCCGTCACTAAATTAGGCATACCTTTTTGTACACTTTAGATTTAGCTATGAGGCCACCACCATTGAAAATTGGACTTTCGGGGCTTCAATTTAGACTCAAGAATCTCCTAAATCCGAGTCCGGATGAGGGAGATATGACCGTTCGAAGTTAGGCATCCATCCATCCAGTTAAGATAGAAATGAGCAATCTTCACTAAAATAGGCATATCTTTTTTCACACTTAGAATTTAGATATTAGGCTGCCACCATTGGAAAGCAGACATTTGGGGCTTTAATTTAGACTCACGAATGACCTAAAACTGAGTCCAGATGAAGGAGATATTCCCATTTGAAGTCGGGTTTGGAAGCAGATTTTTGGTGGCCGGCAGGCCACCATTTGTGGTCGGAAATTTACACTTCTGGCCTACTGGCCACTGGTGAAAAACACATATATTTTTGGCCAGCTGTCCCCCAAAAGCTCCAGCTGTTTTAGGCTTGATATTTTCGACCTGAGGGGCAGTTTTTCTATATATATGGGGCCTTCCTTAATGGTTTAAGGTTGAAAAAAATTCTAAAAGTTCCAATTCTTGAAATTCTCTCTCTATCTCTGTCTTGAAACACACACACCTTACCAAAACACTTCCTAAACCAATATTAGAGCTCTCCTTGCTAAGATTATTGAGTCCAAATCTTAGCTGTTGAGAGTGAGAACTTGTTGGTTTGTGAACAGAAGTGTTATTTCTCTTCAAAAGGTATAACTACTAGCTCATTTGCACTACTTCATTTCTATATTTTCTTTCTAATTTTGAATTGTTTTTCAACTAGTTTTATGGGCTGAAGCTTGTGGTTTAAGGCTATTAAAGGTAGAGGGGTTAATCACCCTTCTTTGAACCTTATTCTCTAAGACTTTACACTTGTGTTTCCCATCTCTTCATCAACTTTTTTTGAGCTTTTTACCACTGATTTTTAGAGGTTTTCAGAGGCAAAAAAATTGGTTTTGAAGTCTCAAAAATGGAGGGGTTAGCCACCACTCCTTTTGCTTGTTTACTAGCTTAAATTGCTCCATGTTTTAACTTAATATTTTAGCTCCTTTTGTCTTCATTCCAGCACATTTTTGTACTATTTTTGGGCTATTTTTGGATTGCCTAAACTCTGAAATTTTGGGCTGAAACTTGTGGTTTAAGGCCAAAAAGGGTGGAGGAGTGGCTCACCATTCCTTCTACTTAGCTTCCAAGGCCTTTACCCTTGTGTTTCCCACCTTGTTGTCACATTTTTTTGAGCATTTAAATATTGAATTTCAGAGTTATTTCAGTGGCTGAAAAAACTGTTTGAAGTTCAAAATTAGAGGGGTAGCCTTCCCTCCTTGTGTCTTGTTCACTAGCTTACATAACTCTATGTTTTAGCTTATTATTCTAGCTATTTTTGTCTTAATTCCAACATGTTTTAAGACTTATTTAGCACTATTTTAGGACTTTTTTGAGTGTTTATTGCATTGAAGCCTTATATTGCATACTTGTAGTGTAATTTTCCTCATAAGTTTGGTGTTTTAGGCTTTAGAGACCACCTTATTTGAGTTGATTGCATTTATTTAATGCTTTTCTTACTTATTCTCACCTTAATCACCTCTGCAACCTCCCTCATTTCTTGGCTTTCTCTTTGCTTTGAAAGTGGTTTCAAATTATTTGTTTGTTTAAGCATGAGATTGAGGTGTCATGCTTAATGGTTTAATTCCTTTGGGGGTTCATTACCAACAATATAATGTTTTTTTCATGCCCAAAGTGACACATGGTTTGAGCCCTCTTTCCATTAGAGCACTTAAATTCACCTGTGGACTTAATTGATTAAATTATTGAGAGGTAATTAAAATGGAGTAATAAAATTGGTAAATAAAAAAAGTGCAAGATAATAATTTGGTTTGGGTTCAATCGGACATTAATTGAACCCTTGAGTCTTGAGTCGTTTCATACTCATTAATGATGAAAACGGTTCAAGATTCATTGTCAACTACTTCCCTTGATCTTTCATGATAGGGAGGTGGTTTTGAGAGTCTTATTTGGTTGCATTTATTAAACTTGCACACTTGGCTAATAAGCCATCATGCATTGAAATTACATCCATTGGTGGTTTAAGAATCAAACTTACTACTTCTTTGAGCTATTCAAATGATAAGGAGGTGAGTTGTGAAACAACCCCTTGAGAATACGCTGTCCTGCTCTATTTGCTCTCTGTTACAGCAGGAAAGTTCAGTCATCAGTGGCCGGCAGGATACTATTGGTAGACCCCTTTCAATGGTCGGTAGGCCACCTTCAGTGGACAGCAGGCCCTCTGCCAGCCACCAGTGAAAAATCAAGCAGTATCCTTTTGAAACAGAACAGAGTTGGTCTAAAGGTGGAAATCAGTGCAAGTGCTCTACTGTGCAACAGAGGCATTCAGCAACAGAAATAGTGGCTTTTTCAGGAGGAAACCGCATTCATGCATGAGCCCTTCATCGACCCTCGAGATCCGTGTTATAAATATATTAGTGTTGTGCTTAAAATAGTAGCTTTGTAATTAATTAGTTAAAATAGCTAATTCGTCTCGTGTTGTAATAATTAGTTAGCTAGAATAGTTAATTAATTTGTTGTAATAATTAGTTAAGTAGTTTAGCTAATTATTCATTTGAGTTTGTAATAGTTAGTTAATTAGCTTAGCTTTAATTAGTTAGCTAATTAGTTCATTCGGACTCTCCTTCGTGAGAGCGCAATGTTATAATAATGCGTATGTCTTCCAACCCCACATCTTTATCCCTTTTATTTACTAGCTTACGATGGTTAGTTTAGAAGCATCATGTTTTGTTTAGCATATCTCATGTTTGCATCCATTTGTCTTGCATGCACCGAGGCTCAGTTCATCATTCCAATTGCATTGTCGTTAAGCATTCTTTGAATACGTGCTTAGACCGCATGTGATCAAATTGCTTCATATGCCATGTTAGTAGCCAAGCCTAGTAAATTTCATCTCGCGTGTATCGCATTAGTCATATCACATAGGTAGGAATCATGCATTTTTTTAACTCATTTCTCTTTTTTGGCTTGGAGTACTAGGTGAGTCTTTACTCGCTTTAGCATATCGCATGCGTGTGATTGTTGCCATGTCTAGCATGCTTTCCATGAGGCTAAATGCTTAAATGATAAACTGCTTGAATGCCTGTGGATGAAGGTTATTTGCTTGAATTGGAATAATTTTAATAATGTTTATATGCGCTCACTTTTTCAAGTGGTACATATTCAAAACAATTTTCAAAACAACCATGAGTCAAGTGTTCCAATTCTGGAAAATTAGTCTATACTTGTGTGTGTGCGCGTCACATAGTAATGTTAGCCTAATAATCGGAACAAAAGCATATAATGTAGATAAGATTCATATCATGATTAGTAGAGGCCAATCTTTGATCGGGCAAGCGGGGGTGCTCAATTCATGACGTTCCCCTCTCGTTCCTAAGTTCCCGAGCCGAAAAAATCTTGGTGATGACGGACACGTGGCCTTTGGCACGAGTCATGGGTTTCCTAAATTTTTCAAAAATATTTAGGTCGCTGGCCTTTGGCAAAGCAGTCCATTTTTGACAATTTGATTCAAAATCGATTTTCCAAAAGATTTGCAGGATTGGGAATATTTGGTGATTATCTATTTCACATTGCACTTCTGAAATCAAATTTAGAACCGCGGGAGTCCGATATTGTTGGGCTTATTCGCCTTTCGAAATGGGGCACGAAAAAGTTGAGCCACACCAACTGAGTGTGTTTCATTATATGTTTCTGCTATGTGTGTGTAGGTCACGCCCCACAAGTTATCTGATTTGTCTGTTCTGCAAGTGGAGCCATCTGTGAGTAATAACTTTGTAAAGTTATGTTTATGTCTAAGTAATTTCTTATATGATATGATATGACAAGAAATGCTCTGTTTTATGAAATGTTATATTCTGTCCAATTAATGATTGTTCAATTTCTGACAAGTATTCGTGGCATCCTTAGCACAAGGCCCTTGCCCAGGAGTAACAATACCGTGGTTTATAAGCAAGGCCCTTGCTCGGGGGTAATAATACCGTGGTCTCATGGCCCTCGCTTGGAGGTAACAATACCGTGGCCCAAGTATATTACAAGTTCCCGGTAGCGGAGGTTCCTTATAGAACTAACAAGTATGATGACGCTATTGGATGTACCATGTATAATGAAGTATGGGCTTTAATTTTTGTATGAAGTTGAACAAGAAAATGAATATAAATCTGTTTCTGATATGAACTCTGGTTTCTGATTCTATTATGGACGTCATTGATTTAAACCCTTTACCTTGTTATTATTCACTGGGCTTCCACTCACTCTATTATATTATGTATGTAGGTGAGCAGGCTCGTGACCAGGCCTAAGCTACTGCTTGGAGTTTTGGGTTAGCCAACCACTGTGCCTCCCGGGGAGGTTCCCATTGAAATGTTTAGTTTGTAACCTTGCTACAGAAGTTTTTGCTTTGTTTTGTTTATCTATATATTGGGCTAAGTTCCCTTTTGGCTTTATCTATGTACTTGGGTGACGTAAGACTCATGTATTTATGACGTCACGTATATATATATATATATATAAGTTGTTTTGAAGTTTTCTGTCTCATATACTTTAACACAGCTCTATGGACATTGTATATTTTCTATATTTGGCTTCTACAGCCCCTTATTATATGTTATTCTGTTAAGAGGCCTTGGTAATACAAGGATTATTGACCGGTTACAATGCTAAACCCATAGAGGCGGGTTTGGGTCATGACAACAACATTGTTTCAGGGCTCACAGCCCTCTTGCAAGGTTCAGATGGTCAGCCCACTATTCGGTAAGAAGAATCTTATAGTAAAAGTTCTACATAAATAAGATGATATTGACATTATTGTTTTAAATTCAAGCCAATAGGATGCTTCATTGAGGCTTGAGTTTGCACTTTCAGGTTAAACATAACTATTCATTTTAGGATTGAATAGCTTGATATACATTGTTAGGACTAAAGAGTACCCAAACAACCATAAGAGTTCTACTGTATATACACAGTACCTAGTCCCTCAAGAGTACACAGTACCCAAACAGTACACAATACCCAAAGAGCCATGAAATCCCTACTTTATTCACGATTCTTCATAATTCTAAATACCCAACTACGGCACCAAAAGTCCACTATCAATTTTCCTAAATTTCCATTCTTCACTCCCTTCAAAACATAGCCAACTCTTCCTAAATTTATGTTCTTAACAGTAAAGCATCAGCATATATGCATCCCATTTTAAAGTGATATATATGGTATATTGTAGGGACTGAAGAGTGTAATTTTTAATTGAGTTTTCACATTAATGGCACATATAACATATTATTCACCCAAAAAAATGCACATGTAACATATTTATGGGTTGTCCGAATTAAGTTCTTTCTGTTGATTCTGAATTAAAAACTACTTTAGGTTGTCTGAATTGGTTTCATTCTATAATTGTGTGATTATTGTTGGATTAGTTGCATCCCAAATGTTGTGTTGAACATGTTGTTTAGTCGGGTTGTTTTCCTGGTACATGGGAGGCAGTAGCATGGAAGGTGGAGTTCTGCTTGTGATAAGACTTAATTGAGTACCCTTGACCTCCTACTCTCTCAGTTCTTTGGTGTGTGGTACACTGTTCCAGAAGATTAGTGTGAACTATTTGCAAATAAATTTTGAATCATTGATAGATGACAGGGCAAAGGAGGAGAAATAACACTTTAGTACTTTTATGGAGATTCCAAATGAAGCATCAACAAATAGTGATGTTGGTGATGTTGATGATCATGGAAAGGATGCACGTTAAGATGTTGTTGATGATGTTTCAATGGATTGATTTTTATTTTTTATTTTTTAAATAATGTATTGAATTTCCCTATATATACAAAAAGAAATACACACTTGTTGTGTTCTAAATTTTCAATAGAAAACTCTTAACTGTTTGTAGCGCAAATTAGTTAGGCAAGGATGTTGAGAAAGTGAAGGATTGTACTAACTAATAGACATAATTGAAATGCTATAATAGGTTATTGTTGTTGCTGCACAATCAGATTGGAAAAAGCTTGAACGAAGCTTTTCCTTGACCTTTATAGAGCGAGGGAGCGAGCGAGAGAGAGAGAGAGAGAGAGAGATGGTTTCTTTGGTTGTGGGGTGGTATATAAGCAGGGGTATTTTTGTCACACTGAAAATTTATGTCCTTATGGGTTTATTAGTTTTATTCAGTGATTTTTTAAAAATCTGTGCAATTGACTTTGGCACTTAGATTTTGATGTTATTTAAATTTGTTGTTATGATATGCTAACTGACTACCATTTACTTTTTGATTCGTTTAATTGTCTATCACACTGTTGGGCTATTGGTGTGAGCCAATGTTTGTTAAATTTATCAACTTATTGTTTGAATAGGTTTTGATGCGTAATATTAAGAGACTTAGCAGCAAAGGGCCTGTAGTTCGGACAATCTAAAGGACTTCATTCTGACATGAAAAAGGTAAGCACATGTTTTCTATGAAATATTCTCTTGATTAGGAATAGGGACAATTACTTCATCAATTATGAAACGGTTGAACAGAGTACCTAAATAGTTGGGTTTCACATGGAGTACATGTCACACCCTAACTTTCGGGCCGTAAATCAAATCAACCTCAAATGTATAACTACAGATAACTCATAATCTTAAATATACAAATTGTCTCCATAAATAATTAACACAAATGTCTCTGAAATATAAGTTATACAAATCTCCAAAAATAATATATAGTTGTGGGCCCAAAAATCTCCAACTCAAATAATCTCTTCAGAACTTCAAATCCGATCTCCAATAAATTCCTCCGCACCTGAAACATAAATTAATTCGGGAAGTATATAATACAACAGGAATAATAAGGCTCGAACAAAGAATAAATCAATAGGGATCCAACAATTTATGACATGACACAAACGATTCGATTTATGATACCAAGCAATTTACCCAATTGCACAAACAAGTCAACTCGAAATATGATAATTTATCCAGGACCAAATACTTGGTCCCACTCAGTACATGATTAGTGACCGGCCTCACTGACCTCACCCAAGCACAACTGCTTATCCGGGCTATTGGTCCAAGCTATTGGCAAGGTCCACTCGATCTATGAATGGAGCATTTCTACGTCATTTAGCCAGACAAATCAACACTAACTACACAGAACAACTTCACAGAATTTATCAAATGACTGGAATAATCAAACGTATCAACAAGAATGATTCCACGGAATTTAACATATGATCATGATAATCAAGAGGAGTACAAATAAGCAATAATTAAGATAAAAACTCTTTGCAAAGAGATTTAGAGGAAGCATATTGTATACCACCCGAATTACCTCAAAACAATTCTATGAGCACTTGATGCAAAATCCCTCCAACACCAATGCTTCAATCATCTGCTATATCACCATAAATCTCCAAAGGTTGTGGATCGAAAAGGTATGTAAAGTTTAACAAAATCTACAACTCTCTCTTGAATAAAGTGCTAACTCTCACTCTAAATACTCTTAATCTATACTCTAAATTTCTATAACAAATGGAGAGAGAGAGAGAGAGAGAGAGAGAGAGAGAGCAAAAATAGAGGATGAAAGAAGAAGAAGAATGATAGAAATAGTTGAGAGGTGAGCTCAATTTATAGGCAAAGATACTTGGGACAAAAGAAAATGAAGACTTGGGGGCAAAAGAAAAAGAACTTTACTTGGTGGGCAAGAAAAAGAGGTTTACTTGGAGGGAAAGAAAGATTAAAGAAACTAAAAGAAAATAATTACTTGGTAAGGAAGGAAATGATGAAAAAATAATAAAATAAAATTTACTTGGTGCCCAAGAATAAAAAAAAAATTAAAAAACAAAGGAGATGAATAATAATGAGGTGGAGATAAAAAGAGATAAAATAAATAGAGAAAATAAGTTAGATTCTCATCTAAGAATCTCACCGCCAAACTACCACCAATACCTCTCACTAAAATATTAATACCTCAAAAATACGAGATTTCACAGTACATTACCACAAGAAGATTAGGTTTCACATACATTCATTTAATTTAATTGAAAAATGCTTTGAACTTAGGTTTTACATAGGTTGGGAGTTTGGAGTAAAAAAAACGCCTTAAACTTAGTTGAAAAGGGCCATTTGAGGGGCGAAAATACAAAGCAACCTCCAAACCACCCTATGGATGTCATAGGCAGCTATGTCATGCCAAATCGGACCTGTGGGGATAGTCAAGATGTGATTAGCATACGTAAGTTGGGAGTTGGAGTAAAAAAAGCCTTAAACTTAGTCGAAAAAAGGCGTTTGGGCGGCGAAAATGTAAAACAACCCCCGAACCACTCTGTGAACGTCACAGGCAGCTTCTTGGTGAGAAATAGGACCTTTGGGGAGAAATAACATGTAATTAGCACACGTATGTTGGGAGTAAGAGTCGAAAACGCCTTAAACTTAGTCAAAAAAAGTAGTTTGGGGGGGCGAAAATACAGAACAGCTCCCAAACCACCCTATGGATGTCACAAGCACCTGCGTCATGAAAAATAGGACATGTGGGGACAGATGGGATGTAATTAGCACACGTAGGTTGGGAGTTGGAGTAAAAAATGCCTTAAACTTAGTCGAAAAGGCATTTGTTGTCATCCAATGCCTTTTCAGTCCCCATCACACAATCTGTTACTTAATTACACACTGATATGGTAGACACAATAACAATAGGTCATGCAATCCATTTGAATCAATCACATTGCACTCAACTCTTCTACCAATACCAACAACTTGTAGTTCCCAACTCACCAAATGCAGTAATTCTTACAACTAGTGACGTATAAACTAATCATCATTGTAAACCGAAGAAAATTGGAATCCATCAGAAGTTAGACCCTTTACACGAGCACATCATTGCACATCAGAGGATAAGTAACTAAAACCATAAACTCATTATATATTTCTAGAGAATTTGTTTGCTATTGATCCATCAAGTGGAGGGTTAGGATCTCTTTTCAGAACTCATCATATATATAACCCTTCATAATAAAGAAACTTATCATCTTCACTGAACTCATCATATATATAACCCTTCATAATAAAGAAACTTATCATCTTCACTCTAGCAATTTCGATTCCTCTCATCCATGATTCAAAGAGAGTATTTCTCTAAAAAATAAATAAATTAATTAATTAAGTAATTAAAAGCTTCAAGTAAGTTCAAGGAGAGAGTGTAATGAAGAACCAATTTTTCAAATAATCCATCCCTGGCCCACTAAACATAGTAAAAATAACATAAACTATACATCTGATACCCAACTTTCTTGTGTTTAGATTATGACTATTAATTCATCTTATAGTGACTTGGCAGTTCTCCAAGCTGGACAACCTTTAAGCAAATAACCACTTGCATACATACCTTTATCAACCCTGCCAAACAATGAACGTCAAATGATGTTTTGGCGATGGAAGAAAACAGAAGCTACTCTAGCCTTGTTGGAGGAAAAGTAATGAGGTAGTAAATTGTTAAACCAATATCAAATTATGAATGTTAGGATAAAGTTCTATTATAGTTACCAAGGGTGTGAGATTATGCTCAAATGCTATATATGGAACTAATGGGCGTATTTTTTATTTATTTTATTTATTTTGGTATTTGGCAAGGAGATGTGGATATTCCATTTTTGTGGACGTATAACAATTTACACTTTTGTAAACTCTTGCATTTTTGTCATCCTCTGCTTTTTGTGTAGATTTGTATTAATTGTACAGAATACTTTTGGCGAGGTACATAATACTTTTTCCTTCAAACAGATAATTGATGTCATGATCTATTGATTACCTTTTGTCGTGGTACAGATTACCATGGTATTTTGCACCATGCCAAATGGTCATTTGGCATAGTAATAAATATATTTTTGTATACAGAGGATGAAATTTCCCTATGATCATTTATGTTATGTATGGAATTATTATTTTAAATTGGAATGTATTTGATTTGTATCAAATTTGACATTTGAAGTTATTAATTTTTCGATGGTTGGAAGTGAAATGGATGTAGATTGTTGAATGGGTGATATATATATATATATATATATATATGTATAAACTAGTTTGTATATGTCGTACAGGTTGCATGGAATATATACAGGTTCTGGGTGTGGACAAATCAATCAAAAAAGACATAAAATGATGTTTTGGCAACTAAAAAAGCCAAAAATAAAGTCAATATTTTTACCGACTAAATAGTTAGTAACTAAAAAAGGAATTAACTGAAAACAAATCTTTTGGCGACTAAATATTTAGTAGTCATAACAAATAAGACTTTAGGAGACTAACAATTTAGTAGCCAAAAAAAAAGAGGAAAAACACTTTTGGCGACCAAACTATCAAGTAGCCAAAACAGAAAATATTAGACCTTAGACGACGAAAGATTTAGCAGCTAAGCAATTTAAGCTTTGGTGACAAAAATATTAGTCGTTGAAAAATTCTTTTGGCAACTAAACTATTAGTAGCCAAACAGAAAATGTTAGACCTTAGGTGACTAAAATTTTAGTAGTTAAACAGTTTAGGTTTTGGCGACAAAAAATATTAGTCACTGAAAATGTCATATTAAATTTAATTAAAACACATTTGATGACTAAACTATTAGTCGCCAATTGTGTGATTTTAGCGACTAAATTTTTTTTATTCGCCATTTACTTTCCCTGACAATCTTTCAATGACAAACGTGGCGACCAAAAATATTAGTCGGCAAAAGGCTTTATCGACCAAAATTTGACCTTTGGTGACTAAAAATTTAGTTGCCAAAACTGTCTTCTGTTGTAGTGATTGCACATACATCTCGTGTGTCATCCAGTAGCATAATATATGTCAAGTGTCTATTTATTGTGATTACATAACAACTCTACCAATATATGTATATACTAAGTAGCGTTTGGTAACGTTTACGTTTTCGGTTTATGTTTACAAAAATTTTATAAATTGGTTTTTGTTTATTTTTAGAAAAACATAAATTACAAACGCGTTAAAAAAATTTAAAAACATAAACTAAAAAATATGTTTGTTTAGGCCTAAAATATTTATTTTTATTTTTATTACTTATGACAATAGGATCACACACATTATAATTGATAAAAAAAAATTAATTGAAAAAAAAATTGAAAAATAATAATTGAAAAAAATTTAATTGGGAAAAAAATATTTCAAAAAAAAATTAATTAAAAAAATTGAAAAAAATTTAATTGGGAAAAAAATATTTGAAAAAAAAAGATTAATTGAAAAAAAAATTATTTGAAAAAAAATTGAAAAAAATTAATTGAAAAAAAATGAAAAAAATTAATTAAAAAATAATTGAAAAAAATTTAATCGGGAAAAAAAATATTTGAAAAAAAATTTAATTGAAAAAAAAATTAATTGAAAAAAAAAATTATTGAAAAAAAATTTATTTGAAAAAAAATTGAAAACTAAAAACGTAAACTCATTTTTTGAGTTTACATTTTTTTCTCAAATTTGTAAACTGAGACAACCATTTATAAATCAAAAAAATTATCAAATAAGTTTTTATAACAGTTTTTAAAATTTTTGTAAATATAAACTGAAAACTGAAAACAGAATGGTTAGCAAACAGGCCCCTAGTGTTTGTGCGTACACTTGATGGATGTGCTATTAAATCTGTAAAATATAAATTTTAATTTTAAATTAAAAGTATATATGTATTGTGTGCTATTCAAGTGATAAAAATGTAATTTTAATCAAAAGTTATATCATTTTAAAATTTGAAATATAAAATTAGATACAAAAGATATTTCGGTAACAATGACACGTGATAATCTTATCCAGGCAAAGTTTATGCATGTATCCTTAATGCTAATTTTTTTTTTATTATAATGGAGTTTTGACTGAATTTGATATTACTATTCAAATTTTTTAGTGCATAGTGCTCCTAAACCAAAACCTCTATTGAAATGAACGCATGAGCTATAGATACTCAGCAGAAATGAACCTTGTACCATCTCATTCACATAAAATTTCCCCATAATCGAATTTATAACACCAACCTTCTTATTTTGATATCAAAATAGCAACCAATTCTCCCATTTCAACAATGTAAATCAAAGTATAACGCAGCAGATAAAAATTATCGGAAGCGAAGAATCTTGTGGATAAATCACGTGCTTCCATAAATGTAAACAACGAACTCTCAGCAGTGGAGTAATACTACAATATGAGTATCACCCACACAAGTCACAGTGCAGAGGTTGGATCGTTCTCATATGGGAGAGAGTTAGAGAGAGAGTCTGGGAAAAAATGTTATGGGTAAAAACCACATGACGTATCTGATTCAATGTATTAGATAAATACATAATCAGATATATAACCATATATATCAATCTATCCATATCAGTTGATATGATAGATATAGATATCATGAGTGGTTATCCAAATAAGTTTTGAATTCAAACTCAAACTTACATGGATAAGGTTCAAAAGGTTCATGGGTCATGCCAACATGGGTGTCCAATTTCTAACATCTCCCACTCGCACATGAGTTGGCATGACACAGCCACATCTCTATCTCAATCTCCTCAAATATTAAACAATCACATACTAGCCAATGAACCGTGTGACCGCTGAGAAACACCTGCATGTGGGAGCTCTATACTAGAAACTCAAAATGAGCTAGCATAGAGACATCAACCCAAAAAGAATAGAAATAGTGTCTCATATACCCCAGACCCATCTAATTACACCGGTCCAAAAAACATCTCTAATCCCTCTCAAAAGAGCATGTTTGACCCTCTCAATTCTTGCAATATATTCACACTCAATCCGCCTCTCATACAGAGCGATGTGAGTTGCTGACAATGAATATACAACAGTGGTGTAATACTAGATGATCTTCCCTTTACCCTCAAGCCATTTAGTTTAGGATTGATCGCTTTCCCAGTGATGCCCCTTAAGGTCGAATCATACATGACCGCATGCAACATGCCAAAGTAGCAAAACATCAACCCCTTACCTTATGACATAGTCAAAAGTCACAAAAGGGTACATAAATGAAAGTCATATCAATAATGACACGTAAGAATCACACGGTGAGGAAACAGGGATCCATTCTCTCACCTCATTACTCGGTCGCCAAGCACATGTAGTATGAATACATGTTACGGTGGAGTAACTCTTCCAAAAAGAGTGACGTCATACTCGATACACCGTACAGATATTAGTCTAGTCGCTTTCTAGTGCCTAACCCGAATTCTCTATTTGCTCGCCTCCCAGATGCCAAATGAGATCTCGCATCTGGCTAATCATAACAGGCACAACATAGAAAGTGGGTACTAACATCCATGTTTGGTCCTTATCACGACCTCATCTTGGTTGTAACAAAGGCGACATACATAGTGGATAATTTAAGCCTCTCTTGGCTACAAATAAAAATAAACCACTAGTCTTATCCTTGCTCGCTCCAAAGCGCAAAGGGCGATTGCTCGTATGAGTGAGCCAATCTTACCTGCTGACATCATCATATGCTAATCATTATGACACAAACCATAATAGTGTCAACATCCCATCATCTCACAACCAATAAGTGATCGATTTTTTTTTAAAAAAAACACGACCACAGCTTGCGCAATTCTAGATTCCAAACATAAGCCTTATCAGCACCTCTTGCGATAAGTATATACAACGGAATCTACCATGTGCGTCTCACATGAAGTGATTCAAGATCACTACCTCTTGCGCAATAACTTCTCTAAAGATATTTTGCTGACCAATTTGCGTTCATTCTGGATAGGCCCAACTAGCGCACTAAATCTTACAAGAGGCAAATTTATATACTACTAGTAAAGCATTCTATCCACAGTCTAATGAGAAAGGTCAATATCTAAACAACTCAATTGACCATTTACCAAAGGTAACACTTATCATGCCGAATACGCCTACATAGCGTACTGTAGGCTCCCACAACAAAAAAAATCAAGGAATATAGGTCATCTGTTTCTCCCAAAGACAATTCGAGGATTCACTCAATAGCTAAGGCTCTGACTTTTACCGATAGGTAAGTCAATGGGTTTGCAATTTTGCATCTAGAATCATTCTAGGATATTCCTTACGTAAGTCATCAAAGACAAACTGGGAATTCTCCCAAAACAATCCCATAAGGATCCTACATCCGAGCATATAAATTACATCACCCATGTCCATCATATCTAAAATAAAGAACTGCCCACCCTAGGTGGCAACAACCTTATAAATTTCTGGCTCATAATGACTGAGTAAGGAAAAACTTCTTTTGGACCATTGATCATGCCTCAGTAGTCTTCATCGATCATTATTGGCCTATCATGGCTTGACGAAATCTAAGAACCACTATTTAGATAACTGTTTTAGGCTGTAAAATTTATTAAAACTAGCAACCTTTTGCGCTCCCAACTTTTCACCATAAAAGCATAAGGTAAATCCCTACGAATCTACTTATCCAATTCTCCAACGAGAAGTTGGGTCACAACGTCCACAAATCAATGTTCCGAACTTATGTCAATCATAGCCTAAGTTGAAATAACCTCACTCCCCAGGAGAAAGTCTTCTCTTGGTCTACACCTTACTCAATGGCATGACTTTTCGGTATCTAGCAAGCCTTATGCCTCAACAATGACTATCCAAATTACGCATAACTTTAGAATAGTTTTGCGTCATAATGGAAAGTCAACCAAATTATAGAAATGGTTAATCCTCAAAGACTTTGTCTTAAACTGTGAAACATTGATCCACTTTCTAAAAACAGGGGACTAGAGCCTTTGGCATTATCCTAGGCTCTTTATCACCTTGTGGAGCAATCCTGAATGTTTCCTTCTCAATCACCCAGTGATGACGTGGGAAATTTTCATATTTGCTACCACGCAACAAAGAACGTAGAGTATTCTTCTCTAATGGAGTAATCCACTAGTAGGCACATCTCTCCCACTGTCCCTAGGATATTGGAAATTTCTCACCATTCTCAACTAGGTTACATAAAGCGTTATGCTTAGAATTCTCTATCTTATAGAGTTCCAAAACTCTGTTCATGTCACCTTTACTAAGAAAACTTTATGTGACTTAATTACACTACCACAAAGTTGCTTACCTATATGCACATAACCCTGAGGGTTTACATGATAGCATACAATAATGCGCCATATGACCCTATGTGTTTACAAGACAACATACAATAATACGCTATAGAACCCTAGGTCTTAACTTCGCAACCTTATGAGAAGTAAAATAAAGATAAGCTGCTTAACGGTTACAGATCGCCCATAGATGGCTTTCCGCTAACTCATTACTCAAATGGAGTGTAAAATCTGATATGGAGGGCACTTAGTTAGGGATATAGGCAACAAACTAGTGCAATTCCCAATTTGGGAAACACTTTTGCGCCATTATCCACCTAACATTAACAATATTTAATTCCTTATCTCTACTACACCATTGTGTTGTTGAGTACTAGGAATAATCAATTTTCTAAGCATCCATTTCTCTTCACAGAGTTTTCTAAAATAACTCAAATAGATACTCGCCACCTTGGTCAAAACTAAAAGCACGAAAGCTGTTATCTAATTGATCTCGACCTCATATGTGCAATGTCAAAAATCATTTCAAAAATTTTCACTTATGGGAGATCAAATAGTCATGACTCAAATGCGTATTTTAATCTATAAATGTGTCAAGATTGAAGCTAGCTATCATACCCTTACACATATCCAATCACAAATATCATAGTGGACTAAATGCGCCAATACAGATGCCCTTCTACAGCTTTCCTACTTGCTTGTGCGCAACAATTGCAAACAAAGTTACACATTCACATGAGAGCAGGATGTCACAAACGAGTGGGCCCGAGAAGGCCTACTCAAACCATCATGTCATCATCTCATTAATGTGATTAAGTATAATAAGCCACTGGTTCATGACCAATGTCATAAACTAATTCCAATCAACTTAATGTGTGAGTTCTCGAGCAATCATGAATGTTTCCCTCTCAATCACCCAGTGATGACGTGGAAAATTTTCACATTCGCTACACACAACAAAGAATGTAGAGTATTCTTCTCTAATGGAGTAATCCACTAGTAGGCACATCGCTCCCACTGTCCCTAGGATATTGGAAATTTCTCACCATTCTCAACTAGGTTACATAAAGCGTTATGCTTAGAATCCTCTATCTTATAGAGTTCCAAAACTCTGTTCATGTCACCTTTACTAAGAAAACTTTATGTGACTTTATTACACTACCACAAAGCTACTTACCTATATGCATATGACCCTGAGGGTTTACATGACAACATACAATAATGCGCCATATGACCCTATGTGTTTACAAGACAGCATACAATAATGCGCTATAGAACCCTAGGTCTTAACTTCGCAACCTTATGAGAAGTAAAATAAAGATAAGCTGCTTAACGGTTACAGATCGCCCATAGATGGCTTCCCGCTAACCCATTACTCAAATGGAGTGTAAAACCTGATATGAAGGGCACTTAGTCAAGGATATAGGCAGCAAACTAAAGTGCAATTCCCAATTGGGAAATATTTTGCACCATCATCCACCTAACATTAACAATACTTAATTCTTTATCTCTACTACACCATTATGTTGTTGAGTACTAGGAATAATCAATTTTCTGAGCATCCATTTCTCTTCACAGAGTTTTCTAAAATAACTCAAATAGATACTCGCCACCTTGGTCAAAACTAAAAGCACGAAAGTTGTTATCTAATTGATCTCGACCTCATATGTGCAATGTCAAAAATCATTTCAAAAATTTTCACTTATGGGAGATCAAATAGTCATGACTCAAATGCGTATTGTAATCTAAATGTGTCAAGATTGAAGCTAGCTATCATACCCTTACACATATCCAATCACAAATATCATAGTGGACTAAATGCGCCAATACAGATGCCCTTCTACAGCTTTCCTACTTGCTTGTGCGCAACAATTGCAAACAAAGTTACACATTCACATGAGAGCAGGATGTCACAAACGAGTGGGCCCGAGAAGGCCTACTCAAACCATCATGTCATCATCTCATTAATGTGATTAAGTATAATAAGCCACCGGTTCATGACCTATGTCATAAACTAATTCCAATCATCCTAATGTGTGAGTTCTCGAAGACAAGTTTTAAAGGTTTAGGCCCAACTAGGTAATGACTCACAACTAATTCATATTCACTTGATCATAAAAGGATGTCATGGAGATATCAAGTGTGCTTAAGTCGCAAGTTTAACTAGTAAGTGTTAATTCCCTGCAATTTCAAGTCAATTTTATTCTCCATATACTTTACTGCATCTAGTTGAAAGATGACGATGCTCCTCTTGCCATCTCTGTTTCTCGCTTCATAGTTACTTGCAATCAATTCCACTATCCACAAGAAGGAGAAAATAAGCTATCAATCTATGACAGCTCCCAAAGTAACTTAAGCGCGAATTAGGCTAAAGAGTCTAATTCAACACAATGCTCTCACGAGCCATGCATCAAATTCTTAGATTCATAACAACCTTGTCGGCCTTGACATTTTCATTACTATGCTGTAACGTTTGTGCTTAGTGGTAAACGTTATTAAAAAACATTAGCCTCGCTAAGGAACCATACAAAGAAGCACCTCCTTATGTCTCACACTCAAGTGTAGAAACAGTAAGTGTCCAAATTTAGACAAGTTGGCAATGCTAATAGATTTTGCAGCCACTTGGCGCTAATCTCTTCACTTAGTGTTAATAGATTTTTCTGCTACTAAGCGCTAATCTTTTAACTTCAAGTGATACTTTAATGCACACTATTATAGTATATGAAATTTTGCTCCATCCACTCCCAACAGTTGGATAGAGAGCAAAACACTGCTCATACCGGCTACTCATCTTACACTTAATGACTAATTCATTTAAGCTTGCATTTCTTGGATGACGTGACTCTTGAATGTTACTTCATCCAATGATGCAACATCTTTACAAGTCAAATTACAAAGTCAATCCGCCCAGCTCAATAGTCGAGATCAAATACAGATCTATTGAGGGCTTACTAATTTCATAACTCCAAAACTCGCCAACCAAAACTACGTAGCATGCCGCTAACCATAGCGCACACATTAGTTTTTATTGTGCCAAACAAGGTAACAAAAACTACGGCGACTTTGAGTCATGTTTCCTTAGTTTAACCCAATTAAGGTCTGACCTAAAATCTTCAAGACTTTTTTGCTCATCTAAAGAATAGGATTACATTATTCACATTTGAACATATTTACTAAGTCTAGGTCAACCAAATTAACTTCCATAAGCTAAGTCAATTTAGAGAGAAATTTGCATTGGGATTAATTTGATTAGCATAATATAATTTTATAATATAATTTTGCCACAAAAATCTAAATTAAACAATGACAATATTACACGAGTTGCAAGATCGAAAATCCGCTATGCTCGTAATCATCTCTTGCGCCACAGGTGACAATTATCCAAATTTTAATTTAATTTATGCACAAAATATTAGTTTTCAGGAGTAAATCTACAAAGATTTCTCTAAACCGAACAATCTCCCATTGATTATGGCATGTCTAAAAGTATGATAAAATATTCTAATTCCATACAATAGCATCATAATGTAGATTCACAATCAACTTATGTTATGTTACAATAAATAATGGAATTTAAACAAATAAAAAAAATGATCATGCTATTCGAATCACAACATATTAGAAATTCTAGGCAAAAAATAACAATATGTTGTACTTAATATTCAGATTATGCCATAACAAAAAGTATATCACTTTTGAAATTTTTTGGAATTTTAAATAATTAATAAGCACACATGAAATCATAAATACATATTCCAGAATCTAATAAAATGCAACAATCATACCAGTAAATAGTAAACCATAACAGTAGTCTACAATAAAAAAATTTAGCCCCAGAAACTTAATCATGCAACACCAGATGCATTTTAAAGCAGAAATAATGAATTATTATTTCAGGAAAAATATTTTTTATTTTCATAAAATTTTGAAAAGTTTACAGAAGATAGAAAATTTAATTCTGAGTCTAACAGTCCCTACCACGCTTAAAACAAAGCTATAAAGAATTACTTATGACCATTTAGCACAATTCTGGATTTTTAAAAAAAACAAACAAATCCTTATCCCAGCCGTCAAACCAGCCAAGCCAGCGCGAAAAAGCGGCGCGGCTCAGCTTGGCGAGCGGCTCAGTGCACGGCTCGAGCGTGGCAGCGCACGTGGCGCAGTTCGAAGCGACGCAACTAACGCGCGCATGGAAGGACGCAAGTCGGGCCCGTAGACGACGCAAAAGCGCGTGGCAAAGCACGCCTGGCACGTGGGAGCGCGTAACAACGCGTGCCCGCTGCTGACGGCGTCATCTTGCTCGTGCGGCCCACGCGCCGCCTTCCAGGGTGTTTTCTAGTCCAATTTTGGTACTACTGGAGTCCATTTTTCAAAATAAAACATTTATGGTCTCAAAAAAATGACATTTAATGAACATAAAAACGAGGTGTTTCACATTCTCAATCTAATGAGAGTGAAAGTGTAGAAACCCTGGACTTCATCTTCCTCCTTTGTTAATTTTTATGCATATATCGTGTATATATATTTATATAAAATTACACACACATTTTAATGCATAAAAATAAGCACAAAAATACCCATATTTGCTCTGATACCAATGTAAATCAAAGTATAACGCTGAGGATAAAAATTATCAGATCATACCTGAGGTGATAGAACCTGAAGCGAAGAATCTTGTGGGTAAATCACGTGCTTCCATAAATGTAAACAACGAACTCCCAACAGTGGAGTGATACTACAATATGAGTATTACTCACACAAGTCATAGTGCAGAGGCTGGATCGTTCTCATATGGGAGAGAGTTAGAGAGAGAGTCTGGGAAAAAAGGTTATGGGTAAAAACCACATGACGTATCTGATTTAATGTATTAGATAAATACATAATCAGATATGTAACCATATATATCAATCTATCCATATCAGTTGATATGATAGATATAGTTATCATGAGTGGTTATCCAAATAAGTTTTGAATTCAAATTCAAACTTACATGGATAAAGTTCAAAAGGGTTCATGGGCCATGCCACATGAACGCCCAATTTCTAACAAACAAGAATATATTATCTGAATTAAAAAGTTAAAACTCCCAAGCCACTGCCTTTCCAATGGGAAGAATATGAATAATGGTTGTTAATTTTGTATCTGTTGGTTGCTGAAACTAATTGACAAACTGCAGAACTTAATTATAAATTTCAGAATCATAGTAGCTTGTTTGATTTAACTTTTCTGAATTCACTTTATAGAAAATTGAAATTTTTTATTTTCGGTATTTTTTTATTTTCACTAATTTTTTTTTAATATTTTAAGTAATTTTTTAAAAAAATTTTAGATACACCTAACATATATATACTTAAAAAATATAATATTTGTGAATTTTTTTTAAAAAAAATTCAATAAATACCAAATATACAAAAACGAAAATTTAGTACATTTTTCGTATTATTGTGTATTTATTATTTTTTATAAATATTTTACTTTTTAGATACATTTAAGTAAGGTGTATCTGAAAAAGTAAAAAAATTGCTTAAAATTTTAAAAATATTCACTAAAAAAACACGAAAAACAAAAACTCAATTTTCAGAAAATTAAATTCAAAAAATTGAAACTAAACACAATGATTATTATTATTATTTTTATGAACTGTTTTGTTTGTGATTATGCTCTCTTCACTCTTCCCATTTGGACTAATAATCTAAAATGGGGATATATTAAGTTATTAACCATACAACAAACATAACACTGTTTTACTTTCTGAAAACAATGATTATTATTATTTTTATGAACTGTTTTGTTTGTGATTATGCTCTCTTCACTCTTCCCATTTGGACTAATAATCTAAAATGGGGATATATTTATTAACCATACAACAAACATGACACTGTTTTACTTTCTGAAATCAGATAAATCAAAGGCTTGCATGGTTGGATCCATCCTTGTGCAGGGATTTTTGGCTCTAAATCCCTATGAGGGCCACTTTTTGCCAAAAGGGGAAAAAACAAGTATTTTACTACTTTGTAAACTCCTTCAAAAATAAATCTATAAAATACTTTGTAAACTCCTTCAAAAATAAATCTATCTTTTGAACGGGACAAAAATTTTCACACAAAATTTTTCACACAAGGCTTTTTTTTTTTTTTATAATAACTGAATGTCTGGGCCAGCACCCCTTCAGAGTGTCACACCTCAACTAATCTCGGGGTCCTGAGCTGATCGACCAGGCAAAGACCCAGGCCCGCCAGTAACCATCTAGGATGGAATTCGAATCTGATATCTAGTCCCACAAGGCTTTTAGGTCATGTTTGATTCACAATACTAATAGTGAGGTATTAATAATCCTATAAAATTAGTGTGGTATTAACTATCCCACCCCTACCCCATTACTAATTATCCTACAAATTTGTTGGATTAATTATCCATTGGATTAATAGTCCTAAACCAAATGTCAAAACAAACATAGGATGGTTGGGCCCACGGATTAATAATCCTAATCCCATACTTTAATCCTTCCAATCAAACATTAGTGTGGTATTAACTATCCCACCCCTACCCCATTACTAATTATCCTACAAATTTGTTGGATTAATTATCAATTGGATTAATAGTCCTAAACCAAATGTCAAAACAAACATAGGATGGTTGGGCTCACGGATTAATAATCCTAATCCCATACTTTAATCCTTCCAATCAAACATGCCCTTAATGTACAATTTTGCCCATTCAAATCTCAACACAAGTTTTACTTAATTGCTATTGAAGTTTCTCTCGTAACAAAGACCACCATCGGTGGGGGCCAAGGGGTTTCGTCCCCTCCAAGGTTTTGACAATTCCCACTTTATATACAACAATATTTCAAATATTTGTGTATTTTATGTAACGGCCCCCCAAACTTAATCCGACACCCTAAAAACTTGTAGAAATCTCACTTTATATTAAGTTGTCTTTTAATCATGTTATGATCCTCAAAAAATTAAATAAAGAATACAATTTATTTGACCGGTATGAAATCATATTTAAAAAAGAAAAAACATTTGCTTAAATTCTACTAGAGAAATAAAGTTTGTTTCTTATGTGAATTTCTTTAGTTTTTTAATTAGATCACTTATGAAACTTTCTAAACTTAAACCACATTAAATAATATTCAAATAATTACATAGGACTTGTTTTGTGTAATTTCTTAAAAATTTAAAATTAGTAATTAAAAAAATAGAAGCTAAAAAATATATGGGACAATAGGTTTATAAAAAAGTGAATAGCATAGGTTTCTATAATTTTTAATTAGGTTAATTGTCTTTTATTGAGTTATATTTTAACAGCCGTGCTACCGCCCCCAGCTGGGGGCACCCCAGTGACCCCAGTGGCAGGTGGCACACTGCCAATGGCTGCAATCCAAGAAAGAAAAAAAAAAAAACCTGTTTTTTTTCCAATAATTTGACCAATCACCAATGACCCCAGCACCCCACTGGAGGTCTAAGTCATTTTTCATATTTTAATAATGAGATGGCTTCTCTCCAATTTATAATCAGACTGGAGAAGTGTTGTTCGACCCAATGAGTCCAATTTTGGGTCTCATTTCAATGATCCAAACCATTCATATTTTAAGGTTCGTCGAGTATATCATCCTTGCAAAAAATAAGTCGATTGAATAATGACAACCACGTGTTCAAATTAGTTTTCTATGGAAAAAAAAATGAACGATGAGAAAATAAACGGTTTATACAAAACTTATCTAAACACATGGTTATTGTTGTCCGATTGACTTATTTTTTGCAGAGATTATATCCTCAACAAATCTTAAAATATGAAAAGGACTCAAAAGTTGGTCCATTGGGCCGAATAGCACCTCTCCAGTCTGATTATAGATTAGAAAAGTCCAACTCTTTGATAATTATCTAATCTTTTTAAATTTGACCTAACCTAGCATTCGTTTATTTGAAGTTTGTCCATGCCTTTCTTCTCACTCCCCTGATTGAAAATTCTTGACTCCTTGACTATCGACATTATCACCGGTATTGTTTCTCTCGTAATGGAGACCACCACCGACATTCTCATCGACTCAACCACTATTTATCCTTACTAGATCTACCACTGTTTGCCACTAGAGCATCTCAACACCTTTTGCCGCCCTTAGATCTATCACGTTAGTAGGCACAAATTGTTTGATGAAATGTTTAAATGAATTTTTTTTTCAGTAGAAAATGAATGGACTTGGAAGTTGACCCACTTTGTCTTCCTTATTTTCAATGAATTGTTTATGTAGGTAGAGATTTGATATGTATATAAATAATAGATTGTGTTAAGACACTGAAATTTTAGTTTGTTAACACAGTAAAAAAATTTTTTTGCTGAAGTTATCATTAATAGTAAATTTTTATCCTGACAACATTATTATTTTATTATTTTCATAATTTTTTTATTTAATATTTCTAATGGCAATTATGCCTCGTTTGGAAACATTTTATTTTAATAATTTTTTGAATTTTTGACTAAAATATGAGATAAAAAAAATAAATGTTTGGAATGATTTTGATTTTTTACCAAAAGATGCGTAAAAAGTAAAGAGAAAAAGAAATCTTGACTTTTTAGTATAAGTTAGACTTTTTGATTCTCCGTTTGGCAAGAGCTAAACGAGACTTTTTTGGCTATTTTAGCCACAAAAGACAAAATAGGGTATTTCAGTCACAAAAAACAAAACATCACATCCAACCCATAATCATTACATTCTTCTCTCACAAAAAAGTCAAAAAAGTCAAAAAAACTCTTCCCAAACCAAACTTTTTAGCCCAGACTAAAATAGTCAAAAAAGCCAAAAAGCTAAAAAGCCAACCCACTTCTCAAACGGAGGCAGTAACTTTTTGACTAAAACAAACAGTTCCCAAACAAGGCCTAGTGATGGTGATATCATTTCATCATTTAAATGCTAAAATTAAACAGTAAAATTTTATCCTTATTTTTTAAATAGAATTTCATGATCAATATAAAATCTTATTTGATAGATCTGAAAAATAACATATTTATTATAATGGCACGTGGTAGTCTTATCCAGGATCTAATTTAAAATTTTAAAATTATTTTTAATCTTTTATTTTGTAAAATAATGTGATAATGATATTTAATTTTTTGTAATTAAACATCACATTAATAAAAAAAAGAATTATACTAGACACACCCTTGAAAAGGATATACGTTCATATACCATGAGCTATATCATTTTTTTTTAATTATGATCAATTTTTTTGTTTAGTTATAATAATATTTTAGTTACGATTCATAAGATCTTTCATGGTGCCTCATGCAGTGTTTGGTTATGATTTTTCATTTTTTCTTCTCTTTGTCTCCCTTCTATATATCCCTCTCTAGAAACCAAGCCCATCTCTCTAAGGCACCATTACAATCCTAACTAGGGCATGAAACGAATGTTACAGTAGAACCCACGCCTTCCGACGAGATCACGCCGTTGCTGTTTCCTTTGGCAACGGCACTCGCAGCGCCGCTTTTGTAATGGCATCACTTCTATCGGTGAAGGTTGTTGACTGGTTGTCGACTCCACCGGCTGGCTTCCCGTGAATATCCTTGTGATTGCCTAAGGCTTGGTAGGAGCCGAAGGCCTTGTCTCATACACTACATTTATAGACGGGCTCTAAATCCGACGAAGTCGATGGCGGTGGCGGCGGAAGAGGTGTGGAATGGTTGCAATGTGAGGCGGTGGAGTAGCATACTTGATCTATACTCTCCTTTCTCTTAAGTGTTGAAAGCACTCAGATTGTTTCCTTCGATGATGAAGCTCTCTCTCCCCTCTTACGGTTAGTAATTGCAGTAGGTAGCTGTGGCAGTGGTGCGGTAGTCGTAGATGTGTTCTCTGGTAGTGGTGGTGGGAGGATTTGGGTTTGGGTGTGTTCTTTGAAACCAACAGATAAGGACACAAAGAGGATTTGTATGTGTTCTCTGAAACCAACAAATAAAGAAAGTAGATTTCAATCTGTATAGATAAAATAGGCTTAAATTTTAACAGATGGGAGAAAAATAGACTTAGTGAATCTCAACAAATACCGTTCAAAAAAAGAATCTCAACAAATAAGATTCCAACAAATAATTTCAACAGATAGATATTTTGAAGAGATTATTTCAATATATAGCTTTTTTGAATAGATAATTTGAACAGATAGATTTTTTGAACAATTTGAACAAAAAAAAATGGCAAAATTTAAGAAAATGTCTTCCAAAACAACAAAATGTATTCATCACCACAATATTTTACCAAACATATACTTCTCACCAAGAAAAATTATCTAGTGGACCCAACGTCTCAAGCCATCCTTAAATTGGATTTATGGCCAATTTTCTCAAATTTTAAATCTATTTCAATGTGGTTATTCTGTTTCAACAAAAATGAAAAAAGAAAAAAGGAAAGGAAAAGCACGTGCCAAGCATGTGAAGAAGGTATAAAAATTAAATTCAAAGCATCACTTATTCCAGAATATTAGTCAAATAATACAGTAGGCTTTATTAGACATTAAAAATAACTGTTTCCATTCATATTTAAATTACACCCTTCTTCACAATTTAAAATTTTTATTTAACTATATCATCATCCTTGACACCTCTCTCTCTTTTTACACCCATTAACCTTTCGAAACTCTAAATTTGTAACTACCACCTTTTCCACCCACCACCACCACCCAATAGCCCTCCATCAGTTTCGACTGCCACAACTAACCTTTCCACACCCATTGCCTGAAACAACTGCAATGATCATCTCTTTCATTTTTTCAATGAAATCGAAATAAGCATCCCTCCAATGTTTCTTTATTATCAAAGTGCCACAGACTCCCCAAAAACCCACAAAGAATCCCAATACTACGGTGAGGGAGAACCATAGCTTTTCAAACTTGCCCTCATCATTTGTGTCTTCTTTATCCCTGTTAGGAACTTTCCCACCATTAGTGCTACAATTAGTTGTCAATGGAAGCCCACAAAGAGCAAGATTACCCTCGTAAATTGATGGATCAATGAGAGTTTGTAACTGGTTACCTGTGGGGATTTTACCTGACAGGTTGTTATATGATAGGTTCAAGTGATTCAAAAAAGTCAAAGATGCCATGCTTGATGGAATTGGCCCTGAAAGTTCGTTCTTTGAGAGGTCAAGTGTTTCTAATTGTTTCAAGTTTCCAATCTTCTCTGGTATTGTTCCTCTCAAATGATTCATTGATAAGTTCAAGGTACCAAGGTTGAAGAGGTTTGTTAGTTCTTCAGGAATAACTCCAAACAAATCATTGCCTGAGAGATCAAGATAATTCACAAGGTAAAGGTTCGTATCTTTACATTCATATGTTCTTCCCTTTGTAACTACATCCAAGTACGCTTGGTATCGCGTCTTTTTTGAATTAAGCTCAATTTTCATGGCACTCAGATTACCAAAACAAGGTGGAATTGTTCCTGATAACTTATTTTGTGAAAGATCCAATATGTGAAGTGTAGAAAGGGTACATATCTGTGAAGGAATTATTCCGCAGACGGAGAATTAACAAAGACGGTATACTTTCTCCTATCCAAGCTGGAATGTATCCAGCTATTTGATTGTCACCAATATCAATGGTAGCCATGACCATACAGTTTTGCAAGGCAGAAGGAACTTCCCCTGAAAGATTGTTCTTAGAGAGCAATAAGAATCTGAGGGAATTTATGGAACCTATTGAGCTTGGTATTGTACCAGATAGACGATTGTTTGACATATCAATATAGTACAAGTCTGGCATATCATTCCAAAAGTCAGGAATCCTTCCGGATATATGATTTTTTGAGATGTCTAGGTTTGTCAAAGCATTTAGGTTACCTATGGACAAGGGAATGCTACCATTTAGAGAGTTCATAGCCATATCTAAGTCTGTCAACTTGGGCATTACTTCACCTATATTTAAAGGAATTGGTCCAGAGAACAAGTTGTTCCTCAGATATAGTGAACTCACATTGGAAGACCAGAGTGGAAATGGACCCTCAAAGCTGTTTGAATACAAATCAACATTGGACAAGTCGTTGAACCTTAATGAGTTAGGCACCTGTCCTCTTAAGTGATTAAAACCCACATCTAATTCATTGAGTTGTAAATCCAACTTCCAAAACCATTCTGGTATGGTGTCTGAAATTCTAGTATTTACGAGAACTAGTGTGTTCAACTCATTTTGATTTCGAAGCCAAGTTGGGAATTTGGGGCCCAATTGGCATGATGTGATGGTGATGTATGTGAGTTTGAAAGGAGGAAGCCAATCAGAACTAATGTGGAAAATCACCGAAATATTTGAAAATCCTTTATGTATTGAGAACTCCCTTAAGCTTGAGAGATTCGCAAAATGAGCTTCAGTAATGACACTTTCCCATGGATTCTCAGAGAGCTCTAGCACAACCAATGACTTCAATTGCCCAAGACTTTGTGGGATGTTCCCTCCCATTTGATTGTTGGAGAGGTACAATTCCTCCAAACAGGACATATTTCCGATGGAGTTTGGAATCGAACCTTTGAACAAGTTATTCCAAAGAGCAAGATACTGCAAATTCTTTAGGTATCCAAATGAATTGGGCAGATTACCGGTCAGTTGATTGTATCCCAAGTCTAATGACTATAGGCTACTATTATTGGGACAACTAGAAAAACCATTCAACATTTCAGTAACCTCACCACTGATTTCGTTGATAGAAAGTTTCAACATGTGCAAATTGCAAAGCTTACCCAGACTTCTAGACAACCCACCATGGAAATTGTTGGAGCTGAGATCAAGTTGGGCAAGGGTACTAAAATTAAACAACCAGTGGGGTATTGTGGTGTTGAAGCCATTGTTGGATAGGTCAAGTACTGAAAGGGATGTAAAATTAATAAATTGGAGAGTGGGTGGAAGACTAAAAAGTTGACACTGAGGCAAGTGCAATTCTAAAAGGGAAGGAAGCATATTAACAGTTTGAAGCCAAGACGATGAAGCCTTGCTAAGGTCCACACCTCCCAAATTAAGGTACTTCAAGGAAGAAAGACTTGATGTCCATTTCAAATCGTTGCCATTTAATTCAGCAAAGAGTGAGCTGAGATCAAGATAAAGCAAGTTTGAAATGTTTCCGAGATTTGGCGGGATTGTCCCACCAAAGATGCACCAGAGAGATTAAGATATCTTAACTTTGTGAGGGATCCAAAGAAAGTTGGGATTTGGATCCCTCCAAAGTTATTCATGCTCAGGTCTAAGTAACGCAAATATTTCAAGTCGAGCAAAGAAGGATCGATCTTACCTCCAAGTTCGTGACCTGTTAATGGGTTACGAAGGTTGAGCCCGATGACATTTCTGTAAGAAAATATGATCTATATACTAGAAATCAATACACTATGAATATAATTAACTACTAAAATATAAACTTAGATACATACCGTTTGATTCTGTTGTTGTCTTGAGTTTTGCTTCTTTGAAAGATGATGGTATTCACAATTGGAAAACCTTAGCACCAGCTCTTCCCCTCCTTCTCCTAATTCTTCACGTTGTCTTTCAATGGGGCTGACAACCCTTTGATCTACATATATATAGATATATGTAAACCCTAATAAGGATAGGAGATGGGACTGGGCCTAAATAAAACAATTACTGGGCCCTCCCATTAAGGAACCCAAATAACTTAAAACAGGCTTTACACCTCCATATCACATATCCACATATAAAATAATATATACACTAAGATGACCATGGCCCAAACTTTATGGATTACAATAATAATTTTGGGCTCATACCAGTCAATCTATCTGAATCACGTTCAACCCGTTTTTCACAAACCAAACAAAATATAGTCAATGACAGCCTAATTAAGAATAAATTCTTACATTCTCCCACTTAGGCAACATTGACTACTACTTTAAGAAAATATTTTATTTAAGAAAAAAATGACTCTCGGGTTAAACAACTTTAGTGGCCACATAAACATGATTCAGAATAGAAACATCTCAGCACAGAATCCCGTTCAATGAGAAATATTAATATCGAACTGTAGCGGTAATTATGCTATTGAACAACATAACACCTTCCACAATTAGAAACACTAATATCTCACCAACATAGATTCCTATATGTGATAAAGTGTAGTGTGAAATTTCAGCATAATTGATCCAAAAATTATATAACATGTTAATTTCACATTCAGTCCTCTGTATGGTCTTGACAAGACCCTGCAAGGAATTTTATTCCATTTTACACTTCCAAAAGAAGCCTTTAATCCTCTAAACCGAGGTCTTTCATGCTTTAAACCAAGCATCATACTTTATGGATCCATATATACTTCTAAACCGAAGTGTTAATCTTTATATCTCAAAATTAAAATATAACTGTAAGAGCTCATGTAAGAGGTATACATATATGACAATTACCATTTATGCGTACACACACATAACTATAAACAAAATATGAATAAACACATTAAACTTTATTAACTGAAATATACCATAGCTAATATTCATGGGTAAAAAATTTCTTTAACCAAGCACATAAAAAACTGTAAAGTACCCATATGCTCAATATATTTAGCAAACTAAAATTTGGCCTAAGCCCTATATTTAGAGGATCAACTAGTATGTATTCTATAACATGTGCTCATAAAGAATATCATCTTTAACAACTCTGTAATTCTGAAATACTTTAAAATTATGTATTTAACACCATCAGAGTTTTTGTTATTCTTCATAGAGAAAATTAAAACCATATATCATAATACATCTTTATAGGTTTGGAGATGAAATTAACAATTCCAAACTCTGAAATAAAATTCTTTAATTACATAACTCAAGTCAAACTCTGAAATATGTTTGCATAGTGAAAAATTATAAGAGATTTTATGAAACTCTTTCATGAAACAACACCTCATGCAAACATAAAAATATAACCAATAATATTAACATGATTAATTCTTTTATAGACAATCGTGTAATCTTTAATTCTCTATAAATATCATAACACTTTATATGTTCCAACCCAATGGTCAAGGCTTAAATTAAAATAATAATTGTCTAACAAACTAATTACATATGCATCAAGTTTAATCCAAACTTCATAATTCATTAAACTCTCACAACACTAGCATACAAGGCATTCCTCGTGTACTTTTTTTTTAAAAATCATTTTATGAATACTGAATGTTACTTAATTAGTCTCGATCATTAAGAAGAGCAATGTAAAACTTTCAATTCTGCATATTAAATTCAGTAAAAATGTGCTCTAGGTATGCTCTTTGAGGTGAGACAAATAATCCTCTAAGTTATTTTTCAAGTATCTTAATGCCAAACACATAAAATACTTTATCAAGATATTTCATATCAAAAATTTATTAACAACAATATCTTCACATCAAGTATTAGTTTGAAATTATTACTAGTAAGTAAAATTTCATCAGTATAAAGGATCAAGAAAAATAAATTGCTCCCACTGACCTTGAGATATATGCATAAATTAACAGTATTATCCATAAAGCCAAGTAATAATATTTGGTGAACCTTTAAATATCATTGCTCAGAAATTTGTTTAAAATCGTAGATAAATTTGTTTAACTTACAAATCAAATTTATTTTGTTTGGCGAAGCAATAGATAAAAAGTCACAATGCCACTATAATCATTATAAACCTATCTTTATGACAATGGTAAAGACAATACTCTTTTCAAATCATAACCTCTTTTATTTATTTATCTTCAAAAAATACTCATTAGATTTCAAACCTTTTAAAAAAGTATAAGATGATTTCATATCTAATTAATAATTTGTACCAATTCATTTACCATATTCCAAATCGCTAATATCTTCATCATACGTAACAATCATCTCTTCAATCTCTTGATATTGCTCATTTAGAAAAATAATATGATCACAAGGATCTTGAACTGTATGAGAATGTCTAGGAGTTGTATGTGTTATGCATGTTCAAGTTATACCAACAGATTGAATAGATACTTCAGGTTCTACCTGCACTCTCACTTTCTCTATGTGAGAATGAACGGACCAATTTATTATAATAGACACAAGTATACAAGAAGATTTATATATTTAAACTGTTCACCAATCTAATAACTTCACATTTTAAAAGTTTAAAAGATTCTTATGTCAGAATCAAGACAATAGAACCATTGACAATTTACAAAGTAACAACAAATAGCAATAAGTCTCATTTTAATTTCAAAAGCACAACAAATTTTTACTGCTGTACAATCCCAAACTCAAAAGTTATTCTAACTAAATTTTCTACTAGTTCACAATTCAAAAGTGTTTTAAAAATATTTTTAACTTAGTACCATATGTAAAGTATACACAAGTATACATAGCAATGAAAAATATTTTATCACAAAAACTTGTATAATTTAAACATGTTAACCTACACCTCATCATTTTATTAGAGTCCAATTACGATTCTCAAGTACTCAACTTTATTCCGAAGTTGCAAGCATGATATATTTAAATTGATTCCACAATTTTGTAAAAATTAATAAGAGGTTACTACATTAACCAAAATTATCATGTTCACTTTAATATCCATCCTCAATTAATAATTTTAAAAACTTCACCAATATGTTTTTCAACATAAATGAGATAGACAAATGCATAACATCAATACTCATTTATAAAATTAATAGAATAATTTCTCCCACACACTTTATGATAATTATCATCCAAGTCAAAATAAAATCTATTTCAATTATTATTATTATTTTATTTATTACCAAAATTAAAAATAATAACAATGCTTATTTTGTTGACATTAAAATTGAATTTTATTTCATGGATAATATAAAAATAACATTCTTTAAAATAAGATCAGTACTAAACTATAACTTAAATAACTTGAACCATAAAATAAAAATTTTGATCAACACAAGCATTTTTTTTTTTAAGCAGTTTAAAAAAAAATAAGGACATTTCACGAAGGTGGGAAGAGCTGTCATAAGCTCTCACAAAAAATTCTAAAGATTTTTCTTACTTGGAGTTAAATAATATATAAAGAGATTTGCGGAATATTCTAAAAAGGAAAACATAAAACACTGAAGAGACATAACAATTTGTCAAAGTCGAAGGTATTATATAGAGCATTGTAGAGTATAATTTAGATTTTCTTATAAGAATCACCTAGTGAATATTTTAAAACTCTGCTTTGTTAAATAGCTAACATTGAATATAATTTCAATCTTTCACACCATATCGAGGTCTTAATATAAATGGTTAAGAAAACACATTCTTGAGTATGTCAATATCTAAATCAGTTAGTCTTAAAGCTAACTCAATATCTTTTAACCGATTCATAATCAAAACTTTAATGGAGTAAATTTGATTTTCATAAAAATATCTCTCTTCATTGCTTTCAATTCAATATAATATTATTCAATTATATATAGACAATAATAATCTCATAATCACAATTAATATTCTCAAATATTTAAAATGTATCACTCTTAAACTGAATATATAGAAAACATTTTCACAACTCTAACTTTCAATTATACATAGGCAATTAGTATAATCTCACAAGAATATGCTGCAAATAAACTTTAGCAATATTCTCAGATGTGCCCGAATGTATCACTATATAAACACCTTTGGGTTGAATATATAGAATACAATCAACATCTTTAAACTTAAATATAATCTTAATTAATTATACATGGGCAATAATTATAATCTCACAACAATGGGCTACAAATAAACTTTAACAATATTGTCAGATGTTTTAGAATGTATCATTATATAAATACCTTTGGGCTAAATATATAAGACACATTCTAACACCTATAAACAAGTCAACTAGCAAGAATGATTTATCAAGAAATTATCTCCTTTGGGTAGATAAATTCTTTCAAAATCAATAAAATTTCCCTTACTAGCGGCTCACACTACCTTTAAAATTAATACACACAATTAACCCCCTTTGGATAGGTAATTGAGTGATATAATATTAGAAGAGCTTCCCAGAATCCTTATTAGTAAATCACTTTAAATTTCAATAAGTTAACCACTTCAGCAGTATCACCCACATTGATTCAAAAACTTCCAACTGGGACTATATCAAATAATAAATATTTGTTTATTTTTAAAACTTTATTTAACAAATATGAGAGTACATATGATTGTCAAGTTTTGTTGTTGCATACTAGCAAATCACGACTTTAATTAGATACTAATTGCCGTATAATAACAAATAAGAATTAACATAAAATTGAATTGCTGCATTACATTATCATGTAAATTAAAATATGATTACCAACAATTAAACAACCATTTAATTCTATCAATCAATAAACATATGTCTGATTAAATGAATATGACCCCATCAATTTGTTTAGACTTATAAACAATATACCACTGACAAAATATGCACCACCTATATCAAAATTAAAAAATAGAATAAGACCATCACCGAAAAATTACAAAACACACAACAGCATCACTTGTTTATAGTTCAAATTTGGGACATAACATAACTATAATATTATATAGCATCACAACTTCTATCAAATATGGACAATCAAACAGGGTCTTGTTTACATCTAGTTTTATATATACATAAAGTAGAGCGAATCACCAAACATAAGTATTGTAAAAAAAAAAAGAAGCTATAGCGAACTACCAAACACGCAGACCAAGTCGTGGTTGGGTTGGGTTAAAGAAAAAATTACTTATTTATTTATTTGTTTTTCTTTAATGTTATAATTCCGAAGCAATTCTCAACCATGAATAGTATATATATGTAAGAACATTGAAAAGGTTTGGTCGTCTGTTACCAGGCACAACGTTTCAGTAACAAAAAATAAAAAATAAAAAATAATTAATTTATTCCTTCTCATTGTATAAACAAAAAATTTACTGAATTAATCTGTCATGATTTTGATTCTAGTATAAACTTGCTCTGATACCACTTGTAAGAAAATATGATCTATATACTAGAAATCAAAACACTATGAATATAATTAACTACTAAAATATAAACTTAGATACATACCGTTTGATTCTGTTATTTAATTCAGCAAAGAGTGAGCTGAGATCAAGATAAAGCAAGTTTGAAATGTTTCCGAGATTTGGCGGGATTGTCCCACCAAAAAATGCACCAGAGAGATTAAGATATCTTAACTTTGTGAGGGATCCAAAGAAAGTTGGGATTTGGATCCCTCCAAAGTTATTCATGCTCAGGTCTAAGTAATGCAAATATTTCAAGTCGAGCAAAGAAGGATCGATCTTACCTCCCAGTTCGTGACCTGTTAATGGGTTACGAAGGTTGAGCCCGATGACATTTCTAGTTTTGTTGTTGCAAGTCACTCCACTCCACGTACAACAATTTTCTCCCACCCATGAAGGGAGTCGGCTTGATGGATCGGTGAGACCTTGTTTGAGCTTGAGAAGTGCTTGCTTCTCATTTTCTATGCAGGAGCTGAGTTTAATGGTTTCAAGGAACAAAATAATGAAGAAGAGAAGTTGAAGGGTGCCATTTTGCAGAGCCATTTGTGTGCTAATACAATAGTATGCTCCAATGAGAGTATGTGTTGTGTGTTCTTTGTCATAGCCCACTGCATATATATATAGATTAAACTTATCTGTTGGGTAGTTTAGTCATCATGCACTTTAATTTAATGGATTTGGACAAGGCATGGGTTAGAACTATCTAATCTTCTAGCCTGGAGGTCGAAGTGGGAACATGAATTGGTGTAATTTTTCTGTGTATTTTTTTTTTTTTTTTTTTTTGGAAAAAGGACGTTCTGTGGGACATTACAGCATCGTGGGTCTTAGTTTCGGGGTAACCAGTTCCCAACCAGATTTAACCCAATCCATAGAAAGGAACTCACCACTGAAACACCAATGGAACTTAGCCACACGTTACAAAAGAGTCAAAGTTTCTATGTGCGGTTGGCGCTTGAGGACTTAGACTTATAGTGATTTGATTTTGATTATATTATTATTATTATTATTATTATTTTGTAACGAGAGTATTCACCACTTTGTCTTGACTAATTTTTGGGTACATGCAATTTCTCATTTCACACATATTAGGTAATAATCAGGCATTGATTGTGGAGTGGCTCAGAAGGAATCAAGTGTTTGATGAGAACAAATTGATAACATATTATTCCAAAAATATTTATCATAAGTAAACTTGTCACTCAAAAATAACTTTTGAGATTAACTTTTGAATTTTTTCTTATAAACAAAACATTTGTTTTTAATGACATGACTAGGGAGATTTTTCCTTACCTTTCTTAACATTTATTTAATTTATTTTCTATGTAGTGTGTCTTTCATTGACCCCAAAATCATTGAAATATAATCTGTCTTAAAGGTTATTGTAGAAAAATATTAAATGAGAATAAAGATTTTGAATTCTCAGCCAAATGTCATGTTCTACTTATGCCAGATTTTCAATCGTCTAGCGTGGAGTTGAAGTGAGAACATGTATTGATTGTAATTTTTCTTGAGTGTATGGAATTTCTCCTTTCACACATATTAAGATTGTGAATCTTTATGAACCGAACAGCACCGTCCAGTCCAATTAAAGACCGGAAGCAAGCTGCTCTCTAGGTAATAATCGCCATAGACCTTGGAATGGCCTAGACGCTTGAGGATTTATTGTGATTTGATTTTGATATTATTATTATTATTATTATTTTGTCATAAGAGTGTTCAAAACTTTGTCTTGACTAGTTCTTGGCTGTATGGAATTTCTCCTATCACACATAGGAAAAATGTTGAGACTTTCTTTTTCTATGACCTCCATGACTCGTAATATACTGTGATTGGTCAATTTTTTACTTTTTTTTATTTTTGTTTTTGTTTTTTTTCTTCTATCTCTGATTGACATGTGTCTGTGAAGATTGTGGGAGTCAAAAAAAAAAAAAAAAAAATTCTGCATCATTTCTGTTCACACATACTAGGTAATAATAGTCATTGGCCCTAGAGGTAATCACGTGTTTGATGAGATCAAATTAATAATATATTATTCCAAAAAAGTAACTCAGTTAACCTTTTGAGATTAACCTTTAATTTTTTTTTTTTATAAACAAAACATTTGTTTTTAATCACATGACTAGGGGGATTTTTCCTTACCTTCCTTAACATTTATTTAATTTATTTTTCTACGTAGTCTGTCTTTCATTGATCCCAAACTCATTAAATGTAATCTGTCTTAAAAGTTAATGCAGAAAAATATTAAATGAGAATACAGATTTTGAATTTTTAGCAAAATGGCATGCTTTACATATGATGATTATATTTATATATTTATTATAATTTATTACCCCATTTGTCATCAGTATTTTAATTTAACAATCTCATTACTTAAGTCTGTTGTCAATATCGTATTAATGTGATAAACAACGTAATATCATTACAATTTGATTGCTTGAGTCTAGACCTATTAGTATCTAGAGTGAGAATTAGAACATAAAACTGATCATACTTGTAAGTTATTTTTATTTTTGTTTTTATTTTTTTGGTGGGGTTGGATGGTTGGCAAAGTATAAAAAATAATTGGGGGATTAATTTTAAATTGCAATTACAATAGAAGTAGAAAGAAAAAAAGGTTTTTTTTTTTTTTTTTTTTTTTTGAGTTGTGGAATTCACCATTGAATTTATGTTTGGGCGCATTAAACTGTTATGTTTTTGTATTTTTTCTTTTTATTTTTAAAAATTTAATTTTTTAGAAAGATCTACTTAACTTTTTTCTTTTAAATAATAAAAAAATATTTACCAAACACATCAATTTCTTTTAGCCATCATGCAGTTTAATTTAATGGATTTGGACAAGGCATGGGTTCGAAGTATTCAATAGTTGACGTGAGAATAATAATAATAATAATATAATTATTATTATTTTGTCATGAGAGTATTTAACACTTTGCCTTGACTAGTTGTTTGGTATACCGAATTTCTCCTTTTAGTGGCCAGAGGGAATCAAGTGTGTGATGAGATCAAATTGATAACACAATATTCCAAAAAAAAAAACTTATCATAATTAAACTTGTCACCCAATTAATCTTTTGAGATTAACGTTTTAATTTTTTATTATAAGTAAAACATTTATTTTAATGACATGACTAAGGGGAATTTTTCCTTACCTTTCTTAACATTTAGGGGTTGTTTGAGGTGTTTTAAATAAGTGTACTTTTTGTCTTTTTAGACTAAAAAATTGAGGAAGAAAATATGGATGTTTGGGTTAATTTTTTGACTTTTTATGAAAAAATGTGTAATAAAAAATTATAAAAATTGATTTGTAAGGAAAAATTAGGATTGTAAGTTGTGCAGCCGTAATTGTTGACTTTTGATGAATAATGTTAACTTTTTAACTTTTTGAGTAACTTTTTAACTTTTTGACTTTTTTTTGTAATATGCCAAACTTGGCCTTATTTAATTTATTTTTCTATGTAATCTGTCTTTCATTGACCTCAAAATCATTGAGATGTAATATGTGTCAAAAATTATTGTAGAAAAATATTAAACATATTTTGAATTCTCAGCCAAATGTCATGTTCTACTTATGATGATTATATTTGTATATTTACTATAATTTATTATGTTCATCTGTCATCAATATTTTAATTTAACAATCTCATTATTTATGACTGTTGTTAATATCCTATTAATGTGAAAAATAGTGTAACATCATTACAATTTGATGTCTTGAATCTAGACATATTAGTAATAGTATCTAGAAATTTGTGAGAACTAGAACTCAAAGCTAATCATATTTGTAAGTTATTTTTACTTTTGTTTTTATTTTTGTGGTGGGGTTGGATGGTAGGGCAAAATATCAAAAATAATTGCGGGATTAATTTTAAATTACAATTACAATAGAATTAGAAAGAAGGTGTTTTTTTTTTTTTTTTTTTTTTGAGTTGTGGAAATCACTATTGAATTTATGTTTGGGGTCACTAAACTTGTGTGCTTTTGTATTTTTTTTTATTTTTTATCTTTTTAAGAACTAATTTTTTAGAAAGATCTACTTAACTTCTTTTTTTTTAATAATAAAAAAACATTTACAAAACACATCAATTTCTTTTAGTCATCATGGAGTTTAATCTAATTGATTGATATAACTGTTTATTAAAATGTGTTTTAAGTAATTATTTTATAAGTACCATCACGGAGGTCACATGCCTTCGGGGACTTAAATTACTATTGGTCATCTAATTAGTCACTTTGTGATCCTTTGTCTGTCATGGATCCACTGACACTCTGATTTCTGGTATGGAGCAAAGTGTTGTACGGAGCTAAGTGCCACACTATTGTGGGAGTCATCTCTAGAATCCGTACGAGCCACCTCTTGAATCCGTACCTCTATAATACTGTGCGGAGCTAAGTGCTACACTATTATGGGAGCTACCTTTAGAATCCGTATGAGCTACCTCTTAAATCCGTACCTCTATAGTCCGTACCTCTGTAGTGCTGTGCGGAGTTAAGTGCTACACTATTGTGGGAGCCACCTCTAGAATCTGTACGAGCCACCTCTTGAGTCCATACATCTATTCTGTTCCGTTCTGTACCGTGGTTATGATTAATTTGTTTATATGATTTCTGTATTATATGTCAAATGATTTCCGTATTATATATTATATATTTTAATATCAAGTTCTGTTTAGCACCATAATTATCTATGGTAAATTTTATGCCGTTATATTCTTAATTTAATATTTTTCACTCTGTCATGTGCTTATAGTTGTTACCCCTTTCAGGTGACGAGATTTAACAGGATCAAGATGGGGGATAAATCACAATGTTTTTTTTTGTTTTTTGGTCTATCTGTATTTTTTATTCAACTCTTGTAATAAAACAAAGGCCCAAATGACTATTTTTGTTTCTTTTTAATAAACTTTTGGTACCCAATTATTTTATTTTAATTTATCTGTTGCGCTACTACTACAGAAACTTTAGAATTATTTTATTTTTATCATGTTGCGACGCCAAGCCTTTGGGTACCGGGTTTGAGTCGTGACAAAAGTGGTATCAGAGCTTATGTCAGGGCCAGCGCGTAAGGTAGGCACAAAGCACTTTGTCGACATAGTTCAGCTCTGACAATTTAATTAAATAAAAACTTTAATGATTATTTTGGTACTCTCACTTAGATATTATTTCCACTCGTGTTTATTTATTTGTTTAAGAATTGGCCGAAGGTAATTTCAGTTACTGGCCATCACGATACTTAACATTTAGATACGAGAAGCGGGTCGTGACAAGTGGTATCAGAGCCTAGGTTTTAAAATTATTTTTATCAAAGCATTGGAGCATAAGACACATGTACAAATGGGATGAGGGAAAAGTTGAGTTAGATTACAGGTTGTATTTAAATTAAATATTTGAGTAGCAGCAATCGTGGTATATATAATTGTGGTATTTCATTAAATTTTGTAATTAATATGAGTTATTTGTTACTCTATATATAATTGTATACATTTTTCATGTATATACTGAATGATTTGAAGGGAAAAAAAAAAGGTAAATTCATTTTGACTTTTTAGAAGTGGGTTCAAATCTATAGTCCTTCGAAATTTATAGTAAAAAAAAAAAAAAAAAATTATAAAGATACTAATTTTGAAACTATTTCCCATTAATGAAAGTTTACGGATAAAAGAAATGGAAGTTCATATCATTCTGTTATTTCATTCCCAGTCGCTTGTTTAATTGTGTTCTCATTTTATTTTTGTTTATTTTCAGAAACAAAACCAATGAAAAGTTTTTAAAGTCACCCATTATTTCTCATTTTGGCCTAAAAAAGTTTTGACAAATAAACAGTGAGTTGTTCTTAGTAAAGTTTTTTTTGAGGTAATATTTTATATCAGATTAATCATCAAATATATATTTATTAGAGTGTGCAGCGAATAGCTTATACATATGACAAATTTAGAGGACGAAATTTTTAAAAGAACGGAAGATTATAACAACCCAAAAATTTAAATTGTCCCTTAAATTTTATATTAGTATTATTTAATTATAAATGATTTAAAAAAATAATTTTAACTTTATATTATTATTCGATATTATTTTCTGAGTATTATGATATTTTTCTCTATATTTTTCCTAAACCAAAATACACTAAAATATAATATTTTGTGTACAATAAAAGACATACCCCACAAGTGTCTTGCCGCCCACGCTTTTTCACAATATATATAGACGGGCCAATCAATCGGAGCCGCATCATCTTTCCTCAAACACTCTTAGTCTCTCTCTCTCCCTCTAATTGTTTTATATATAAACCTTTGAGTTTAGTTTAGAGTATTTGGTGGGCTGCAATGAACGAAAGGTAAAAGCTGAAATTACTATTAAGGTGAGTTATATTATATCTTGAATTACCATAATATATTTTATGCATGTTTTGAGTTACCATAATTTATTTTATGTAATTTTTGTTTTATAATTATATTAGCATTTTGAATTTATGAATCTTATTTTATATAATAAGGAAAACTCATGGATATAACTGTTTATTAAAATGTGTTTGGAGTAATTATTTTATAAGTACCACCACGGAGATCCCATGCCTTGAGGGACTTAAATAACCATTGGCTCTCTGATTAGTCACTTTGTGACCCTCTGTCTATCATGGATCTACTGACACTCTGATTTCTGATATGGAGCAAAGTGTTGTATGGAGCTAAATGTTACACTATTATGGAAGCCACCTCTAGAATCCACGCGAGCCACCTCTTGAATCCGTACCTCTGTAATGCTGTGCAGAGCTAAATGCTACACTATTATGGGAGTTACCTCTAGAATCCGTACAAGTCACCTCTTGAATCCATTCCACTGTAGTCTGTACCTCTGTAGTGTTGTGCGGAGCTAAGTGCTACGCTATTGTGGGAGTCACCTCTAGAATCCATACGAGCCACCTCTTGAGTCCATACATATGTTATGTTCCGTTCTGTACCGTGGTTATGATTAATTTGTTTATATGATTTCTGTATTGTATATCAAATGATTTCCGTATTATATATTATATATTTTAATATCAAGTTTTGTTTAGCCCCATAAGTATCCATGGTGAATTTTATGCCCTTATACTCTTAGTATAATATTTCTCACTATACTATGTGCTTATAGTTGTTTACTACTTTCAGGTGACATGTCAGGGCCAACGTGTGAGGTAGGCACAAAGCACTTTGTAGACAAAGTTTAGCTCTGACAATTTAATTAAATAGAAGCTCCAATGATTATTTTGGTACCCTCACTTAGATATTATTTCCATTTGCGTTTATTTATTTGTTTAAGAATTGGCCGAAGGTAACTTCAGTTACTTGCTATCACGATATTTAGCCCTTGGGTACGGGGAGTGGGTCGTGACCCGTATGAGACTAAAATTACAATTAAAATTTTGATTATAAAATTATATATACAATATATAAATATACTAAAAAATATTAATATTTTACCAAAATAATAATATCTACCACCGCCATTATATAAATGTACTATCTATAATTAACTATTATTTACATTTATATGTTTTAAATATATAAATAACATATTTACCTTAACATATTTTTTATACATATTTTTATATTCTTATTATTTAATATATAAATAATAAATTTTAAATTAGTCAGTTAACGAGCCGAACTTTATTATTATTGGGCTTGTTTATTAAAAATTTAATGAGCTCGAGCTCGAATGCAAAAAAAAAAAAATTAACGAATCGAGTTCAAACGAGCTCTTACCGAGCCGAGCTCGAGCCTATTCATTGATGGGTTGTTTCACATACCAAAAATAAACGCGAAACTATACCAAATTCCATAGAATAACGGTAATTCCAAGTATCGATCCACAGGGACAAACGGAAAATTAAACTAATTTAATTGTTAAATTCCTAAATTAATTTTGATAAAAAGATTGAGGGATATTATGACTAAACGAGAATCAAATGAAATTGAGAAATTAAATTGACAAATTAAACGTAGGGTTTGAGATATTGATTTTTGAGAAAATCCTAGGGCAAAGAATTCACCACTAACCACATAAATAAAACTTAACATCAACCATCAATTGCACTCCGATTTGAACTATCCAATATTTCAAAACTAGAAGTTTGAAACATTACTTAAGAGGATTGTTGTGTTTAGGCATGAGTCATCTCAAGTGGCACGAGTCATCTCAAGTAGCACGAGGCGTTTGCTCTAAACTATGATAGCAACACGACCCTCTCTCGCAGCATAACTCGTCTCATACTTTGAACACAAACACAAAGAAAATTAATGTATGGAAAGCATTAAACAATCACAAAGAGTAAAACATTTGAAAAGATGAAAAGGAAAATTATTATAAACTTCTAAAACATCCATACATTTATTCAAACCGTTTCACAATCAAAGCCTACGAAAAATCCTTTTACATGACGAAGGTTTCATCAAAACCCCAAAAAATAGTAGCATGGCCACTCATGGAGTAAGAAGAGTGATGGAAGAAGAAGCCACCATGGGAGACATTATTCAAGCTTCAAGTTCTTTTCTTCCAAACCCTAGCCTCTCTCTCCCTTTTCTCTGAAATATTTTCGAACCCCTTTTCAGCCTCTTTTTCTTTCTTTTATTCTCAGCAGAATAGACTGAATTTTCTTTGCACGGATCCCTAGGTGGGCTGCTCGAGCGATGGTGGGCCGCACGTACGGTGAGGTGGCAGGTCGGAATTTTTCTCTCCTTACACGGAGAATCTACTTTCGCACCCTTTTTGATTAAATTTGCGTGTTGCCTGCCAAATCTATACAAGTGCACAAAACACATCGTTTCCACCAAATAAACAATATTGAAAGACTAAAAATGTAACTTAAGTGGCCTCAAAATGTTCCGAGAGCTGGCCACCGATTCCATATCTAAAACCAAAAAGTCAACAGGAAAATAAAACCTATCGACCTTTACTAGCACATCCTCAATCATGTCACGTGACACTTTGAGGGACCGATTAGCCAACTGGAGAGTAATAGTAGTGGGCTTCAACTTGCCAAGCCCGAATTCTTCGTACACAGAGTACGACAACAAATTGACACTAGCCCCTAAATCTAACAAGGCCCTATCAATGAAATGATCCCTTATAATACATGCAATGGTTGGGGCACCCCGGTCTTTAAGCTTAGGGGGTGTGTCATTCAATAAAATAGAGCTTACTTGCTTCGTGAGTACGACCTTTTGGGACACGTGTGTCCTAGATTTACGCTTTTGTGTACAAAGGTCCTTGGAAAATTTAGCATAGGAGGGCTTTTGCTTAATCATCTCTAACAGGGAGAGGTTGATTTAACTTGTTTAAAAACCTCAATCATCACTTCCATGGATGCCGTTTTCTTATTAAAAGGAGACAGTGTCTCAAGGCATTGGGGAAAGGGTGCCTTAGGCACATATGGTGCCTTAGATTCATGTGAAGTACTAGGGACTAAGTCATCCCCCTTGTGTGTTTCTTTCTCACCCTTGCTCTCTTTGGGTTGACCACCGTGATCACCCTTCTTAGCCTTAGTTGAATCAGACGTAACTGGCCGAGGCTCTAACTCCCTTCCACTTCTCAAGGTAAACACCACTTGCACCTGCTCATGGTGCTTTCCATTCCCACCCAACCCTCTGCCCTATATTGACCCTTAAGGTTGGCCACAGTCTGACTCGGTAGTTTTCCCTCCTCTCTCATATTCATTTTATTAGCCATTTGACCTAATTGGGCCTCTAGCTTGGCAATAGAGTGAGTATGTGAGTGAACTATTGGTGCTAACCCCTTAAGTTTTGACAGAACTTCTAACACCTGAGTCTCAAAAGCAGAGCTACCTTGAGGAATAGGCGAGAGTTGTGGTTGTTGGTAAGGTTATGGTGGTCAGTAAGAAGATTGGTTAGCAAAATTATTAAAATTCTGCCTTGGTGGTGGAGGATTGTAAGAAGTGCCTTGTGAAGGATGTCTCCATGAAAATTTAGGGTGATTTCTCCATCCCGGATTGTATGTGTTGGAATATGGGTCATTACCCGAGTTAGAGAATCCTTGAACTGCATTCACAAGCTCTTGGACTAATTTTGAAAATTGTGATGCTGACGGGCACTCACTCAAGTCATAAGAAGGGCTCGCACAAATAGCACATGCCTCGTGAAATTGAGGCTGATCTTGCTGTGTAGGGGTATGTCCCGCAGCTAACAATTGGTCTATTTTGTAGGACAATGCCTCTACTTGTTAGGCTAACTCTAGGTTTTGCCCTACCTCATAAATGCCCCCTTTTTTTCGGGGCTCTAACTACTGGTTGCAGGACTTTCACGGCTACGGAGGCATGGTGAAAGGAATTATCACTTCAGTTCTCAAATAATTTACATGCCTCAGCGTCATTTTTTGATATGCATGTCCCACCATAAGAAGAATCCACAGTTAAGCCATAGTAATAGTTTTGAAGAAGTTGCCAATCAGGCACTTAGTGGTGGGGACACTGTTGAAGAAGGTCACGAAATCTTTCCCAAATCTCATGAAATTGCTCGCCATCAATTTGAGCAAAATTGGTGATGGCTCACCTAAGTTTGTTGGTCTTACCAATGGGAAACTACTTCTCCAAAAACTTCTGCTATAATTGGTCCCATGTTGTGACAGAATTAGCAGGTAAGGAGTTTAGCCAATGTTTGGCTTTGTCCTTTAGTGAAAATGGGAACAGTCGCAACATTAAGGCCTCATTTGTGAAATTTTGGATTCTCACTATAGAGCAAATTTCCAAAAGTTCATGTACATGTTTGTAAGGTTCATCATGAGCTAGTCCATGGAATAATGGGACCATTTGGATGGTGCTGGACTTAATCTCATAATGAGCAGCAATGGTGTCAGGTAACTAGATATATTATGGTGATGTATATGCAATGGGTGTGAAGTAATCCTTAAGGGTCCGGTTGGGCCCATTTAGGCCATTCGGGTTCGCCATTTCTAATGGTTCGAGGTATGCGTATGGGTATTCAAGCACAGGAACACGGGAAGAGGCTCTAAGTTTCCTAAGAGTCCTTTCTAGTTCAAGGTCCAAATTCCACAATTCAGGACAATAAGAACGGCGCTCATGCATACATTACTCATACACACACACACTAAGTTCCGACTCTTGTGCACTAAGTTATGAAAGCAAAATACCAAAGAAGAAAATACTCACAACGATTTAACGAAAATGCTTTACTCGTCTTGCACGTGCTTGACATGTAGACGTTGTCCCAAATTTCCACTTGAGCTCTCTATTGTAACATTTTGGTGCTTTGCTTGCGAGTATTTGCTTTTGTATTTTTTTCAAAACACTTTGGTGCTGCAATTTGTTTTTCAAGCTCGGTTGCGCTTCAGTGATAGCTCCACTTGCAAACACTCTACACACTTAGCAACACTAAAATATAAAATCAAAAACTAAAAATTAAAATAGGAATGTAAAATTAAATTACTTAATTTTGCTAGAAGTCCCCGGCAAAGGCGCCAAAATTTGATAGGTCATTTCACACACCAAAAATAAACACGAAACTAGACCAAATTCCTTAGAATAATGGTAATTCCAGATATCAATCCACAAGGATAAACGGGAAATTAAACTAATTTAATTGTTAAATTCCTAAATTAATTTTGATAAGAAGATTTAGGGATATTATGACTAAACGAGAATTAAATGAAATTGAGAAATTAAATTGACAATTAAACGTAGGGTTTGAGATATTGATTTTTGAGAAAATCCTAAGGCAAAGAATGCACCACTAACCACATAAATAAGACTTAACATCGGCCATCAGTTGCACTCCGATTTGAACTACCTAATATTTTAGAACTACAAGTTTGAAACATTAATCAAGAGGATTGTTGTGTTCAACGTACAGGCACGAGTAATCTCAAGTAGCATGAGGCGTTTGCTCTAAACTATGATAGCAACATGACCCGTCTCTCGTAGCATGACTCGTCTCATACTTTGAACACAAACACAAAGAAAACTAATGTATGGAAAGTATTAAACAATCACAAAGAGTAAAACACTTGAAGAGATGAAAAAGAAAATTATTATAAACTTCTAAAACATCCATACATTTGTTCAAATTGTTTCACAATCAAAGCCTAAGAAAAATCTCTTTACATGGCTAGGGTTTCATCAAAACCCTAAAAATAGTAGCCTAGCCACTCATGGAGGAGTGGGAAGAGGTAGAGAAAGAAGAAGCTACCATGGAAGACATTATTCAAGCTTCAAGTTCTTTTCTTTCAAACCCTAGCCTCTCTCTCCATTTTCTCTGAAATATTTTCAAACCCCTTTTCAGCCTCTTTTTCTTCCTTTTATTCCTAGCAGAATAGACTGAATTTTCCTCGTACGAATCCCTAGGTGGGCCACTCGAGCAATGGTGGGCCACACGTGCTGTGGGGCTTGGCCGCATGTACGGTGAGGTGGCAGGCCGGAATTTTTCGCTCCTCGCACGGAGAATCTACTTTTACGCCCTTTTTTATTGAATTTGCGTGTTACCTGCTAAATCTGTACAAGTGTACAAAACACATCATCTTTACCAAATAAACAGTATTGAAAGATTAAAAATGTAACTTATGTAGTCTCAATGTGATACCTTTCGGCCTACATCATTCACAAAAGGATCTATTCATTTATAGCCCTATTGTGGAGTGGCCTAGTGGGAATCAAGTGTTTGATGAGATCAAATTGATAACATATTATTGCAAAAATACTTATCATAATTAAACTTGTCACTCTTAACCTTTTGAGATTAGCCTTTAAATTTTTTATTATAAACAAAACATTTGTTTTTAATGGCATGACTAGGGGTGATTTTTCCTTACCTTTCTCAACATTTATTTTTCTATGTAGTCTATTTTCGTTGACCCCAAAATCATTGAGATGTAATCTATCTTAAAAGTTATTGCAGAAAAATATTAAATGAGAACACAGATTTTGAATTCTCAACCAAATTGAGATGTAATCTATCTTAAAAGTTATTGCAGAAAAATATTAAATGAGAACACAGATTTTGAATTCTCAACCAAATGTCATTTTCTACTTATGATGATTATATTTATATATTTATTATAATTTATTATGTCATTTGTCATCAGTATTTTAATTTAACGATTTCATTGCTTATGTTTGCTGTTAATATCGTATTAATATGATAAATAGAGTAATATCATTACAATTTGATTGCTTGAGCCTAGACATATTAGTAATTGTATTTAGAAACTGGTGAGAACTAGAACTTAGGTCCCGTTTGGGGACTTACCTTTAAAGCCAAAAAGTTACTCTTTTAGCCAAAAAGCTAACAACTCATACCAAAAAGTCAAAAATTCTCTTTTCTCTCTGCTTTTTGCACATCTTTTCGTAATTAGCCAAAAGTCAACCCAAACATATAAGTTTTTTTTACCTACTTTTTTAACCAAATAGCCAAAAAGTTACTAAATTAGCATGCTCCCAAACGAGGCCTTAAAGCTAATCATACTTGTAAGTTATTTTTTTTTTTGTTTTTTTTGTTTTTTTTGATGGGGTTGGATGGTTGGGCAAAATATCAAAATAAATGGGGGATTAATTTTAAATTACAATTATAATAGAAGTAGAAAGAAGGTTTTTTTTTTTTGAATACACCATTGAATTTATGTTCGGGGTCATTAAACTTGTATGTTTTTGTATTTTTGTTTTCTTTTTTAAAAAAAACTAATTTTTTACAAAGACCTACTTAACTTTTTTTTTTAAAAGAAAATAATAAAAAAAACATTTACCAAACGCATCAATTTTTTAATCTTAAAAGTAAAAGATTTACTAAAATGGCAACAGTCAAACCAACTCTTACTCTATCAAAGAGTTATATAATTCGTTTATGATATTTTCTTGTTTACTCAAATTTATATGAACTATAAAAATAATAATAATAATAATAATAATAATAATAATAATAATAATAATAATAATAATAATAATAATAATAATAATAATAATAATAATAATAATAATAATAATAATAATAATAATAATAATAATAATAATAATAATAATAATAATAATAATAATAATAATAATAATAATAATAATAATAATAATAATAATAATAATAATAATAATAATAATAATAATAATAATAATAATAATAATAATAATAATAATAATAATAATAATAATAATAATAATAATAATAATAATAATAATAATAATAATAATAATAATAATAATAATAATAATAATAATAATAATAATAATAATAATAATAATAATAATAATAATAATAATAATAATAATAATAATAATAATAATAATAATAATAATAATAATAATAATAATAATAATAATAATAATAATAATAATAATAATAATAATAATAATAATAATAATAATAATAATAATAATAATAATAATAATAATAATAATAATAATAATAATAATAATAATAATAATAATAATAATAATAATAATAATAATAATAATAATAATAATAATAATAATAATAATAATAATAATAATAATAATAATAATAATAATAATAATAATAATAATAATAATAATAATAATAATAATAATAATAATAATAATAATAATAATAATAATAATAATAATAATAATAATAATAATAATAATAATAATAATAATAATAATAATAATAATAATAATAATAATAATAATAATAATAATAATAACTTAGGGGTTGTTTGGGATGATCTAAATAAGTGCACTTTTTGTCTTTTAACCACCACCCGCCATCCACCTGCCACCACCACCACCCACCCGCCACCTCCACCACCACCACCCACTCGCTACCACCCACCCACTCACCACCACCCACTACCCACCACCCACCGTCACCACTTTCTACCACCGTCTTCCGCCGCCACTTACCATTTCTCACTCTTTTCATATTTTTAAAATTTTTTAAAAATTTTGTTAATTACCAAACGCGTTTGTAGTTTATGTTTTTTAAAAATAAACAAAAATCAGTTTATAAAATTTTTGTAAATATAAACTGAAAACGTAAACGTTACCAAACACACCCTAAGCAATCCATAGGAGTAATAAAATATTCAATTTTTCGGTCAATAGCTGAAAATAAATATAAATAATATAAGACTTCCAAAGGAAACATAATCGGTTTTCATGGGGTGCAATTCACACTATATTATAGAAGTTATTTAGTGATCGAGGAATATTGCTCCACACCGTATAAATTATAACTTTTGTTATGTTATCTTTTTACCAAAAAAAAAAAATGTGATGGGATCCATTATTTTAGAATAATACTATATGCATTAATTAACGTACTAATTAGTATACTAACAGATGATATAGTATAATTTTAGAGATTTTAGGTATTTGTAATTTATATAATAGGTAGGGTCAATAATAATGACATAACTAGTTAATACACTACGGTGTACATTAATTGGTACACGTACCTCCACTGATTATTTTAACTAATGAAATACATGTTGGAGGACAATTTAAATTTATCCTTAAAACAAACTATAATTTTGGGTAATTATTCAGTATTTCCAGAGTATGGACATGTGTTATTCCATAGTATTATGATTGGTGGAGAAAGTGAGTAAGTGGGGTATTGTGTTGTGGTAGTCTGGACTTGGATCTATGGTTTTTGTATGCTGTTTATTGTCTTTTCCTCTTTATTCCTCCTTAAATTTGGTTATTTGGATGTATTGAGTGCGTTTGAAACAGGTTGGTTGATTGGTTTTCAAACCTTGTGTTGCCCAGAATTTTGGCCATCTGCTCGAGCAGCCCTTTTCAAACTCTCAATACTTTGCACATCTGCAAAAATACTGGATGGGTGTTTTCCACAGTCAAGCGGCGTTTCCCACGCTCGAGCGGGTGGGCGCTCGAGCGGCATTTCTTGCACTTGAGCGGTTTGTCTGTTGTCTACAAAAGTACCAGAGGAGTGTGTTCTACGCTCGAGCGAAACAACTTATTGTGTCTGACGCTTAAGCCTCAACTCTTGCGTTCAAGTGGGGTGTGCGTATATTAAATTGCAAAAATGACTTTTTACATCACTTTTTCAGATCTTTTCTTCCAAAAATCCTAAAGTGAGACCCTCTCTCTCTAAAATACTCTCTCTCTCTCTACATTTACACCTAGACCTAGTGATCTCTACACCCGTGTGCCTTTATTAAACAGAGAGTGCATCTCAAGAGCTTTGTTTTGGTCTGATTAAAGTTTGATTTCGGCGTCTTTAAAAGCTCTCCATCTCTTCCTTTGCTCTTTTAAGCTTGAGGTAGGGATATTTTACACCTTAATATGATTTTTAGCCTAATTATTTGTTGTTATGTGTAAAAGGTGGAATATTGGGGATATTTGTGGATGAACCTAAGGCTTGGGTGTGGAATGAAAGAGGGGTTTTCAAATATAACTGGTAAAAATGGTTTGGGTGTAGAGGTAAAGGTTTGTTGTTAAAAATGATTGATTTGGACACTTGAGTTAATCTTTGGAAGAATGAGAGTTGTGCCCTAGATGGGTCAATTTGTGTTTTGTATAAATAAATGAAATTGATTATGATAACATGGAATTAGATAGTTGTTGATATAAATGGTGGAGCCGGATACACGTTATCTCGCTCCTATGGAAATTTGAATAAATTATTTGTCTTGAGATTGAGTATCTGTTTAGAAATATTTGTATTGGGCTATAGGTGGAGGATAGCTATGATTGTTGTAGAAATTGCATGAGGATTAGGTGAATTGAAACTAATCATTTAATTGTGTCATTGAACATGATGGTATGTTGAGGCATTGAATACGTATAATTGATAATCATTGAACATGACGGTACTTTTAAATACATTGTATGTAATAACCTTCACCACTGCTTACCGATAAACATTGATTACCGTTAAACTGAACTGACTATGACTGATAATTGAACTGGTTAAAGTACTGAACTGACTGACTAAAAACTGGAACTGAATTGACTGAGTATGTATGTTAATTTGTATTCTATCTGTTTGATTGTTTATTTGATCTGTTCACGTTTTATGTTTAAACTGCTAATTGAAGGCCTTATCGGCGGCCGAACCAGGAATTGATTGATGTTTCTCGACCCTCACAATTAATGTGAAATTATGGTGTATTTATCTGAAAACTGATTAGGTATGATTAAATTAGATTAAATATTGATCAATTGCTGAAGTTGGCCTTATTTACCAAACTAACCTTAGTGATCCACTATCTCACACATATTTGAGCCTTACACTTGACCATAACACCATTCATCAGCTCATTCTTGTGCTTAACCGACCAAGAGAGGGAGAGGGAGAGAAATTGAGTTCTACCTTGTGAATTGCTTGGAATTGAAGAATTGTTGAAGTGTAGATTTCATATTTGAGCTCCTAAATCTTGAATACAAGACTAAGGTAGGAAACTCATCTTCTTATTGTTTCCATTGAGCTAGTTCTTGCATGATTCATGCTTCATTGTAGAACTAAGTCATGTTTTGGTTCATTGTTGTTGAATTGAAGCTCAATCTTTGCATGCATGTTAGTATTGTTGGATTTGAGTTGAGTTCATGGCAAATGTTTACATGCATATTCACAATTATGTTTAAGTCATGATTTCATCATGTTTTGGAAACAATTGGCTCCTTAGAGCATCAAATTGAAGCTTTGAATGATCTGAATTATGCATGTTTGCCATGTCTCATGTTCATGAAAATGGTTTAAAATTGGGTTTGAATAAACACCCTTGGGCTTTGATTCTCAAATTGAGTTTTGAATCATGTTATTCCATGTGTTACAAGTGTTTTTTCCAGAAAGTTAGCCCTAAGAGGATCGGTTTTTGAGTTTGCTTTAAACCAAATGTTTTTTTTTTCTTGGTTTTTGGGCTTGGGAAGGTTTTTTTGGGGGCAAATCTGGAATTTCAGATTTTTGCACTTCCGCTGAGCGGGGAAGAGTGGTATCAGAGCGATATTACCACGAGTTATACTGCACACACGTGTCCAAATGAGCATATAGGGTGTCCTAGAAAAGTAATTAGGGCATCTCATGAGCATGATAAGTTGTGGTTCTGTTATGACTGAATATATGCTAACGTGTTAAACTGTTCAACAAATGACTGTTTTATGTTTAAAACTGTTATAACTGCTTATAGTGAAATGATAACGCAAACACTGCAAATGAAACTGAATCTCATCCTCTGAGGCCAGATGGCCAACTGGAACAAATGATGGAACTGATAACTGCAAGATTGGAATTAACAACTGAACCAAACCGGCCCCTACCTCCTCTCTTCCGGGTGTACCGAACAAAAATGTGAATGTGAATGAACAAATATGAATGCTAATGATGGGACATAATTGCTCTGACCCAGAAGTTCAGCAAAATGAAACCGCCATCCTTTCAGGGAGGCCTTGAACCGTTAAAAGCTGAGCTTGGGTTCTGGAGACTTGAAAAATTGTTTGAAGTTTTCCCTGCTCTGAAGCACACAAAGTACTGTTAGCCACCTTTACATTGCAAGAAGAAGCTAGAAGGTGGTGGATGCTCATCCGTGATGAAAATACCGTTCTGACTTGGGCTCAATTCAAGGGAGCCTTCTTTGAAAAGTACTTCCCTCAGTTGTGTAGGGACAGAAAGGTAACTGAGTTTGAACAGTGAGACAAGGCGGCAATGTCTGTGGCTGAATATGAGACGAAATTCACCGAGCTTGCTAGATATGCACCGATATGGTGGATACTGAGTATAAGAAGGCCAGAAAAATTGAAGGCGGCCTTATCTCTCTCTTTTTTTTTTTTT
>NW_021026183.1:422210-560495 GCF_004153795.1 Camellia sinensis | reverse complement strand
AAACATGAAGAATGGGCTAAAATAGGACTATTTCCAGATCTGTAAAATGGCCAAAAACAAAAGCATGATAGGCTAACAAAACATGCAAGAATGGGGACCAAAAGAGAGATATAACATGAAGTGGCATATGGAGGTCCCAAACCATGAAAGGAAAGTCTTTTTGCATACAGACTGTCACAGCTCATTGGGCATTGTTTAATTACTGTATTGGCTTCCGCCAGGCCCTGTACTCTGTTTTACTGTACTACTGTTAAGCAGGCCTTCGGTAATCTAGGATTACTGGCCGGTTACGGTGCTAAACCCATAGGGCCGGGTTTGGGTCGTGACATTGTATATGTGTAATGTTTTGGGAGTAGAAAGGGAATGTGCTCCATGTTTTGAAAGAAGATAGGGGATGGACTCCATTGAAATTAAGTTGGCCGGAGTGTCTAGGGTGAAAGTCCTGAAATCATGTGTATACAAAGGTGCCGATCCCACGGACGAAATTTTCGTAAAATAGTGAGATTGAAGTGCTTATATGATGATTGTGTTGATTGAGAACCATTGAGTTGTAGTCTCAGTTGGGTTATTCAGAAAATTATAAACTTGGCCCATGGATTGAAATGCAATGAATTAACTTGAAATGAACGGATGGGAATGGATTGAGATATAAATATCGATACCATATGGCCATATGAAAAATGTGTGTTTTGTCATGAATATTAAATATACACGTGACACTTATATCTTCACTAAACCTCATATATTGTGATAGATTGTTTTTACTGGGTTTTGGCTTACCCTACTTGGGAACCATTTTCAAGCACCGGTGATATACTCCCTCCAAGAACGTAGCTTGGGAGGACCTAAGAGCTGGAGGTTCTATTTTGTTATTTTGTGCTTAAATATTTATTCAAGCCAAGGGTTTTATATATACAGAGCTTCTGTCTCTCTTTTCCAGTAACCAAGAAATGTCTTGGAAAGATGTAAGCTTGTACGACATTTATTTTGTTGATCGTTTACGGGTACTACATGCTATATATTCAGGATGTATATTTATCAATGTATATTGCATGTGTTATCTTTTGTAATACGAACTCTTATGACTGAAAATATTTTATTTCTATTATTCTTCTACTCATGAGTTGGATTTATTATATTATTTTGGGGGCATTACATCTTGGTATCAGAGCATACTGGGTTTGAATACTTTGGGTGCATGGAAAGTGGTTAGTACCACAATGAGTTTGTCTCACTTACTAGGGACTTAAGTGTGAATGATATGTGCTTATATGATAACATGCTTACGTGATTATATGGATATGGAATTAAATTTCTAGGATGTTGATTGAATCCACGGGTTGCTAGAAGTCTTGTTAGAAGAGCATTTGATCACTGTTGTTTCTAATTGGAACTTTGGTAACATCGCAGGACGGTCATTATCCGGAGATGAAATTCGTATGTGTTTATGTGAATATGTACTTACATGGAGTGAATTACTGTTGTCCACCATATTAGGACATGAGTGAGCTAGCTTTGGTACATTTATAAATGTGCTAATTTCTTTTGTTACCTTTATTAGGATGTCAGGATGTGGACGTGGTGGTAGGCGTGGTAGGCCTAGACGGTATGAGATGCAGGTACCAGATGATATTCCGGCACAGGAGGAGGGTGTTGGTCAGGCCAACGTAACCAAACCAGTTGGTCAGTAAGCCATGGGCGGCTTAGCCTGCGAAATGGCTAGAGCTTTGCGGGAATCCATGAACATTCTCAGGGCTGAGAATCAAGTCTAGGCCCAAGTAGCTGAGGCAGGGCCATCTTTCTTAAAGAGAGTTTTTCTGGTTGAGTCCGGATGAGTTTTTGGGTGATCCCATGAGCCACTAAAGGCAGATGAGTGGCTAGAGCAAATGGTGATGACATTTGAGATGCTTGGCATCGAAGACGAAGGTTTGAAAGTGACCTTGGCGTCCTTCCAACTGAAGAAAGACGCGGGTCAATGGCGAAAGTATGCACGGGGGAGCATTAGAGGGACTTGGAAGGCCTTCGCTTATGCCTTTCATGAGAAGTTTCTGCCTCCCACGGTTAGGGAGAAGTTGAGAGATCAGTTCTCTAAGTTGGTGCAGCTAAACACACCTGTGGCAGAGTTCGAAGCCACCTTTACCAGCTTGTCTAGGTTTGCACCCGAGTTAGTGGCGACTGAGGAACGCCGTTGCTTGGAGTTTGAGAAGAGGTTGAGAACTGGGATGATGTTTAAAGTGGTCGGTTTGATGATTAGAGATTACGTATGCCTTATGGAGGCGGCGGCTCATCTTGAGACCGTGATACAGATGGAGGAGGAGAAGATGAGGGGCTCTAGGAAGAATCAGGATACCAAAAGGGGACAGCAAGAGGCAGAAGGGCCCTAACCCCCAGCAGTCCCAAAGAGCACAGTCGAGGTCTACCTTTCCAGTACGGAGTTCGGGTTCTGGGAGAGGTGGTCAGGGAGATTTCATTTGTTTCAAGTGTGGCCAGTGGGGCCACAAGTCTCTAGCCTGCCAGCAGAGAGGAGGAGAGCAACGATCTGCACAATCTTCGGCTCGTTCTCAGAGCCAGAGTCAAGGGAGAGGCCAGCCGCTCACTTGTTATCAGTGTGGGCAGGCAAGGCACATGAAGAGGTTTTGCCCATAGTTGGGTGGCACACCTGGTGCATCTGGTTCGAGGCAGACACAGAGCCATCAGCCAGCACAGGCCTCAAAGGCCAATCAGGGAGCCTCTTCGGCTCAGTCAGTGCATCAGTCTTATGCTCCGAAGGGTGAGTAGGTAGACCAGAGGCCTACAGGGCGTGTGTATGTTGTTACTACGCCAGATCTTATACCAGCACCTTTTGTTGTGAGAGGTACTTTCTTGTTTTGCAATTCAGTTGCTAATGTGTTGATTGATACGAGTACATCCCATTCATTTATGTCATCTACATTTGCATCGGTTTTGGGATTAAAGTTGGCTCAGTTAGCATCTCCTATCTGTGTAGAGTCATCTATCAGTGGTGAGGTTATTTTGAAACAAGGATGTCGGGGTTGTGACATAGAGATTGTCGGTCGTTGACTTCCATTTGCATTTGTATTGATTGACATGTCTAGTTTTAATGTTATTTTGGGTATGGATTGGTTATCGTTATATCGGGCTGTTATAGATTGTTACCGTCAGAGGGTTACTGTATGTACTCTGAGCGGTGATTGTTTTTATTTCTTAAAGGACTGGGTAGATAGAGTTTTGTCATCGGTATATGATCCGTGTGGGCAGAGTGAGCTTAGTTGCCTCCTTGTTAGCTTCTGGAATAGTGAATGTGATGAAATCCGGGTTGAGTTGACAAGGGTGGTTTGTGAATATCCCGACGTCTTTCTCGAGGACCTTACTAGTTTACCACCTCAAAGAGAGATCGAGTTCTCTATTGATTTAGTGCTTGGCACGGCACCGATTTCTATGGTATCGTATCGGTTTGCACTTGCTGAGTTGAGTAAGCTGAAGGCTCAACTCCAGGAATTGTTAGATAAGAGTTTTATCTGCCCTGGTGCTTCGCCTTGGGGAGCACTGGCTCTCTTTGCTAAAAAGAAAGATGGAGCATTGCGACTTTGTATTGATTATCGGAAGTTGAACCAGATAACTATTAATAACAAGTACCCAATGCCTCGTATAAATGATCTGTTTGATCAGTTGAAGGGACCTTGTTGTTTCTCTAAGATAGACCTGAGATTGGGTTATCATCAGTTGAGGATAAAGGAGGAAGATATCCCAAAGACGGCATTCCGTACGCGGTATGGCCATTATGAGTTTCTAGCGATGCCTTTTGGGCTGACCAATGCACCAGCTGTATTTTATGGATTTGATCAATCGGATCTTCCGTGAGTTTCTAGACCGCTTTGTGGTCGTCTTTGTGGACGACATCTTGATTTACTCACCTACGGAGAAACACAAGGAACACTTGCAAGTAGTACTTGAGTTACTTAGAGCCCACAAACTGTATGCTAAGTTTAGAAAATGTGAGTTATAGTTGAACGAGGTTAAGTTCTTAGGCCATGTGGTATCCGGGGAAGGGGTGACTGTAGACTCATCCAAGATAGAGGCAGTTCAAGATTGGAAACAACCTAAGAATGCTTTCGAGATCCATAACAGCTCCAGTCTTGATTATTCCGAAAATGGATTTGGCCTATTTGATGCCTCACGGGAAGGTTTGGGTTGTGTTTTGATGCAAGAGGGAAATGTAGTAGCTTATGGCTCACGGCAGTTGAAAACACATGAGAGGAATTACCCTACTCACGACTTAGAGTTAGCGGCGGTGATCTTTGCCTTAAAGATTTGGAGGCATTACCTTTATGGTGAGAAGTTCGAAGTGTTTTTCGATCACAAGAGTCTGAAGTATCTGTTTACACAGAAAGACTTGAATTTGAGATAGAAAATATGAATGGAGTTCATAGAGGACTATGATTTTGAGTTGCATTATCATCCGGGAAAGGCCAATGTTGTGGCCAACACCTTGAGTATGAAGTCAATTAACAGTGTGGCTTGTATCGCAGTTCAAGAATGGGAGATGTCGGGTACTCTTGGTGAGTTTGACTTGCACCTAGACGAGTTTGTTGAGTCTGCAGCCTTGTTTTCAGTGTTTGCACAACCTACACTTGTGAACCGAGTGTTAGAAGCACAGAAGGGTAACCTTGAGACGGAATCTCTTCGGGAGAAGATCTCCAATGGAAAGGTAGAGAAGAGCTTGAGTATGTATCCCGACCAGAGTGTGAGATACCATGACCGTTTGTTTGTGCCAGAATCTTACCGAGAGGAAGTACTTTGAAAATTCCACCACTCGCACCTTGCGGTGCATCCGGGAGGCACAAAGATGTATCATGACCTTAGTCGTCAATTTTGGTGGAGGGATATGAAAAGGGATGTGGGGGTGTTTGTATCGAGATGTCTTACTTGTCAGCAAGTGAAGGCCGAACATCAGAGGCCATCGGGTTTGTTGCAACCCTGGCCTATAGCTGAGTGGAAATGGGAGCATGTTACGATGGACTTCGTTGTGGATTTTCCTAGAACTCAACGGGATAGTGATGTCATTTGGGTGGTAGTTGACCAGTTGACCAAGTCGGTGCACATTATACCTATGTGGGTGAGCGACTCAGTAGATTACCTTGCCGACTTGTATATTCAGGACATAGTAAGGTTGCACGGGGTCCCAGTAACGATTGTATTGGATAGAGATCCGTGTTTTACGGCTCGATTGTAGCAGAGCTTGTAGAGTGCCTTGGACACTAAATTGACCTTTAGCACCACGTATCATCCTCAGACTGACGGGGCAATCCAAGCGTACTATTCAAATCCTTGAGGATATGCTTCGAGGTTGTGTTCTTGATTTCAAAGGGTCGTGGGAGAGGCACATGCCCTTAGTAGAGTTTGCCTATAACAATAGCTTCCAATCCAGTATTGGCATGGCACCATTTGAGGCCTTGTATGGCCGACTGTGTAGGTCCCCTATGTGTTGGGCCGAGGTGGGTAATGCACCTTTGTTGGGTCTAGAGTTGATTCAGGAAACGACAGAGAAAGTGGCACTTATCCGTATACGGTTACTTACGGCTCAGAGTCGTCATAAAAGTTATGCCGATCGTAGGAGGAGACCCTTGTCTTTTAAGAAGGGGGATCATGTGTTCTTGAAAATATGACCTAGGAAGGATTTGATGAGGTTCAGAAAGAGTGAGAAGTTGTCCCTTTGATTCATTAGGACTTTTGAGATCCTTGAGCGAGTCAGAGAGGTTGCTTACTGTTTGGCGTTGCCACCACAGCTTTCTGGGGTTCATGACGTGTTTCACATTAGTATGCTCCGGAAGTACGATCTGGATCCATTGCACTTGTTTGATTGGACCGACTTAGAGGTGGACCAGGACGCCTCGTATGAGGAGAGACCGGTGAGAGTCTTGGATACCCGGGACCAAGTCTTTCGAGGCAAGACAATTCCTTTAGTAAAGGTATTATGGAAATATCACGGAGTCGAGGAAGCAACTTGGAAGCATGAATTGGAAGTCCGAGAGAAATACCCAGACTGGTGCCTAAGCATCCATTGAGATTTTAATTACGTTAATGAAATGTGATAACATTGTATATGTTTCAAATTGTGAAAACAGTGTATATGTTATGGGAGTTTGGAAACATGAATTCAATGTAAACATTATATAGGTTTTAAGAATATGGAATATTGTATATGTTGTATCACTTTTAGGAGTATTGTATATATATTGAGTGAAGTTTGGAAAAAGAACTTGGGTTTGATTTAAACATCGTAAATGACTGAGAATTGTAATTCGCATCCTTGATCCTAGAACTTGTGCATCGAGTTGGTAAGAATAGATGACCAGTGAATGGGTCATAATGTAGAATTGGATATGCTAATGTTGTTGTGAATGGTTTAATAACGATTTTGAGCTTGATTTGAAATTTCAGAGACGAAATTCTTTAAGGGGGGAAGTTATAGTGATCCCGATTTTGACCCGACACTTGTGGTAGTCCGGACTTGGATCTATGGTTTCATTTTTTCCTCTTTATTCCTCCTTAAATTTGGTTATTTGGATGTGTTGAGTGAGCTTGAAACAGGTTGGTTGCTTGGTTTTCAAACCTTGTGTTGCCCAGAATTTTGGTCATCCGCTCGAGCGACACTTCTTACACTCAAGCGGGGTTTGCAAACTCTCAGTATTTTGCACGTCTGCAAAAGTACCTGAGGGGTGTTTTCCATGCTCGAGCGGCGTTTCCTACACTCGAACGGGTGGGTGCTCGAGCGGCATTTCTTGCGCTCGAGCAGTTTGTCTGTTCTCTACAACAGTACTGGAGGTGTGTATTCTGCGCTCAAGCGAGACTTCATGTGCTAGAGCGGGACATCTTATTGTGTCTGACGCTCGAGCGTCAACTCTTGCACTCAAGCGGACTCTGCATTTATCATATCGCGAAAATGACTTTTTATATAACTTTTTCAGATCTTTTCTTTCAAAAACCCTAAAGTGAGACCCTCTCTCTCTAAAATACTCTCTCTCTCTCTCTCTCTAAATTTACACCAAGATCTAGTGATCCCTACACCCATGTGCCTTTATAAAAAAGAGAGTGCGTCTCAAGAGCTTCCTTTTGGTCTGATTAAAGTTTGATTTCGGCGTCTTTAAAGGTTCTCCATCTCTTCCTCTGCTCTTCTAAGCTTGAGGTAAGGATATTCTACACCTTAATATGATTTTTAGCCTAGTTATTTGTTGTTATGCATAAAATGTGGAATATTGGGGATATTTGTGGATAAACCTAAGGCTTGGGTGTGGAATGAAAGAGGGGTTTTCAAATATAATTGGTAAAAATGGTTTGGGTGTAGATGTAAAAGTTTGTTGTTAAAAAGGATTGATTTGGACACTTGAGTTAAATTTTAGAACAATGGGAGTTGTGCCCTAAATGGGTCAATTTGTGTTTTGTATAAATAAACGAAATTGACTATGATAACATGGAATTAGATAGTTGTTGATATAAATGGTGGAGCCGGATACGTGTTATCTCGCTCCTATGGAAATTTGAATAAATTATTTGTCTTGAGATTGAATATCTGTTTAGAAATATTTGTATTGAGCTATTGGTGGAGGATAGCTATGATTGTTGTAGAAATTGCATGAGAATTAGGTGAATTGAAACTAATCATTTAATTGTGTCATTGAACATAACGGCATGTTGAGGGATTGAATATGTATAATTGATAATCATTGAACATGACGGTACTTTTAAATACATTGTATATGTGTAATGTTTTGGGAGTAGAAACGAGATGTGCTCCATATTTTGGGAGAAGATAGGGGATGTACTCCATTGAAATTAAGTTGGCCGGAGTGTCCAGGGTGAAAGTCCCGAAATCATGTGTATACAAAGGTGTCGATCCCGCGAATGAAATTTTCGTAAAATAGTGAGATTGAAGTGCTTATATGATGATTGTGTTGATTGAGAACCATTAAATTGTAGTCTCAGTTGGGTTATTCAGAAAATTGTAAACTTGGCCCATGGATTGAAATGCAATGAATTAACTTGAAATGAACGGATGGAAATGGATTGAGATGTAAATATCGGTGCCATATGGCCAAGTGGAGAATATGTGTTTTGTCATGAATGTTGAATATACACTTGACACTTATATCTTCGTTAAACCTCATATATTGTGATATAATGTTTTTACTGGGGTTTGGCTCACCCTACTTGGGAAACCATTTTCAGGTACTGGTGATATGCTCTCTCCGAGGACGTAGCTTGGGAGGACCTAGAAGCTAGAGGCTCTATTTTGTTATTTTGTGCTTAAATGTTTATTCAAGCCGAGGGCTTTATATGTACAACGCTTATGTTTCTTTTTTGTGGTAACCAAGAAATGTATTGGAAAGATTTAAGCCCATAGGGCATTTATTTTGTTGATCATTAACGGGTACTGCATGCTATAGATTCAAGATGTATATTTATGAATGTATATTGCATGTGTTATCTTTTGTAATACAAACTCTTATGACTGAAAGTATTTTATTTCTGTTATTCTTCTACTCATGAGTTGGATTATTGTATTATTTTGGGGCCGTTACATGTGTTATCTGATTGAAGAACATGAGGAGACATATTGAATGATAATTGGTTAAGGAGTACAGACACATGGTACTGCAGGATTATTGAATAATTTCCCCTACACTTTCACTGCTGGTACGAGTGAAAAAATGGCCCGCGGCTCGTGGGCGGCCCAAAACCCGCCTGCGGCCCGAAGTGGGCTTGGCCCGTTTAGGCCTGTTTGGACACGAGCCTGAGCCCAACCAGAGGCCTTGGGCCTGAGCCTGGGCCATCATTTTCAAGCTCGGCCCGGCCCGGTCCTGTGGGCGCAGCTAATTAGTCCACTTAAAGCCCACTCATGGCTCGGTCCGAGGCTTGGCTGCCCTAAAGCCCAGTGTCTTTTTTAATGAAAAATAATAAAATTTTGGTAGAAAAAATTAAAAAAAAAAAAAATGGTCCGGCCGACGCAAGTCCCATGACAGGCTCAGGCCCACAGGCCCGCCCAAGGCCTGAGTACACCTAGGCCTCGGCCTAATTTTTTTGCCCGTAAGTCGGCCCGGCCCAGTCTGAATTTTGGCCGGAGCTCGCGAGGCCCAACATGGACCGGGTCAGACCGGGCCAGATTTACACCCCCTAACTGCCGAACAAGACAGTTGAAGATCATTTAAATTTGTCCCCGAAGCAAATCACAATTTCTCATATTATAGTTGAGCCACCTTGACTGCACACATGAAAGTTGGAGCCATCATGAATCATGATTTTAGTCAAAATCATATGAAAACATATAATAATTATTATTATTATTATAAATACTACTATACATATAATATAAATTAATAAATTAATAATTTATCTATCTTTCTACCTATCTTCTATCTACTATTGTTTTATTTTATTTAAAAATCTGAAGAACATATATGTTTTCTACTTTTTTTTCGTATCCCGAAAATATTCTTCTAAACTTATTAAACATCACACAACGACCTACTTCTACCGAACAATCAAACACTTTTAACATCAAACACCTTCAAACTTATAATATAATTATTTTTTTAATATTTTATTCAGTATGTTTGGTTTTAGTTTTCTGAAAATTGAATTTTTTATTTTTCGTATTTTTTTGTTTTTAGTGAATATTTTTTAAATTTTAAGTTTTTTACTTTTTTAGATGCACTTTACTCAGATGTATCTAAATAGTAAAATATTTATAAAAAAATATTTTAAAAAATTAATAAATACACAAAAATATGAAAAATATATTGAATTTTCGTATTTTTAAAATATTTTTTGGTATTTGGTGTATTTTTTAAAGATTTTTTTCACATATATTATACTTTTTAAGTATATTTATGTTAGGTGTCTAAATTTTTTTAAAAAAAAAATTGCTTAAAATATATATTAAAAAAAATCATTGAAAACATTAAAATACAGAAGATAAAAAAAATAGAATGTTTTGAAAACTGTTTTATGAAAACCAAAACCAAACAAAGTGATTACTTTTCTATTTTTCTTCTATTTCAAAAATATTCTCTTTATAATTGAATTTGAATGAAACGGCAAGAATGAAGCATTGCCACATTTGAATGAAAAAACATGTACAGATCATCGATCCCTTCTATCTATTACCATAACAAAAGAGTGACTTATCTATAGTTTATCAAAAAATTGGATTGTCCAATCTAGTAAATGAAATGATACCACTTCATCATTTTGTCTATTCAACGGTTTAAATTGCATTGCAAAATAAATAAAAATAAATAAAGTAATGATTTTGTCTCTCGTAAGTATCATGTTCAGCGACGTTCCTTTCCATCGTTGCCCTTTCTTCCCTCACCCATAGCTAGCGCAACATCGTTCCTTACCATACATCATTTCCTCACCCATTTTACCACATAAAAAAAATTATAAAAAAGAAAAAGACACCTTTGTCGAATATGAAGATAAAAAATAATTAAAGTTATGAATGGTTGCACCAGAGCATGGGTTGCAAATTGGTTGGTGAGGGTTTGGTTAATACTTGATAAGATTAGCTAGAATATAGTGGTCATGACATGCATCAGAAGTTGCTGAAGGAAATTGCATCAACTAGTTGCCTCCGACAATGGTTGGAGTTCAGATCTCAAGTAAAAGTGAGATGTCTTGATAGGTTGTGACGAGTGGAGACAACTTGGTTGTGAGTGAGTGGAGAGGAATTTGTGCAAGAGAGAAAGGTGATTATCAACGGCAAGGGGCTGTCGCGAGGTTTAGAGGTGATGATATCGACATCGTCATCGGATTCAAGAGCTATTATGGCAAGTACCACATCGCTACCGATGAGCAGTACCTCTTTGGCGTGACTGGTCAGAGAGTTTTTCAATGCTCTCCAAAAAATTGGATTCGAGATGGATTTCAAGTTCGCTTGAAACCACGATACAATAACTACCTTTGCAAAAAAATATTTATTTATTCAAAAAGTGAATGAGAAATTAGACTCCCAAATTTAATCATTTACAAATATATAATTTATTATATAATCCAATTGAAATTCAAAATTTGAATTTATTTATAGTTACCAAAAAGATTGAAAGCTTCTTTATTTATTTATTTATTTATTATATTTATTATTATTTTAATTTCTATATATATATATATATATATATTTAAAAAGTTAGTTTGTTGTTGGAGTTTGAAACCAAATAGTGTTTTGTTAATATATTATTTTCAATTGAATATGTCTCTGTTTATATCACCTATCAAATTGATCCAAAAAAATATGGTCACTATATATAACATGATGTAAAAGGAGTTAAATTTAGACTCAAATCAATGCATGGATTACAACTTACAATCGGCATGCTTTTATTTATCTAAAAGAAAGAAAAAAAAAACATGCCGAGTTTGTTATATAAACAGCCTTGGCCTTCAAGACAAAAAAAATTCATTCTCTCTCGTGGTTCAATACGATTACATAAAAAAATTATAATTTTGTACTTTCTATTCGAATATACATATTACTGACAATAATAAAAGAGATAAATCAAATGATAGCTAACCATCATGATCAGAACTTAATGGTGCAAAAGGAAGTCTATTACATTAATTCTTGATAAATTTTAACATATAATTACTTATGATTCGTATAAAAGATTTTGATAATGTAAATTGACAATGAAATTGAATACACACAAAATAATGGGTCTATAAATATCAATAAATTACTTATGCAATTTCTATATGGATCGAAAAATTAAGTTTCATTTTCTTACAAAACAAATTTCATACAATTTTTGCATAAAACATAAATGATTCTTATAAATAATGTTATCTTTCTCATTACAGAGGACATTCACTACACAGGACTAGTTCCAAAAACTCTTTATTCTGTCTTCTTTTTTCTTTTTTCTTCTCTTTGGTAACATTTTGTATTTAAGAATTTATTTATTATAATTTTTAAAGTTTATATATATGTTATATTTTGTTCACCATTTTGCTAAATTGTCTATAAAATATTCTTACAAAGGAGTGCATTGTTAGTATACTCAGTCTATTCTAAAGTTTATTTTCTATATTACAAGAACAAATACAAATAACAAGGACTTTTAAAAATTAATTACATTACATATATTAGATTTGATGAAAACCACGTGCAATGCACGAGCAACCTACTAGTACTATTATATACGTGAATACTAAACTTAATATCAAAACCTCCAAACCTTCTCCTCATGCCACGTGACAAATTTTTATATACTAAAAGAAAAAAATTATTATACTATATCGTAAGTAAGGTTTGAACCAAAAATTTTATATTTCATTAAAAACACACTTACCATTTAAGCAACTTATATATTATGATATTAATTTTTTTATTATTTGTTTTTATTCTTACTTATCTGAATTGCACACACATCACGTGTGTCATCCACTAGCATAATATATGCCAAGTCTCTATTTATTGCGATTACATAACAACTCTACCAATATATATGTATATACTAGTGTCTGTGTGCTCACTCAATGGATGTGCTATTAAATCTATAAAATATAAATTTTAATTTTAAATTAAAAGTATATATATTGTGTGCTATTCAAGTGATAAAAATGTAATTTTTTAGATGGACATCTTAATCAAAAGTTATATCATTTTAAAATTTAAAATATAAAATTAGACACTAAGGATATTTTAATAATAATGATATGTAATAATCTTATCCAGGCAAAGTTTATGCGTGTATCCTTAATGCAATTTTTTTTTTTTTTTATTATAATGGAGTTTTGATCAAATTTTTTAATGCATAGTGCTCCTAAACCAAAGCCTCTATTGAAAAGAACGCATGAGCTATGTGTACTCAGCAAAAATGAACCTTGTATCATCTCATCAACTAGTTGCCTCCGACAATGGTTGGAGTTCAAAAAAAAAAAAAATTTCCCCATTATCGAATTTATGACACCAACCTTCTCATTTTGATTTGAAAATAGGCTGTTTTTCCCAAAATAAGTCAAAATACCAAGCTATTTTTTAAATTAGGCTTAGTTTGAACGGAATTTCTAAAATAAGTTAAAATGTGATTACAAACTACGCTTTCACCATTTTTGTGGCCCTGTCGGAAAATTTGTAAATCGTAAAAGCGTGGTTACAAGCCACGCTTTTAATTAAAAAAGTATAGTTGTAAACCACGCTTTTAAGAAAATCTGTTTTTGTGAAGAAAGCGTGATTATAAACTACGCTTTTAAATAAAATTGTTTTGTAACCAAAATATAAGACAAGTAGGGACGTAGCTCAAATGGTAGTGCTTTTCATAGAAGAGGCATGGGGTTCAATCCCTTAGATCTCCAAACTCTTGCTTTTTTCAAATTAAATTCAATTTTCCTTTTTTTTTTTTCTTCCACTTACTCTATGCTTTATATATTTATTATGTAATTTTTTTTATCAAAAAAAGTAAAACATTTGTTTGGTTAACTAATATTTATAATAAAATTTATATTTAAAATAAAAAATAAATTTTTTTAATATTTAAAATATTAAAAAAATATAACACATAAATGTATGAAATATAGTGCACATTAAAATAAATAAATAAATATTTATGTGTTGTATTTTTTTAATATTTTAAATATTAAAAAATTTAAATTTTTTATTTTAAATATATAATTTTTATTATAAATATTTATTTTATTATTTTTAAATATTTTAATTTTTTTTCTTATGTGTTTGGTTACGATTTGAGTGTAGAGTTTTGAAAGTAGTGTGTGGTAAGATATTTCCCCACTAATAGGACTAATAAGAACAATATAAATAACTTTAGGACCAATCGGTAAAACTGTTTGTGAGATAAGATTTATTGGTAAATATCCCTATTTTGAACTCAAAACACAACTTTACACTCAAATCGTAACCAAACGCACAATTCAAAACTCAATTAAAAAACTATTTTCAAAACTCATAACTAAACATATAACTCAAAATTTCATACTACTTTCAAAACACCACACTCAAATTGTAACCAAACACATAACAAAAAAATTAAAATATTTAAAAATATATTTATAAAATAAAATAAAATATTTGAAATAAAAAAATATTGAAAATAAAAATTATAAATTTAAAATAAAAAACAAAAAATATTTTTTTTAATATTTAAAATATTAAAAAAATACAACACATAAATATTTATTTATTTATTTTAATGTGCATTATATTTCATACATTTATGTGTTATATTTTTTTAATATTTTAAATATTAAAAAATTTAAAAAAAATTATTTTTTATTTTAAATATAATTTTTATTATAAATATTAGTTAACCAAACAAATGTTCTACTTTTTTTTATAAAAAAAATTACATAATAAATATATAAAGTATAGAGTAAGTGGAAGGAGAAAAAAAAAAGAAAATTGAATTGAATTTGAAAAAAGCAAGAGTTTGGAGATGTAAGGGATTGAATCCCATGCCTCTTCTATGAAAAGCACTACCATTTGAGCTACCTCCCTACTTATCTTATATTTTGGTTACAAAACAATTTTATTTAAAAACGTGATTTCTAACCATGCTTTCTTCACAAAAACAGATTTCCTTAAAAACGTGGTTTGCAATCATACTTTCTTAATTAAAAGTATGATTTGTAACCACGGTATTGTAATTTTACAAAATTTTCAAGGCCACAAAAATGGTTAAAGCGTCGTTTATAACCACATTTTAACTTATTTTAAAAATTTTGTCCAAACTAAGCCTAATTTGAAAAATAACTTAATATTTTGACTTATTTGGGAAAAAAACCTCTGAAAATAGCAACCAAATCTCCCATTTCAACAAGAATATATTATTTGAATTAAAAAGTTAAACCTCCCAAGTGAGGGTCACATTAGACCCAATTATGCAGAGTAGATTACAAATACCCCAAGTCATCCGTAAACCACGTGTATCAAAAACAACTAAAACATAAAGAATAATAATATATATATCAATTAATGTACTAACTAGTATACTAACAAATGATGTGACATAATTTTAAAAATTTTAAATATTTGTAATTTATTTAATAAGTGAAATCAGTAATAATGACATAACACTAGTTAGTACACTAGTATGTACATTAATTGGTACATGTAACACCACCGAAACATAAAACATCCCTGTCGATTCATTCCAACACAAACCCCTTTACCATACTTCCAAAGTTGCTCAAAATAGGGTAACAAAAATCAGTCACCCTTTTTAACAACTTAATATTTTAGAGCTGATATTTGAGGAGCAAATGACATCATAAAGACTACATCATAAACCGACAGATAACAATACCCTAAACTCTAGTCTTTGTGAAGACATTTTCACTTTCGAAGACAACCTCGAAATGGACAAATCAAATATAACCAAGTATTTTAAATTGAAACTTATTTAGACTGGGAGTTACAGCCAGTACTTAGGTCACAGACTAGATAACAATAAAAGTAGATGTTATCAAAGCCGGCCAACCAGCATGCAATGACGAAAATAGAACATAAATCGACGTCCTGCAATCAATGAGACAATCAAGTGACACAAAACCCTAGATGAAACATTTAAACAAACTTCGGTTAAAAGATCTTCTGTACAAGTAAAATTGCAATTGCAAAATTGTACGAAACGTGGGGAAAAGAAAAGGGCAGCACAAAAAGTAAATCTTAATTCATAGTTGATCCCCATCTTTACAAGCAGCCAAATCATCTAAAACAACAGACATCCTAACCTGAGTCCCAAGTCCTCAGCAAGAAATTGGGGATTCTTCGTTCTTCTCGTAACTACAGCTCCAGTCAAAAGGATCTCTGACACATGGATAAATGACAGTCAGTAGCTTGACAGAGTCTCAGCTGGATTTGATTCAGCATCTGCTTGATCATTGGGAGTTGAGGATGATGATTCCTCCAGTGCAGCAGCACTAGAGTCGATGGGTTTCTTGAACTGCACTATGATCATAGTCATATTGTCGCATCCCTCACCAGTTGCTGTCGATGGCGCCAAGCACCTATCAAGCACTCTTTCACATACCACAGAAAGCTTGCTTTCCTGCACAATAACAATAACAATAACAAAAAATTAAAAAAAAAAATCAAGTGTTTACAAGGCAGCGACAACCCCAATGTATAACAAAAGCATTTTCGATCTTATTCTATAAGGCAACTTATTCCAAAGTCAAAAGCAATTTGCTGAGCATTTTCTACTTTCATCATGTGACCAAGACCGCAAGTGCATAACCGAAAAAATCCTCTTGAAAGTACTGTCTACAAGAACAACCACACAACATATCTTATTACACCTATACAACCACAGTTACTAGCTGTTCAACTGTGTTAACAAAGAGTGATATCAGACACTTACAGTGATCAACTTTTCATGTATAAAATCCACTAGCTCCTGGCTTGACATGCAGTCCCTGAACAAACCACACAATTACATTAGTTGAAGGTGTGCCTCTCAAAATAATTGGGATGCAATTATAATCAATTAGTTGATGAGCACAAGTAAAAATCTGCAAATCTGGCTATTGTTAGACAGTTTCAGATCGATTGAGGAACCACTTTCTTGTAACACGCAATTTAAAAAATTTTGGGTAAGATACACGGACATCTCCTAAGTTATGTGCTTAATACAAATTCTGCTTTCACATTTTGGAAATAACACTAACCTCCCCTGCCTCTGCTTGTCCATTAATGGAAGTAAAAGAAAATGAACAGTTGCCATAAATGTCCCCTCTCTCTTTCTACCTCCTCCATCTCCGTCATTTGCACTCTCTATTCTCACCTAATCAGCCAGACACATCCCACCCCACCAACATGCACTACCACTTCCCATTGCTACCATCGCCCATCCACACAAACACCCACAATGGTGACCCACAATATTAGTCTTATATCGAACCTCCTTAACCCAGATTTCAACACCTGGAACTTCACTATATCAGTGGCTATGGTCACAAGACTCACAACAGTGGAACAGTGGGTGAGTGAAAAAGGTTAACGGAATGAGTGACAGCTATGGTCATTGCACGTATGGTTATTTTATTTTATTTTATTTTTTTTATGGCCGGGCATCCAGACCAACTTACGTGCACCTCGACTGATCCTGAGACCCACGCAAAGCACCCCCTCCACATGGATCTGGCAAATCTCGAGCAGAGCACGCGGGCGTGGCCCTAAGGAGTTGATGGCACCTACTGGGAGTTGAACCTGAGACTTGGAGAGAGCACACCCCCAGGCCCCAAGCTCAACATATGGTTATGTTGCATGGGTTATGGGTAGTGGCTGTGGCTGTGGCCAGAGTGATTGGGAATTAACCACTGATGCTCACTGGAGCTGACCATCCTATATTCACTTTGAAACAACACCTAAAGTCATGAATGAATAAGGCAACATCACATTGTGTCCTTATGCAATGCCCTCTCCCTTTTCCCCAACTTGCATCCTGAGAATACCATTTCGAACAAAACCCAATAGCAAACTACACTTGGCAGGATTCATGGAGACTTTGAATTAAAAAGAAAAGAAGCTAGAAAACTTAACTGGAGCCTCAATCCTGTGCAGCTTATGTATTAATTTCAAGTAATTATGTGGCTCTTGGAAGGCAGGAATTTTTAGGGAATGTGAGAATGTGAATTTATTGTTATGGTTTGCTAATCAGAATATGAGTTGTTGAGTTTTCTGGTTGCTCTGTGGAATTGTAAGAAGGTGTGCCAGCCATGGTTTGTGATGAATTTGGGTGGATTGAATATGTACAATAGGTGTTTGATTGAAAGACAGAGAGATGTTATAGGGTTAAATTTGGATGGTCAAGTTTGGTTTTCGCATAATTTTAAGGTCAAATTTGGGTTAAGGTCAAATTTGTTATTTGTTTTTTCCAAAATTTTAAGTGTTCACATCTGCACATTCTGTTAGTTGACCTAACTGTTCAATAACGGAGGGGCAAAATTGTATTACTACTCAAAACATCAAGAAGGGGATGTAATTTCCAGAACCTTGGGTACTAATGGCAACAAACCTCGTGGGATGCCAGTGTAAATGGAAACCGAAAGTAAGGAAGCAGGGTAGTATAGTACCTAAAAAATAAAACTTAAATAGGAAACCATAAGATACTTACCAGATACCATCACAGGCCAGCACCATAAAATCGTCATCATCACAAAGCTCAACCTATTTAAAAAATAAAATAAATATCAAAATATTGGGGAAAATAATGTTTCCTAAGAAGGAAGAGTAATGATATACAAACAGAAATCCAAACAAAAATTTTCATACAAAATAATGCGGCTAAATGTGGACCACTCACTAAAAGCACCCATGAAGATGAGTTTATTTACAAAAATGGCATTGCCAAATTATTCTTGTAGAGTTTGTTTTGTTGGTTTTTTTTTTTGTTGGGGGGGGGGGAGGGGGGGTTGTGTAATAGTTTTCAAAGAAAGAAACCAACCACCAGCAGCTTGTGTATTTACTTCCTTTTGGTTGGGTGGGTGGGGGGGGGGGGGGGGGGGCGGGGAGGGGAGACAAACAAATCACATCAGCAACTTCAGGTAATTTTAATGATTCAAAGTTCAAAAACCAAACAACCTATATTCAGGGATACATGCTGGAGAAACAAGAATTAGGTGCAACTGATGCAAGCATTTAAAAATATCCAACAAAAATAAAATCAATTAAATTTCTAGCCAATCATGAATAGAACAGTAGTACAACACAAAAGGATAATCCAATTGTTTAAATAGAAAAAGTACTACAGCAATATTTCTATGCTTCAAAATCCAATCAAAACCTGAACATGAATGGAAAATAGATCAATTAGTTTAAAGATCAATTTTTGATAAAAAAATCTTTAGTAACCTCAAATCTTCAATTGCACATAAAAATGAATATGACTATATATCGAACAGAAAATGAGAACCAAACTCAATTGTGTTTTTTGTGCTTCTTAAAAACTAAGAGTAATGATAAACAAGTAGAAAATTTATACAGAATTTTCATACATCATGATGTGACTCAATACCCACATTTCACTTTAAAACAAAACACCCATTAAGATAAATTTGTTTACAAGAATGGCATTCCCACATAATTCTTGTGGAGTTTTTGTATGAATTTCATGTATGAATAGAGTTTTCCTAAAACAAACTAAAGAAACTTCCTCGACACACAGATGAACCATCTCCCTCCGCTCCATTCTCACCCTCTCTCAACCTCTCCATGGCAGTACCAACTTAATTTATACAGTACAAAAACTAATTAAGATGTGTAATAAAACACAAAATCTATCTGTAAGAGAAAAATTTACAGGAGAGAAATATATGTTTGCCAACAAACAATTTACAAGTAAATATATATTTGCTTTGTGGCGTTGATAGAGTAGAATGGCAAAACCAGTTTCATGTAGATGTAGCCAAGCAAAATAGTTCAATAAATGTTTCATTGATTTATGATGTCAATTACTGTTTTTCTTCTTATTTATATCCCCAGAGATAATCAGCATCCATTATTTTTAGGAAAACAATGTCATAACAAATTAACTACAATGGAAAAAAAAAAAATACGTACAGTATTTATATCTGGATTAGCAGTCACAATTTGCTTTTCAGCAGGCAAAAACTTATTCTGCTTAAACTCCATGTCACCTACAATAAAATAGAAATTAGATATCAAGCACTTGAGTTATCCAAGAAAGGAAAAAAGATTTCAAGCTCTCTCTATTATACCTATCAATGAGATTAAAATCATCAAATAAGTACAACTATGAAAAGAGGAAAAAGCAGAGCTACAAGAATCTCTCTCTCACTCAGCTTGGGAAAATGGAAACCGAAAGAAAGGAAGCAGGCTAGTATAGTACCTATAGCTCTTGCAAGATTTAAACTGCCATTAACTCGTCCTGCATGGATAAAACCACCAGCTTTCAAGATCCTTTCTCTTTCACCCTCAAGGTCGGGTTTGTGATCTCTAGAAAGATTGTATGCCTGCTTAAAAGGAGCCACAATGAGGAACATAAACATGTATTTCATCAATATATTACCCATAACGACCATGTTCTACATCTACAAGATTTAAAAATACCATGGACTTTCTATCCACTACAAGTCAAATTGAAGTGTTGGACTGCCCATGATGCACAAGACAAAAGTTCAGCTACAGAGAACATCCATCTAAGCGCGTAAATAATTCCCTTTTTGAACCATCTGCAGAAATATAAAATGACAGGTCCTCTTCAATTGTACATTACCTGGCCCTTCCTTGATATTACACAACGAGAATCACCGGCGTTGGCAACAATAAGTTGGTTGTTTCTAATAATAGCAACACAAGCTGTGCACCCAGAAGTTGGTCCAGAAAAATCAGAATGGGGCCCCTAAAAGCAATAATTGGAGTAAATGAGTCACAAGGATACAGTGCAAGAAGGAAAAAAAGAGAGTACAAAAATGAAAACTCATCAGGCAAGTGTTCACAAAACATAATCAAATTCACAAGGGAAAAAAAAAAAAACAGGTTTGAAGTAGCTAAAAACAAAGCATGTAAATTGTAATGTAATGTCGTACATATGTTCTGGCGAGTCTCCAATAGGTATATAACTGACTATAATTACATGCAACACAATACCATGAAATCTTGCCTAAAAAAGAAAGTCATGGACAAGTTTCAAATGATGATAGTAATTACGCAGTTCTCCAGACGAACGCGCACACAAAAAGAAAGAAACTAACGATTTGATCTTCAAAGTAATTTGTTCTATAAAACAATTGACCTTCAAAGTTCTCCAGAATTCATAAGAAAATAATGATCAAATAAAGAAAGAATTCAACTATAGATCAAATAAACTTATCTGGAATTCATAAGAACCTAATGATGTTGCAATTTTTTGGGTTCTATGGATGGAGTGAAATCAGAGGTTGTTTGAAGAGAAGTTCCGGGAGGTGGGCTGTTTGTGGGATCATGCTTGTCACTTATCTTCTTTTTGGGTGTCGGGGAACTCTTTATTTAAGGGAGTTCCACTTTTTTGGTTAGCTAGAGATTGATTGGCAGTGTGTGTTATGTAGGCTTCTGCCCGTGTTTAGCTTGTTAGGGGTTCTTTTTATGTTTGTATTCTCATTGTCCTGTTGTAAGAGGATGCCCTATTCTCTTTTCCTTTTTTGATTTATCAATAAAGCTTTTGTTGTTGATTAAAAAACAAAAAAAAAAAAAAGAACCTAATGATGTAATTACTTCTTTTTTTTATTTATTTTACTAGTCAATGTTATAAAAAGAAAGGCACCAAGCATTTGCCAACCGTGTACATAGAAAACATAGAAAGGAAGCCAATGATCTGATATGGTAATGAAAAGACAACATGCACAATAATCAATTCACAAAAATTTATTAACAGCAAACACAAGAATCTGTGATGCAACAAATATAAAATAAACCAAATACAAAATCTTTGCCTCACAGAACAACTCTTTAGAATAGTTTAATATATGAAAAGAAGGATTAAATTACCGTACAACATAGTTTAATATATACAACCAATTTAATGAATTTGACTTGGGTAAGCTCACCTGCTAATCAAAATAACTTAACACATTCTACTGCATATTATGCTATGTAATGTGAAGGTACAGATGCAGGGGGTGGCATAGTGCATTACAACATGCATTGATTAAAGCACACATACAATTGTAGGCGGATGCAAGCATATGTTTGTACGGGGTAGAGAGAACGGAAAGAGTATCCATCCGAATACGCACAGACTAGGCCTCTATTTTGTGTCAGTGTACCGAGGTGGCAAGGAAGGGAGAGAGGAGAAAGCACCATTACATGATGCATTAATGCTGATGAATAATGCTCTCAGTCTCTCACAATCAAAGATCCATTTGTTTAAGGAACAGACTATATAATGCAAATGGGTACTTTCAACATAAAGTTTTTTCAACTCTAATTAAAAATAAAAATTCCAGGTAGTCTTGAAAAAGAATTATTTATTTGAGGACAAAAAAAACTCCACATATTTACATGAACTATTACTGTTTCCAGGTTCACTAATTCATGAACTACTTCTATTTCTAGATTCACCAAACATAAGTGGGAATCAATGTGCAATGTCACAAAACCATAGGGATCAATTTGCACCTCCATGTTTCTAAGTTTCGACTTTGATCGAAAGAATCCCCATACCAAACTTACAAGTAAAAAATGGATTTGAGCAGACCAGCATGGAGCCAATATATGAATGAGAAGTTCTAGTATCTTAATTTAGTGGGAGCAAGCAAGTACCTCCTCAAAAGCCCAATCATCCATATGGTCATTCCCCTCACCACCTCTAGGAGACCATATCAAACCCTCAATCATGCCAGTAAACTTGTTTATTTTATCTCCCAGGACAGCTAACTCCCTCCACCCTCTTTGTCCACGCATCATCTCATCCATTCTGCAGCACCAAGTTAGACAATAACATTCATTGGAACTGAATAAAATGGATTAAGGATAGCAGAGCTGACAAATATTAATCACAGCAACAATAGAACTTTCTCATTTACACAAGTTTCACTCATGTATTTGATCTGAAGGTCCTGTGATAGGGAATGAAAAGCATCAGACGAGGAAAGTATTTAATTTTTAGGAAGTTGAATTTGTTATGTGGTTTCCTTATTAGACAAGGTCTATGCCTACTATATATGAGTAGAACGTATTGAACTATTACATTTGATATTAGCACAATAGATTATTGAAGATATGGCATTTTCCCTGTTCATTCTCTCTTCTCTTTTCATTCCAATCTCTTCCCCAATTTCTTGTACTACTTCACTGTGCTGTTTCAAGTTTACGCTGTGTCTGGTTGGGAGATTTGGGAAGGAATTTGGAAAATAAAATAAAAAAGATGTGTGAAACTAGGTGCAATGTGGGTATATTTTATTCTCATTTCACCTAACTTTTCCTTTTCCCTTTCCAAATCCCTTCCCAAATCCCCCAACCAAATACAGCGTTAGTGTCCAGCAGCATCCTGGCTTTGGAATTATGGTAAATGCTAGAATAGTGGAAGCCACTGGTTTGAGAGCAAGAAACTTTAAGCTTTTGGCTCAATTGTTCTTGATTTAGGATTAACTCAAGTTTCAAGTAAATAACCTGAAAAAAGCTTTGTGAACTGAGGTTCCTACATCTCCAGCTAGATATGCTTCATGCTTGAGCACTTCTTGATGAAGAAACTTCGCACAAAACTTAGCAACAACCTTACCTGAAATTTATAAGATTCAGGAGAGATCAATAAACTATACATTGAATAAACAAAAAGAGTTCATTCATGCTAGAATTTTTCAAACTTCATGCTATAGGGGTGCACTTAAAAGGCCATCTTAACCTTTAAAACAGAATAAAAAATGACGTAAAGAATACTTAACCAGGAAATGCAGTATTGTGATTATGTGTCTGTGAAACTAAAATCTGTTAACGCATAGATTTTCCAACACGATAACACATCAACTAATAAATCTTCTAGAATATAGCATTTGCAATCTATTAAACATTTCAAACAAGCTTAAGTGGAGCCAAGCTCAAGTAGCTTAGGTTTTTATACAATTCAATGGCCCATATAAGCTTTATTGAGTTGGTTCGACCCGAGCTCAGAAAATTAATGAACTTCAAAAATGTATTCAAGGTTAACTGTTTTGCATAAAGAGCTAATCTCAAACGAGTTTTCAATGAGACTAAACACAAGTTCAACTCAAGTAGCTTGGTTTGTCTTACTGTCCTATTTACACATGCATTAATTGGTACATGTTACACATGACTATACCATCTCAAAGGACTATCCCCCATTTTATCTTCAATTGGTACAACTTCAAACTTCTTCCTAATGCAACCAATTCTTATTCTATTTTTTCTTGTAACACCACTCATCCATCTCAATATTTTCATCTCAGCTACACTCACTTTTTAAATATGTTGTTTGTTAATCACCCAACATTATGTACTATACAATATAGTGGTGCAGGAGCATCTAAAAGGCTTACCAACCAAGTGGGCCCATAGTAGGCTATGTTCATGTTCTAGATAGCTTTAGTTTCTATTTATCTTCTTCTTTTTTTTTCTGGGGTATTTTGTGTTTTATGTTAGTTTATAAATAGTAGTTATGCTCCTAGTCATTTTAAAATGGCCATGTGAGCTTTCAATATTATTGGAAGATTAGGATTGAGGCGTTATTAAGGTAATCAAGAGCTAGGATACAAGGGAAGCTGTAATACTGCAATGCTACTAGTCATGTTTCTTCAAATGAGAGTGAAGCAAATGTTTCTTCAAATGAGAGTGAGCTTGCTTCAAGGTTTCAGTGAAACAGTGGAAGTGGAGGTGGAGGGGAGGGATCAGTGGCAGCTGGTGAGAAAGGGGGGGAGGAGAAGCAGTGGCAATGGGGGAGGGGAGGTATCAATGGCGGCCAGCGAGGAAGGGGAGGGAGAAGAAGAGCAGTGGCAGTGGGAGATGGAGAGAGGAAAGATCAGTGGCAGCCGACAAAGAAGGGGAGGGGAACAAAGAACAGTGGGGGAGGAGAGGAACCCATGGCGGACAATGGGGAAGAGAAGGGTGATGAAGAACAGTTGTGATGGGGGTAAAGAGGAGCAATAGTGGTTAGCGGGGAAAGGAGAGTGGGAGAAGCAATAGTGATTGTAGGGATGGCAATTTGAACCCGGCCCGACGGGGACCTGATCCCCCGACCCCGATTTGAGTGATTTTTCCCCGAAAAATATCCCCAATGGGGCAAAAATGGTATTCAAAAATTAATCCCCGATCAGTTTCGGGCCGGCGACGGGAATAAGTGTCTCAACCCCGTCCCCGGCCCGTCCCCGTTTGTCCCCGAAGTGAAATTACTAGTTTACCCCTCTATATATATATATATAAAAGAACTCTCATTTCACTTGAGTCTCAAACCGACTCTCATTTCACTTCTGTGTCTCAAACCGAGTCTCTCTCTCTCTCTCTCTCTCATGGTTCACCTCACCACCATCCTCGCGTTTGCTTCAGCGCAGCACGCAGAGTCCAGTGCCGTTTGTAGAGCTTGTGGCTTCAATTCTAGCCCCGCACCAGGTGGCTTCGACTCCGCTGCCATTGTTGGAGGATTAGGGTTTCGCCACGTCATCACCATTGACGAACTCCAGCAACGACGCCACAAAGAAGCCTTAACATATCGTGAATAGATCTGAACAGATCGTGAACTCATCTCTCTCTCTCCATTTTCTTATCATGTATTGTATGCAATATGTGTTCTTGATAACCCATGAGAGAATAGATCATGTAAGTATTGTTCTTCCTTGCGAGAATAGCTCTCTTATTTTGGGTTCAAGTTTTGAAACAAAGGATATTTCACAAAAATTTAAAGTTTTTCTTCAGTTGATGATTGTTGATGATTGTTAGGATATTTTAGGATGATGATTGTTGTTCAATTTTAGGATGATGATTATTTTTTGGTCCAATTTTAGGATATTTTAGGTTGATGATTGTTGTTCTTGTGTGTGTCGAACAGATCTGTCGGGGACTTTTCGGGGTCGGGGAAACCCGATCTCCGTTAGGGGGCGGGGGCGGGGGAGGTGATGGGTTCTCCGTCGGAGATCGGGGCCGGGGCCGGTTACCTTCGGGGATCGGGGACGGGGAGTGCCATTCCCAGCCCCGCCCCGCCCCGGCCCGTTGCCATTCCTAAGTGATTGCCTTGGTGAAGGAAGGTGAGCTGGTGAAGGAATGGGGAGAGAGGATGAGTTGTGGAAGAGAGAGAGAATGAACTTGATCCCATGCGGTCGAGTTCATGGTAGTGTGTGGATGATAAATGGTTTTCATCTATGGATGGTTGATAAAGAGTGACGGTGATCTAGAGTGGTCAAATTCAAAGTTAAATTAACATCAAATTCGAAGAACGAGTGAGAAAGTGCCACTACCACATACACTATATAAAAATTCCCCTTTAGACAAGATAAACAGAGATGAACAGAGGTTTGGAATTGTCAATTAGTTGAATGATCAAGGTTTAAATTGAAAATAATTAAAAACATAAGGTCTAATTTGTTACAAGGGTATTTTCCCCTAAAAAGATACGAATAGCTAAAGAATAAATTTACATAAAAGGCACATAACAAAGGATTCAACTGCCACAAGAATATGAATGAGAACGAAAAAAAAAAAAACAAATATAAACTGCTAGCAAAAGCTTATTCACATAATATTTGTCGCAGTAAGTAACAAATGACATTGTTACTTTGATCTAAGTAAATTAATCAAACTATCTCCCTATAAAAATACATTCTCCATTAAAAATAAAACTGTAGAATAGAACCTTTGACTCTTACCTCCATGGCCATCATAAACACCAAAGAATGATGTGGAAGTGTCCAGATCAAGATATGAGGTATGCTAACAAAATTAAAAAGCACGAGATAAGCAACCAATTATAACTATAAGAGACAATGAAGTGTAAAATCTAAGTGATGGTATTTTCAAATGACACCCATAAATGGGAATTTACCGATAATGACTACTAAAAATATTAGTCCACATCAAATCGTGGCAACCATAAAGAAGCCTTGCTAAACATAATAGTATGACACTTGGAAGAAAGACCAATATTGAATTATTGGAGAGTTCGACGCACATCATCACTATTTATATAAGCCCTTCTTCCAAAATATATAAACATAGAAGATTCCATGTAATGCATCTCAAATTTCAACAAAATTTTGCAATATTACAATATAGTCCTCAAAATCCTTGGCTAAAACTAGTTCTAAAAACCTAATTCATTTTCACAAGGGGTTTCCTCAATATAAATACATAATCATATAGATCCATCTATAAGAGAGCTACTTATCTTGATATTTCACAACATGATTTGTAACCAAACAAAACCAACATTTAGAGCTTCAATGTTATGCAAAAGTAAACAATTTATCACTACCCCAGCTAGAAAAAATTAATAAAGCTTATCCAACAGAAAATACAATTTCACAGCCACATTTCCTGAAATTGAACTTAGTCCAGTTGCAAAACAAAAAAATAATAGAAATTCAACTTAGTCCACTACATAAATTAGATAAATAAAAAAGAAGAAGACAATTAAACTTTCACATAACAAATTTAAATGGCCAATAGTGCAAAAGGAATGTATTTGACCGATAAAGATTGGAGATAGATTTTGCCACTCACAGCATCTTCCATGGTAGCCCGCCAACCTTGCATTGATGATAAGCCATATCTGAGACAACCATTCTCACCATCTTCAGAGAACTTTTCAGTTTTGGGAGTACTAAGGTATATACCCATCTCTAGCTGGAGCTAAAGGACATTCATAATCACAAGTCATTTAAACAACGTCCCCACCACCAGACCACAGGGAAAAAAAAAAAAAAAAAAAGTTAACATGTAACAAGAATAACATATTCTTGCTGCAAAACTTCATGAATTTTTACATTACCAGTGTACAACACTAGTTAGTGCTCCATTTTTTCAGCAAACAAAATTGGAATCACTTAAAAGTTTGTAAGTTCTAAAATTCACAATCATAAATAACGACATTGCAAACCACAATTTGTAATTAGATTATATCTCAACCATCTTCGTGACTACAACTACAACCAGGGGCGAAGGGAGGGGGCACGGATGGCCTTGGCCTCTCCAAACTCCTCCAAAATTTTCACAGAGCCCATTATAAATATGCCTCGCCTCCAAAATCTAATGGTGATGATTTTTATTCTTAATTATGGACACACAAAAAAAAATGTATTGAACACATGTCCGATGAATGTCGGTATTCGACATGAACTCGTTACCTTCTTAGTGTCAGTGCTTCTTAGGCTCTGCATCCGCCCCTAGCCACAACCCTTGTTTGAGATCAATCAGTAAATCACACAAGGGCATTTTTGTCCGTTCACATAAAGTAAACTCCACCCGAAGAGCTTAATTTTATTCATACACCACAGAAAATCTCAATACACCATTTATGTCATTCAAATATAAACTTCCAAACAAAAAATCAAATGTTCGGATATAAATTTCCAAACAAAATACAGTTGTTTGAAAATAAACAATTGAGTGGAATATATATCTGAACAATTCATTTTGTTCAATTGTTCGGAAGTTTATCACGGTGTATACTGAGATTTTTTGTGGTGTGCAAATAGAATTCCCACCCAAATAACCCCAAATTCCCAACTACAAGAAGAATTGATGCCCCCAGTATGAGGCCATATGACATAATAAAGGAAATTCACAGGCCCCAATCCCTGTTTAATTACTGATACTGTAGGAAAATAAAAATTAAAACTAAAATAAGCACCCAAAAAAAAAAAAAAAAAGCTCTTAGTTCAAGTCATTTCTCAATTCTAAAAATTTCCTCCTCCTTTTTCTGTCTTTTAAAATATCCGCTTTCGAAGGCAATCAAACAAAGAGATTGATCGAGTGTTGCTACAATTCAAATCAAATCAGCGTACAAAAAGCCATATTTAGAGTAAACTGACGCCAAGAAACCCAAATTAACAACGATCTACAATCCAAATTTCATAAACAAAATCAAGCCCAGAATAAAATAAAACCCAAGAAACATACAGTGTTCCAAATACCAAGATCAAATCAAATCAAATCAAGAAATAAATAAAATAAAAAATAAATAAAAAACCCAGATGATCGTTTGACATAAATAGTAGTAATCAAGTAAGACAACTACATCCAAATAAAACTGATATGGAAAGGGTATTGTACTTACATGCCCAATTGGGCGTCTTTAAAATGTTTTTCAGATGATGAGAGCCAAATGAGAGAAAAGAACCAAGAGGGTCTCAATCTTTACAAAAAAAATAACAATAACCCAGAAGACTTTTGAAGTTTCTTGACAGAAAGAGCAGTTACAGAACGCGTAGATATAGACAGGAGTAGAAGATGTCAATATAGAGATAGATATAGCAATGGTAAGCAAGAGGGTAGAGAGAGAGAGAGAGAGAGAGTGAGAGTGATAATGATGGTATGACTTTGAAATGACTGATCAATGTGTAGTGGTTAGAGATGTTTTGGCACACCAGTGAGGAAAATTCGGATGACTTGTGAATTCCTGATAGATATTTTCACACAAGCCTATCCTATCTATCTCTGGAATACTCTCCTCCCCAAAATTTGAGAGAGGAGAGAGGATTTGTTTATGTTAGGCGGCTTGTTGGTGTGTGTGTGACCCGCTATGGGCCCAATAAGGCTGAAGAATGCATTTGAAGATTTGCACATTTTTGGGAGAAAAATATGTCAAGACACGTCGGTAGGAAAAATTATTCTCACCGGCGATTCTATTAATTAAATTTATTTATTTATAAATTTTAATATTTATCATTTTTAGTAAAAATTATTAATAAATTCTAAATAAAGAAAAGTTAAATTATTTGGTCCTAAGAGTTTTCTTGTACACTAATTAGTCTTATTTTTTTTGATTTTTTTTTTACATGTGTACCCTTGATTTTGTTTTCTTAATTGACTAATTCAGTTTCGGATGGAGATAAGGAAATGTTATCTTCGGGATTCCGTTTTTGAATTGTTTAACATTGTTCTCATTGTTTTGGGAGAAGAGTGTGTTGTTCTTTTTGTTTAGGGGTGAGAGTGTGTTGTTGGGGGAGTGTATTGTTCTTTTTGTTTAAGGGTGAGAGTGTGTTGTTCTTCTTGTTTAACATTGTTCTCATTAGTTCCGTTTTTTGTTTTCCTAAGTGACTGATTCAGGCGTTGTTACGGCTATTATAGTGTAACAGGTGAGTAATTTGATTGTTGGTGTGTGGGATTTATTTTTTTATTTTGTTTAGTGGTGTGTGTGGCTGGGTGTTTTGGGTGTGTTGGGGGGATTGTGTTGTTTTGTGAGTGGTAACTGTCGGTGTGGATTATTGTTTTGCGTGTTTGTTTTGCCGACGTTAATATCACTTACGTTATGCCAATTGGTCTTTAATACTGGGGTGGGACTTATTGGTTCATAAGATTAAAGTTAGAACTAAATGAATCAAAAGATTGGAATTTGGGATTTATTGGTGCATCTCTCTTATTTTTATTCATATTCATTTACTCATTTATAAGAATTCATCATTATCTTTCACATAAATAAAGAATAAAAAAATTGATAAATTTATCACTAAATAAACCTGCATATGAAACAAAAGAGGTGGTTGATCAGTAGTTATGTAGATCGACGATGGTGGAGTATAAATCCACATTGATAGAATGTAAATTTACGACGATGGTGATGCAATATACGACAATAGAGGTGGTGGGTAGACGACGATGACAGTGGTGGTGGTGGGTTGGACGACAACGGTGGTGGTAGTAGTGGGTAAACGGCTACGGTGGTGAAGGGTGGACAGGGATCGTGATGGCGTGGTAGACAATGGTGCTGTGAAACTTTTGAAAAAATAGTGGAGAAATATAGAGAGAAGAGAATACAAGATAAAATAACTTGATATGTAATTTAATGAGGGTAAGACTTATTAGTGCATTAAAAAGCCAATAAGACTTAATAGTACTTAAGGCCTCATTTGGGAACAGACTATTTTAGTAATTTTTGATTTTTTGGCTAAAGTATGAATTAAAATAAAAACTTATACGCTTGAAATAACTTTTTGATTTTTTACGAAAAGATGTGTAAAAAGTAGAAAAAAAAAGAGAATCTTTGACTGTTTTGTATAGGTTATAGACTTTTTGATTTTTTTAGTAATTTTTTGACTTTTAAGCTGAAACTATTACTTTCCAAATGAGGCTTAAGTCTCCTTAATGGGGCTAATTGGTAATTACCCTGAAAAATTAAGGGTAAATTACAAAATTATGGTTTGATTTGTTTCTAAATTTAATATGGATAATGGTTTGGTTAGCGGTGCAGTATGATATGATTTGAGGATAAAATTAAAACTAAACTGTGGATGACATGTTGACAAATTTGTTATTCGTAACCAAGCCACAGTCTGACAATTTGAACGGTTTCAACCTATTAGTTGATTGAAGAATAAACTTAAACAATTATTAAGACCTCGTTTGTCATGTAATAGTTTTAGCCTAAAAGCTATAAAGTTACCAAAAAAATCAAAAAGCCCATAAACTATACCAAAAAATCAAATATTCCCTTTTCTCTCTATTTTTTGCACTTTTTTTTGTAAAAAATCAAAAAATCATTCCAAACATATTAATTTTTTTTACCTCATATTTTAACTAAAAAATCAAAAAAATTACTAAAATAGCTTATTCCCAAACGAGGCCTAAGTAGTTGCATGATGTATAACACTAATTTGCATAATATTTTTTATATATGTAACACTAACTAATTTTACATAATATTTTTCATAACATATAACACTAATTTGCACTAAATTCCACATCTAAGATCTCTCTCACACTATTTTTATTTTGATATTTTGTTGGAATTTATATATATGTGTGTGTGTATTAACTATGGCGGGCGGGACAGTTTCAAATGCAGATTATAAACTTTAAATCACAGATCAAATCAACTCGCGACAACTAGACAAATCAGTGTATATTGGGCAGTATTTTGCACAGCCTTAGGTTTGGTAATTGATTGACTTCTTAACCCAATCATACAGAACTATGCTCACACGTACTATCGGGTGCAGTTTATAGAGTTGCTTATAATAAAAAAAAAATTACAAATTTATGTTAGTGTTTAGTACAACTTTTTTTTTATAGCTTATAAGATTGAAAAAAAGTTAATCATTAAGAAGTTGGAAAATGGATGTTTTTATGGGTAGTATAGGGCATAATTTTTTACATGTCCATTTGGTATGACCTCGGGTCGAGGTGCCACGTGGCAGAATGCGGCTGGTCGAGGTGTGGAAACAATTCATGCCTACGCCGAAATATTTGGTGAAGGACATGTGCCCTAGTGAATGAATGAATCCTAAGTTCAGTGTGTTTAGAACTCTTCTAAGAGGTTAATACTAGCTCTACTAGGAGGGAGGGAGGGAGAGAGAGAGAGAGAGTAAGTATGTGTGTGTGTATTATTCTTAAAAAGAATGTGATTGACATGGAAAAAACACACTCTTATATAAAAGTAGACATTTCATGGGTCAGAGATATGTATGAATTTGTGTATTCAAGTTATTTGTGCATTATATATCTTGTAAGTTGTTACTGAATTTAGCATCAGAATGCTATTCCGATTGATGAACAACAAGGTTATTATAGAAACTGTAGACCCGACTTTCTTCGCACGCCCCCCTTTTAGAGAGGGCCCGAATTGATCTGACTACAGTTCGGATTCCTATTACGGTTCTGAATCTAATCTCACAAAGTGTAATGTGAGACTGATAAACACCAAAGAGTCCAAATCCAGCAAATCGTTTTTGAAAATCGATTTTCAATAAAAAAGCGCCAAACATGGACTACTTTGCCAGATTACAGAGTCGCCACCTAAATATTTTATTTTTGAGAAATTTAGGAAACCCTAACTCGTGCCGAAGGCCACGTGTCCGTCATCACCAAAGTTGTCTCGACTCGGGAACTTGGGTACGAGAGGGGAAGGTCCTAAAATAAGCACCCCCGCTCGCCCGATCAAAGGATCGGCCTCTACTACCATGATATGTTGTTTGATAAACACATGTGTTCTTATTCCGGTTATTAGCCTACTTACTATGTGATACGCACAGCATACAAGTATAGACTCAATCACAAGAATTGGAACAAAACAACTCATATTTGTTTTTGAAAATGGTTTGAAATTGCTACTCGCAAGTAGTCTAAAGCGCATATTTGCCACCCTCAAGTGGGCTTAAAGACATGATTTTGCCACTTTGCAAAGTGGGCTTAAAACTCACAATCATCAAATTGTTCCAATTCAGGCAATCAAGCCTCCACCCACAGGCATTCAAGCAGTTAAGCACTTAAGCAAATAGCCTTATGGCAAGCATGCTATCATGGCAACACTCACACTCACAGTGTACTCCGAGCCAAAACAGAAAATTAGTTAGAAATATGCATGATCCTAACTATACAGAGTGCCTAATGCAACACATGCAGTAATGCAACTAAATAGGCTCGGCTATCTAAGATGGCATATGAATGCAACAATTGATACACGTATTCAAATAGGTATTGAAATACGATGCAGTTTGAATGATGCGCCGAGCCCGGTGCATGCAGCACAAATGAATGATGCAAACATGCAAGCATAAGGTATGCTAATTGAAACGTGCCCTAAAACTAACCATTGAAAGCGGTTAAGTAAAAGGGAGAAAGAAGTGGGGTTGAAAGACATGCACACACACACGCACACTTATTACAACAATACGCCCTCGCGAAAGAGGGTCCGAATAAATAAGCTAAGCTACACTAAGCTAAGTTAATCTAACTAATCTAATTAAACTAATTAGACTAATTATTACAACACTTTAACTAATTAACAAATTAATTAAGTTACAAAACCAACTAAGCATGCAAAACATGTAAGCTAGACTGCCTCAGCTCTGCCTTGAGTAATGAAGGATGCATGCTCTCGGTTGTCGTCTCGAAAAGCTCTCTGGTTTGCTTTTGAGAGGCTCTGCTTGCAGGGTGTCTCGAAGAACTCTCTGTTCTGAACCTTACCAAAACAATACTGGGGAGTGCACCAGTGGCCTGCCGGCCATGAATAGTGGCTGCCGACCAAGGATGTGTTCTGCCGGCCAAGGATGAAGCAATGCCGCCCATCAGTGTGGCACTGCCGCCCACTGTTGTGCTGGACCACCATTCTACAATAGAGCACAAATAGAGGAAAATAGAGGGTCTCCCAAGGGTATGTTTGTACTGTGTCCCTCCTTATCATCTCAAAACATCAAGGGAGTGGCACTTCTTGGATCCAAAACCACCAATAAAGCATCTCAATGCATGATGGCCAAAGATCCAACTTGTACATATTCAATAAATGCACAAAGACAAGACTCTTAGACCACTACCTTATCATGAGTAATCAAAGGTGATGGAGACAAAGGAGATTAGCTCATTTTCATCACTTCAAGTATGAAATGGACCAATCAACCTTGTGTTCAATATAATGTCCGATTGAACACAATGCAATGCACACAAAACATGTTTATCTTTGTCATGTTTTACTTGTCCAATTTTGTTTACACATTTTAGCATTTACCAAGCCATTCATTAACCGGTTTAGTTCAATGTGAAAGTCCTCTAATGGGAAAGATGGCCTCAGCCACAAGCACCTTGAGCATGAAAGAAGCCTCATGCTTTTGGTTAGTAGAAACCCTCAAGAGAAGGCTAAAACCATTAGGCATGAGAGCCTCAATTTCACGCTCTAACAAAGGGCTTAAGACTACTTTCAAAGCAAATAAAAGAGTGAAGCATGAAGGAAGATTGCAGAAATTCAGTGTTGATATGGCATGAGAAATAAGACTATAACATACAAACAACTCATGTACAACATGTTAAGAGCCAAAAATATTAAGGCTAGTGAAGGACACAACACTAGAGGCATGCAGCACAATGCTCAAAAGGGACAAACAATCCAAAATAGTCCTAAAACACCCTAAATAGAGTTCTAAAATATGCTTGAAATAAGCTAAGAATAGCTATATTAAGAGACCAAAACAACAACATATGCTAGGCAATTTAGCACAATTGCACTACAAGCATATAAAGCAAAGCTCATGTGAACAAACCAGCTCAAAACAGAGCTTAATCATGCCAAATCAGTGACCTAAACATGTTGAAACTTAGGCACAAAAGGCAAGAAAAACATGCTTGCATGTTGGCTCACAAACAAGACACAAAGCACAACTCTCAAAAGCAATGAAAGAGTGAGATATGTGAGAGTGTCACAGTAATATATGCTCTGAAATCACATGCAAAATGATGCTATATCATGCAAATAACCCAAACAAAGCATGCTTAACGACCTTGAAACTCAAAGCTAGTCGAGGGCATTTATACTATAGCTATAGCTATAAAAAGCAAAGCACATATAACCAAGACCACCCAAAATAGAGCTGAAGCATGCTAAATTAGTAGCAAAAATGTGCTGGAGTCAAGCTAACACATGCTAGAATGATGGGCTAACTCATTAGGCATGTTAGGCTAGTAAGCAAGATTACACTACAAGTGCAAGAATCAAGCAACAAGTGACCCAACCAGCCAAAAAAAAAGTTAAAACATGTTAAATTAGAGCCTAAAACATGCTTGAACTACGCTACAAAAAGGTATAAATACATGCTCACAAGTTAGGCCATCTACACTTGCAAAGAGGATATAAGAATGGGGGACCACCCCCTCCTATTTTGGTCCCCAAAACCAACTTTCTACCTCTAAAATTCCTCTGGAATTCAATGGTTAAAAGGCCAAGAAAAGGTTGTTTCAAAAGCTTTGAAAGATGGCTCAAAAGGCTTTACATGCCAAAGAACAAAGGAGGGGAATCACCCCTTAACCAAACAAGGCTTAAGCCAACATTTTTAAACCTTAAAAACAGAGTTTTTTATAGTTAAAAACCAGCTCAAAAACAGTTCGCAAAGGTGGCAAACACAAGTGTGCAAAACAAGCTTAAAGGGTGAGTTTTATACCTCTTGAAGGGAAGACAACACTTAAGCAACAAAACTAAACCAAATGACCTTCAAGAACTCCAAGGAAGCTCCAAGAGAGCTTCAAGCAACCTCAGCCCAAAGTTGAACCACTTTCATCAAGGATGAATAAGCTAAAGTTTGATGTATGCAAGCCTTTAAGCACAGATGCTCAAGAGAGAGAGAAATCTAGAGAGAGAGGTTTTAGAGAGAGAGACTCCCAAACCTTTGCTAAATTGTTCTAACCTTCTAAAAAAGAGATATGGCCTCCATATATAGCAAAACGAGAGCCTTGGGTCGAAAATATCCCTAAAGGGACAACTATAACAGCTGGAAGATAAATATCTGCCAAAAATTGACTTTCTGCATCAATGGCCAGCGCTGAATCACTGATGGCCGGCACTACATCATTGTTGGCCAGCATGGGACACTTTTGGATGGAAAGGGGTCTGCATAGGCCATTCATGGCCGGCACATGGCCAAAAAAACCCATTGTGGCCAGCAATCTCCACCTCTGGTTGGCCAGAAAAATCTGCTTTTTGGGCCCGACTTCAACTGGACATAACTTCTTCATCTGGACTCATTTTCACGTTATTCTTGAGCCTAAATTAAAGCCCTGGAAGTCTTATTTCCAATGGTGGCAGCATCACATCAAAATTCCAACTGTGAAAAAAGTTATGCCTCTTTGAGTGAAGACTGCTCAGTTTTGTTCCTACCCGGATTCATGCCGAACTTCTCGCAAACTAGTTTTCTTCTCTCCTCTCTCATTTTATTCAACTCCAAACCCCTAAATAAGGTATTTTCAAATATTTTTCAAAGATTCCACCTCTCTTTCATTCATTCCCACTTTATCATTGCTCGGTTTACCGAAGAGCACAACATTTAACAAAATGCGAGCGTCGGAACATCATAGGAACTCTTGTTTCAAAAATATTTTGAAAGAGAAGGTTTTAAGGTCTCAAAACTATTTTAGTCAAAAGGATTTGGTCCAAAAAGGAGTGTGAAGTTGGGATTTGACTCTCTCATTGCCGAAGAAATCGATTATTTGCACTGCACAACTTTCATCACCAAGTAAACAATCAATGTCGCCCAAGTCTTAAGGGCGATCAAAAATGGGGTGTCCACAGGTTAGTACTAAATCTTAGACTTGCTGGTGTAAATCTCGATGGGTTCATCGAGCTCTTCCATTTTGTTCTCAAGAATCAAGGAGAAAGATCTTAATTGGTTGTGTTGAGCTTTTAGCACACATAGAGAGACATGATTGGGATTGGTTCGATTTACAAAAAAAATAAAAAAATAAAAAAAAATTTGATTGTTAAAACTCTTATATTTTATATTGTATGCATGTATTTATTTAAATGTTCTGATTTGGTTCGAAACCAAATCCAAAATTATAAAATTATGGATCAAACTATGAGGTAAGGTTCGCCTATTGTAAAAATTAGGAGTGAACCATACATTGAAAAAACTAAATCAAATCTTATGATTTGATTTGAATTAGACCGATTTTTTTTTTTGAATTGTTTCTTTCTTAAACCTAATAATGTTTTCAATGTTATTAGGTTCCACTCTCCCCAAGGGACAACCACCCGTGTGACAGCACATATGGTTGGTAGGACGAACCTTCCAAGCCTAGGTGAACCGTACCAAGTGTTAGAAGTGTGGATCCGAATCTCCACCTATGTGCAAGTTCGTGACTTAAAAAGAATGTGATTGACATGGAAACAACACACTTTTATATAAAAGTAGACACTTCATGGGTCAGAGATATGTATGAATTTGTGTATTTAAGTTATTTGTGCATTATATATCTTGTGAGTTATTACTAAATTCAGCATCAGAATGCTATTCCGATTGATGAGCAACAAGGTTAGTACTAAATCTTAGTCTTACAGGTGTAAATCTCGATGGGTTCATCGAGCTCTTCCACTTTGTTCTCAAGAATCAAGGAGAAAGATCTTAATTGGTTGTGTGGTGAGCTTTTACCACACATAGATAGACATGATTGGGATCAATTCAATTTACAAAAAAAAAAAAAAATGATCGTTAAAACTCTCATATATTATAGTGTATGTATGTATATATTTAAACATTTTGATTCGGTTCGAAACCAAATCCAAAATTATAAAATTATGGATCAAACTATGAGGAAAGGTTCGCCTATTTTAAAAATTAGGAGTGAACCACACATTGAAAAAACTAAATCAAATCTTACGATTTGATCTGAATTAGATTGATTTGTTATTTTTTTCGATATTTTTTTTTTCTTGAACCTAATAATGTTTTCAATGTTATTTCCACTCTCCCTAGGGGCCATCCACTCATGTGACAGCACATATGGTTGGTAGAACAAACCTTTCAGGCTTGGGTGAAATATACCAAGTGTCAGAAGTGTGGATTTGAATCTCCACCTATGTGCAAGTTTGTGACTTACCACTACACAGTTGAGTGGTCCTGCTATGTAACAATCACTTAAGGGTGACCTCTAAGACCTTAGCTCTTTATAGGGCCTAACCCCAAATATTTGTTTGGTTAACAAGTAAACTCCCCAAGCATGTCCTCTACTAACTTTGGGATCAACTACATAATGTCGATCAACCGGAGTAGGAAGAGGGACAAACTTCGGGTGTGTGCATTGACTGCACAACGCACCATTTCAATCAGAGAGTGCAACTGCCAAGATTCGACCCCACACCTAAGCCCTAGATACTAGTCATCTAACACTTAGAAGGCTGCCCTAAGACCACTATACCAAACGTTTGGGAGTTGGCCTCGAGAAGTATGTAACTTGGGATCTCAGAGGTTATGCCCCAAAATCTTACCAAAATGTCACAACCCTTTGGGTTAACCCCCCGATATTACACCTTTGTGAACCTATGGTTAGGCCTTTCGAGAAAACATATTGTAACACCCCAAATTTCCAACCCAAATGATAATACAACAATCATGACTCTCTTAAAGAAAAACCAAATATAACTACCCATACTTGCATTACATGATAATAATAGTTCCTCATGCGATATTACATTGATTCAACAACAAGTAAATAACCAAATAAGCACCCCCAAGGGTTTACAGTCTTCCAAGGCTTAAGCCCGGTACACAAAATGGTTATTCAAACCCACACATACATAGCCCTTGGTTTACAAATAGGATCACAGCAAATGAGAACTTTAGTGCTCTCAACACACACATTTCCAGGCCCTCAATTAGGCGGATTCACCATGTCTTTTCCTGCACAAAAATCCGGTAGGGTGAGCATAAAGCCCAGTAGGAAATCCTTAACAAAGTATATTCATTTTATGCAAGTCTTAAGAGATGAATACACATGCCATGCCATGCCTTTTTGAAAATAAAACACATCTTCATCTATTGAAAACCATCATGCTCAATAATGTTATGCAACTTCAACTGTTCAAAATTTATCAATTTAATTAAAGGGGGCGGTAAATACAACTCTAGTAATCCATAGGTCGGTGTCTGCAAGTAGACTATACAAGTACTACCAATTGTCATTTTTACCGGTATTAACCAAAAGGCCTGACACCTATCCGTGCGACTTTCTGGTCTTTCACCAAGGACACTCAGGCCAACTTAAACAATTTCATCTACACCACCTATCAAGACTTACCACTGTATTTACCCCAAAACCATTTCATGAAAACCCATTTCCCAACATTCTTTTCTCAATGCAAATTTCCAAAGCTTAACGTAGTCCAATGAATTGAAATGCCAATGTATGCTTAATAATGCAATGCAACATTACTTCCATATTCAATTGTTCCACACAATATACCATTGTGATTAAAATTCTCAATCCTCTTTTCAACACAATTCCACAAGATGAATATATGTATATACACTTTTATATCCAATTCATTCAAGAGAATAACGTAATTACTACATTTCGAGCAATTTCAACAATTTAGTCAATTCAATACTAAATCAACATTTTGACAACAATTTCCAAAATAAACAACATTTCTCATTTTTTTCAATAAATTCGTCATTTATATATAAATAAACAATTTTCAAAACATCCATTTATTTTGGTACACAAAATAAATATGACAACATCTTCCAAAGATTTTCAACATCTTTCAAAGAAAAGACCCAATTTCTAGGTTTTCTCACCAAAACCATTCATCTTCAAAATATTTAGAAGAATCTCCCCAAAATCATCTTTCTTCAATCAATATGGTTCAAAACCTTTAATTTCTATTTTAAAAGGAAAAGAAATTAAACTCTCTTTCAAAATCACTCATCTTCTTGAAATCAACAATCAATTTCTCAAAGCTAATCAAAGGATGATTTCGAAAATCATCTAAATCTTGCAAAAACATATATATAACTCTAAGAAAATCCCTACCTCAAGTTTTGAAGAAGAAATGAGATGAAACCCCCAAAATCAACGGTGTCGAAACTCGATCTTCACTGCATACAACGAAGCCCTCAAGATGATAACCAACTTTGGTGAAGAACCTAGGTCTAAATCCCAATGGATTTGGAGAAATCAAAAAGAGAAGATGACTTCTAGAGAGAGAAGCTCCCGATCTGAAATTTTCGAGAGTTTTAGAAAGAGAGAGGACTGAAAAAGTGATATGAAATATCAGATTCACGAACTGATATAACATGGTCTGCTCGAGCGTGGAATGCCCCGCTCGAGCGTCAAATACACTAACCCAATACTTTTGCAAACATGTCAAACTTCTGAAACCAAACATTCTCTGGTCGAGCGCATAAACGGCCGCTCGAGCGGACAAGAAACTTCAAATGCATTTTGCAATTTTGTTTTGGGGGCCCTGCCCCTCAACCCCGCCAGGGTGTTGCCCTAGGACCCGCCAAGGGGCATTGCCCCCTAGACCCCTGCAAGCTGACAGAGCAGCTCGACCCCCGCCAAGGCGCTACCCTTGGACTCGCCAAGGGGCGCTGCCCCCTGGACCCCCGTGAGCTAACTGGGCAGCTCGACCCCGACCGGTCCAGTCGAAGTGGCAAAACATGAAAGAATGATCGAAAGCGGGATCGCTACACATGCAATGGATAGGATGTCCATGTCTTGTGCACGCAAGCAATACAAAGCTTTGTATAATAAAGGCCCTATATTTCATGACAGCTTAGCATAGTTAGTTTGAGAGGTTGATAGATATTGTCCAAATTTCATTTCAGCAAATTATAATTATATTATTTTAAAATTTTAAACCCAAAAAAATATATAAAACTTCATTTCAGCAAATTATAAATTATATTATTTTAAAATTTTAACCCCAAAAAAACATATAAAAGATAAAAGGATAAAACTATTACAAAATAGATTTCCACCAAGTACAGTGAACAATAATCTATATCTATATATATATATATATTAAGGAAAATGAGATTTCTAATGAGAAGAGTTTTGTGAATCTCAAAATCCTCATACTACTTGTCTAGATTTTTATTTTTTATGTAATCAAAAAATCTTCTATTGGCTAGCTTTTATTGAATTATTCAAACAAAATAGTGAAGCACCAATAAATCCCAAATAGTGATCTTATGAACTCTGTGGTCCTCCATTTTTTCTTATGAACCTAAAGGTCTCACTCTAGCATGAATTACATAAAGGACCAAGTATAAATGCGCATCTATAGCGATCCCGGTTGTCCCTTTACTGTTCTGTTGTATTCCGGACTCGGTTCCGTGGAATTGGTAGTTGTATCTATCTTGTTGTCGTCCTCTAATTCCATTTGTTTAAGTTTTAGGATGTGTTGGGCATGTTTTGAACAGGTGGGTTGAACATTGGTCTAAAATCTTGTTGCTAGGTTTTTGGTCGTTCTGCTCGAGCGGGTCTTGTTGCGCTCGAGCGGAGATTTCACACTCCCAGCATTTTGTGTCCCTGCAAAACTTCTGCAGGTGTGATTTTTACGCTCGAGCGGTGGCGCTCGAGCGGGTACTCTAGCGCTCAAGCGGGTAGTACTTTTTGGTATAAGTTCTAGGAGGGGGAAATCCACGCTTGAGCGGACTGGTTTTCGCGCTCGAGCGGATGTACTTTATTCTTGTGTCTTGGAGCTCGAGCGGGCTTTCTTGCGCTCGAGCGCACCTAGTTTTTTGTTCCTGACGCTCGAGCGTTGTGTTCTCCGCTCGAGCGGGAATGTCGTATATCAGTTGGCAGCTGGGCTTTTTATAATCACTTTTTACATTCTCTCTCTCTCTCTCTTACTTTCTAAAAAGACATTTTGAGAGCTCCTCTATCTAGAAACTCCATTTTCTCTAGGGTTTGATCTAGTTAGAGTGTCTCACTATCCTCCGGCCTTTGTAAAAAGTGTGTGGATCGTCGAGGGCTCCATTTTGATCCGTGAATCTTTGAGTTTGGAGCACTTTGGTTTTCTTCAACTTCCCCATTTGAGCTCTAATTTCGAGACAGGGATATCCTACTCCTTCTCATGAGTTTTGTCTTTGAATTTTAGTATTTTGATGAGTTGGGGGTTGTTGGGTAATTTTGAGAAAGTTTGGGCCTTTGTGTAATTTTACAAAAGTTGGGGTTTTGTTTATACAAACTTATATGCATGTTTGGCATAGAGAAATGAGATCAATATTGGTTTATTGGTGAAAATGGAAACTTAGGGTTGTGATGTTAATTATGGGAAATGCTCTAATTACATTGATAAATTAATTGGTATAATTAATTTGAAGAAAAGAAGAATTAAGTTGAGAATGTTGAAATTAGATGTGTATGGGGTTAAAGGGTGTAGTTTGATTCGTTCAGCGCTCACCTGGTTGAAATGTGATTATATATCCATTTGGTGCATTTATTTTCAGTATAGAAATAACTGCTTTGGGCTATCGGTGGAGGATAGTCTTGATTGTTGTAGACACTGCATGATGATTAGGCAAACTAAAACTAATCGATTGAGTATGCTATTGAATATAGCAACTGGAATAATACATTAATTCTATGTATTGATTGATTGTACATGATCTATGTTTATATACATGTGTTGTGCGGGAGGAGATAGGGGATGTACTCCACGGTTTAGGGGAAGATAAGGGATGGACCTCTAAACCGGATTTTGTGTGACATTGATACAGCACTACAATGTGTATCAAGTGTTGATTATGGAAGTGTTTGAATTGATTCGATATAACACTAAAATGTATATCGTTATCAATTGTAAAGTATAGAAGTGATTCTATGTTATGTTGATACAGCACCGAAATGTGTATCTTTCGCAAAGTGTGGGAATGGTTTATTTGTTATTGATACAGCATTAAAATGTGTATCCCTCATGAATTTTGAAAGTGTTTTAAAGATGAGTCTAAACCTCATTAAGTTATTTGGCTAGGTGTTGAGCCTTGTTTTCAAACTCAAAGCTGGAAAGGACTTGGGAAATGAAATGTAACATGGACTTAATGTCATGAAATCGAAATGTGATATATGTAGATGTATCTGTGTTGACCATTTATCAACTGCTAATCTTTTAGTCATTGTTCATGGCTGGTTTAGTGTATTTCTGCTGGGCTGTGGCTCACCCTTTATGGGACATCATTTTCAGGTACAGGTAGCATGCCACCTCCAAGGACATAGCTTGGGAGGCTAGAGGCAGACAGATTGTTTTGTTGTTTGCTTTCTTTTGATGTATTACATGTAAATTCAAGCCAAGGGCTTAATATGTACTGAGTTAGTACTCTTTTTTGTAACCAAGTGTTAACTTGGAAAGCTGTAAGCCCGTAGGACACTTGCTTTTATTGTTAACATGTAATACTTTTGTAAGAACTACTCTGATTAATGGAAAGATGGTTGATTTCTTTTATGTCAATGCATGTCTAAAGTGTTGGGATTAATGTTATTATTTGAGGGCGTTACAGCATCTGTAATGTGTTGAGAGACAAATGTGGATTTTCTCATAATATTGAAATTACTAAACGAAACACTTAAAAAAAAAAAATTTCTTAATATACATTTACCAAATGTAACACTCCAATGTAACATTCTAAAAACGTAACACTCCAAGATAATATATTAAAAAATTCCTTAGTTTACTTTTTTCAAACGTAACCACGTAACATTTTAAAAAAACTCATTAGTATACTTTTCTCCAACGTGACACTCCAATCAATATAACACTAAAAACCTTTTTAGTGTATTTTTTTCAAATGTAACACTCCAATGTAACACACTAAAAAACTCTTTAGTATAGTTTTCCCAAACGTAACAACGTGATATTCTAAAAAAACTCCTTAGTATATTTTTCTCAAACGTAACACTCCAATCAATGTAACACACAAAAATTCCTTAATATAATTTTTTCAAATGTAACACTTCAGTGTAACATACTAAAAAACTTGATGAGTCATTTTTCACACAAAAAATAAATATTACAAATCAAGTAAAAACTATTATTCCTTAGAATAACGGTTAAGACTAGGTATCATTCCATCAAGGACAAAGAGGCTAAGTGTACATTAATTCTTGAATAATTCTTAAATTAATTCAACAAAGATTGTTTAGATGGTGATAACTAAATTAATTAAAAACTAAAAATAAACAAAAATAATATAAAATTGAATTGAGATACAGAAATAATAATATTAAGGTTATTGAATTCACCACCAATCTCCTAACTAGAGTTTATTGATTCAATTCATGAAAAATACTACTATGATGATAATGATGTATTGTGACCACAACCTCCAATAACATCGTCAAGAATATTCATACATTCAAATCACGGGCATAAATCATCATCAGTTAGCACAAAGCGTCTACGCTAAACTACGATCATAGGCACACTTTGTCTTCCCTATGTATGACTCATCTGACGATTCAATATATGCATAGAAATACCATTGTATAACTATATATTTAAAATCACAGAAATTAAATACATACAAATTTGAATAAAGAACTTGATTACAACGAAAATCTATAAATGTTATACAATCATCGTCATAATAAATCAAATCCATGAAGAAAGTACAAAAACCCTAATTACTTAATTAGGGTTACATCAAACCCTAAGATAGAGAGTCTATTTACTTATGGATGGTGGAGAAATCCAAAGTTTCAGTTGAATCTCAATGAAAAGCTCTTTGGATATCCTTGGGAATGGGCACCCAAAATTATCCGTTTTTTCACTTTTACCAACTACAATGGACACCCAAAAACACTTTCCCACATTTATCCACATGATAAGCTCAAGACAGAACAATTGGGCGCCTAGACTTTCCCTGCACGAGTACCAACAGCTCACACTTTTTTTCCAAAACCGACTCTCTACCCAGACTTCAACACTATTTACCACCCCCCTCAAACAATGCTTCCAAGGATTTATACATTCATTAGAATAAAGGTAAATATCACTATTCATATAATTGAAACTATTGTGGAGACACAATTTTCATATTTCCAAAAGAAAATCTCAAAAGCTTCCAATTTCAAATCAAAGAGATACAAGATTAAAAGTAATCCTACCTCAAAGATTAAAGCAAAGAAGCTAGCCCGAAGATGATTTCTTTGAAAAATAAAAATCCAATCGGTGTAAATATAACGCCCCAAATTTCTAGCCCAAATAATAATACAACAATCATGGCTCTCTTAAAGGAAAACCAAATATAACTTCCCATACTTGCATTACATAATAATAATAATTCCTCATGAGATATTACATTGATTCAACAACAAGTAAATAACCAAATAAGCGCCCCCAAGGGTTTACAATCTTCCAAGGCTTAAGCTCGGTACACAAAATGGTTATTCAAACCCACACATATATAGCCTTTGGCTTACAAATAGGATCACAGCAAATGAGAACTTTAGTGTTCTCAACACACACATTTCTACACCCTCAATTAGGCAGATTCACCACGTCTTTTCCTGTACAAAAATCCGGTAGGATGAGCAGAAAGCTCAGTAGGAAATCCTTAACAAAGTATATTCATTTTATACAAGTCTTAAGAGATGAATGCACATGCCATGCCATGCCTTTTTGAAAATAAAACACATCTTCATCTTTTGAAAACCATCATGCTCAATGATGTTATGCAACTTCAACTGTTCAAAATTTATCAATTTAATTAAAGGGGGCGGTAAATACAACTCTGATAATCCCTAGGTCGGTGTCTGCAAGTAGACTATGCGAGTACTACCAATTGTCATTTTTACCGGTATTAACCGGAAGGCTTGACACCTATCCGCGCGACTCTCTCGTCTTTCACTAAGGACACTCAGGCCAACTTAAATAATTTCATCTATACCACCTATCAAGACTTACCACCGTATTTACCCCAAAACCATTTCATGAAAACCCATTTCCTAACATTCTTTTCTCAATGCAAATTTCCAAAACTTAACATAGTCCAATGAATTGAAATGCCAATGTATGCTTAATAATGCAATGCAACATTACTTCCATATTCAATTGTTCCACACAATATACCATTGTGATCAAAATTCCCAATCCTCTTTTCAACACAATTCCACAAGATGAATATATATATATATACACTTTTATATCCAATTCATTCAAGAGAATAACGTAATTACCACATTTCGAGCAATCTCAACAATTTAGTCAATTCAAGACTAAATCAACATTTTGATAACAATTTCCAAAATAAACAAAATTTCTCATTTTTTCCCCAAAATTCGTCATTTATATATAAATAAACAATTTTCAAAACATCCATTTATTTTGGTACACAAAATAAATATGACAACATCTTCCAAAGATTTTCAACATCTTTCAAAGAAAAGACCCAATTTCTAGGTTTTCTCACCAAAACCATTCATCTTCAAAATATTTAGAAGAATCTCCCCAAAATCATCTTTCTTCAATCAATATGGTTCAAAACCTTCAATTTCTATTTTAAAAGGAAAAGAAATTAAACTCTCTTTCAAAATCACTCATCTTCTTGAAATCAACAATCAATTTCTCAAAGCTAATCAAAGGATGATTTCGAAAATCATCTAGATCTTGCAAAAATATATATATAACTCTAAGAAAATCCCTACCTCAAGTTTTGAAGAAGAAATGAGATGAAACCCCCAAAATCAACAGTGTCGAAACTCGATCTTCACCGCACACAACGAAGCCCTCGAGATGATAACCAACTTTGGTGAAGAACCTAGGTTTAAATCCCAATGGATTTAGAGAAATCAAAGAGAGAAGATGACTTCTAGAGAGAGAAGCTCCCGATCTGGAATTCTGGAGAGTTTTAGAGAGAGAGATGACTGAAGAAGTGATATGAAATATCAGATTCACGAATTGATATAACATGGTCTGCTCGAGCATAGAATGCTCTGCTCGAGCGTCAAATACACTAACCCAGTACTTTTGCAGACATGTCAAACTTCTGAAACCAAACATTCTCCGCTTGAGAGCATAAACGGCTGCTCGAGCGGATAAGCAACTTCGAATGCATTTTGCATTTTTGAACTAGGACCCGCCAATGGGCGTTGCTCCCTAGACCCCTGCAAACTGACCGGGGAGCTCTACCCCTGCCAGGGCGCTGCCCTTGGACCCGCCAAGGGACGCTGCCCCCTGGACCTCTGCGAGCTGACTGGGCAGCTCGACCCCCGACCAGCCTAGTCGAAGTGGCAAAACATGAAAGAATGATCGAAACCGGGATCGCTACAATAAAAGCTTTATCTTCAGCCAAACTTCAACTTTGTAAAGAATGCGGTTGTAAATCTAAGTAAAATGAGAGATTTCTAGAGAGAGAATACTACGGTTTTCGGAGTTAGAGAAAAATGAGAGAAGAAAAGAAACAAAAAGTAAAGAAAATGACCTTAAAAGTCACTTTTAAGTGGCTGATATCGCTCAGACCGTTCGAGTGGTGAACATAAACTCTTAGTATTTCTGCCTAAAAAATGAGCTACTGGGGACCCCCTCTTATTAGCTCGAGTGACCACTTCATCGCTCGAGTGGTCTCCTGACCTACAAAGCAACAACTGGAAGCCTCTTATCACCACTCAACGATCTTTTCATCGCTCAAGCGATCACCTGGGATGAATTGTCAAATAATAAATCTATTATTTTTCTTTATTTATAAGCTTTCTTTAACATATTATACGTTGAATTTCACCTACTATCTATATTTAAAATTAAAATTTTAAATTGCATACCTTTTCGTTGACAAATTTTCCTATATTTTGAAATTCGATTAGTAGAAGACATATGTAGTAAGAACAACATGTTTTATTACCAGTACAGAAGTCTTATATACATGCATAACTTTCTTTAACAATGAAGTTTAAAATATGAGCACAACAACAAACATGAAATAAATCACCATCAACAAGTTATTGCAAAGTTAATTTCCAATGCGCTACAGTTTGATTGTAATATATTGTATTGTCTAAACTAATGGTGTAAAGCCCACTCATATAACACATTATTTATTTCGACCCCAAGTGAAGGACCATTGTATGGAAGTTCAACTAATCTAAATGAAATGATTATTTTATTTAATTTTCAATCATTATCAATATAATGTGCAGTGATGCATTGATATTTTAAATCACTATTTGACCGCAGATCAGATGTTAAACAAACTCTTCCATTCAAATATTTAAAAATGTTAAACAATTCACTTTTAATATTTTTAATTTTTTAAAAATCTATTTCTAGTAGTATTTCTTGAAAAACCTTGATATTGCGGTGCAAAACCTCTGTGGAACATTTCTAAAAAATGGGGACACTCACTAGTAATAAAAGTTATTATTTTTAATGATATAATTAACTACAGAATCTTGTGTACGTACAGGATCATATGAAAATATTTGCAAATTACTAGTTGATGAACTCCCTAATTGCATTTGAGTTCTAATATCAGGTTGTCGACTTTGTAAATGTCTTTGAACATGACTTTTTAAATTACTAGTACCCCCCTCTGCAGATGCAACACTAAGTAAATTTACACCAATATTTATATTTAGCTTTAAATAACTTGTACCATCAACATTATTTACTGATACTCTTTCAAAATTCTTATAAATAGTACTAGACGTGCCCCTAGATGATGATGATGTTGTTGGAAGAGGGTTATTAGTAGAAAGAGAATCAACAAATTCATGTTGTGTATATTCATCAATATCGACAAAAATATTAGGAACATTAGAATCCATATTAATATAAGTAAAATAGTAGATATTAACTAACAATTAATTAAAATAACAAGTAACTAATAAATGTGAATAATAACAAGTAATATATGTTAACAAACAAATAATGTAAAAAAATGAGTAACTAATAAATATTTATTCAAACAATTAATGTTATCGATTGGCGAATCCGATATAAAAATTAGCTTCTTCTGGTAAAACATTCTTCTTGTACAATTGTAAATGCCACTTAGGTTTGAGACCTGAAATTTAATTGAGAGACTTGAGACTTGAGAGAGAGATTTGCTTATGAGAAATAAAATGAGAGAAATGTGTTATTTATAGTAATTGGAGGAGGTGTTAAATTATTTATAAAAAAACATTGTGTCATTTGGGGGAAAACGGTCATATGGCCATTTGAATATTTTCAAAAAAATTGATTGTTGGCTGGGGGCAATTGATCGTTGGGAGCCGGGTCGAGTCGAGCCAACGAGAGCGAAGATTTTTTGGGCCAATCAAACCGAGCCACGGACCGAGTTCACAGGCAGGGTTAGGCTTCAAAAATAAAGGCCTAGGCCTAGAGTTTGGGTTGGGCTCGAGCCTGGTCGAACTGCATTGGGCCACGGGTGAGTTTCAGGTGGGCCATGGGCCGGTGGGCCAAATTTATACCCTCACCCCCTGGTCGTATTACTTCACCTCCATAATTATTTTGATTTTATTTTAAAGGTATGCTGATATATTTTCAAGGGCATTAATTTTATAAAAATCCTATTTATATTTTAAAAAATTATCAAAGTAAAGTAAAAGTAAAGAGAAGAAAAGAAATAAGAAAGAGTGAGAGAGGGCATGCGTGAGAGAGTTGAGGAAAGTAAAAGACAAAAAAGGGATATATTTGTTCATTTAACCCCAAAAAGTTATGGTTTTGTAATTTATTTGTACTTTCCATTGTTGTGAAAATTTAAAAAAACTAATCACTGTTTGGTAATTATTTACCCCATTTACTACCTGCACCTAATATCCCTTAAAAGATAGTCCAAAAGTTAAAAAATAATCTATACTATATATTAAGAAAAAAAAAAGGGTTTTAATGAGAACGAATATGAGAGTTTTACATGCTCAACATGAATTTTCAAAAATTTTGAATTATTAAATAATTAAAAAACTTTCTATTGGTTAACCCAACCAAAAAAAAATAAAATAAAATAAATAATTCTAACTATCCTTTAAATTTGAATTTCAAAATTCAAATATCCCACTAATATGAAAAATTATTAACATATCTCATATATTTGCCTCCATCTCAACCTTTTTAAATAATGCCAATCAAAAACATAAATTAAAATTAAAAACTATAGAATTTTGAAAACCCTAAACAACATTAGCAATTCAACATGAGAAGTATTTTAGAAGAGGCAAAACCCTACATAATCAAGCAATCTAATGCGACATGTATTCTAGAAGATGTTAGTTTTATACTTATTCATATATTTGTCTCTTTGTTTATTATTGGCAATTGGTAGATTTACATTTAAATGAATGTTTGAATATCTATTCCTTTCATATTCTCTCTTTGAGCCTTTTGTCTTGAGTATCTACTGTTGGACAATCTTTACTATAGTTAAATAAATTAAATTCTGTTGTGTACTTAACAACAACTAGAATATAAAAGAAATAAAGGAAATGAGAGAATTTGTTTGATTACAAAAATCAAACTAGAAATAAATAAATAAAAACAGATTTTATTTTGTTACAAAAATAAAATTAAAATCTGATTTAAATAAATAATAATAACACCGAAAATAAATTTAATAACTTGATTAATTCTTGAATATTATTCTGATCAAGTCCAGTGTTCGACACTGCGTCCTTAAGACAGATTCGTCCACTCCACGATACTTTCAGAATGTGAACGTCTATCTCCCAGGATGAAATGATCAACAACAAATAAATGCAGTACTACAATTTATTTGTTCAACGAACACACTAAGTGTATATACTCTTTCTCACAAAAAACTAATACAGCAATATGTAAGAATAATAGCAGAATTATTATGGACGAAAATTGTGAATTAAAATATCAAATGAGGGCTGCCTATTTATAGATGCAGTGGTGGCTTTCCATTTTGAATTAAATAGGTGCAAAACCTATTTGAACATGTATGATACCTGTTCAGTTTGAATAAACAGATACAAATCTGTTGGCGGTGTCACACCCCCCCCCCCTAATTCAACAGATAAAAAAGTGTAGGGACCTGGTTGGATGTAGGAAAAAACCGAACAGAATATTTTCGGAATTATTTTGAATTCTGGACAGTTGGACAGATTTTATTTCAAAAATAAAATTAAATCCAAATGTTTTTGGCCCAAAAAAATTAGTATTAGGCCGGACAAGCCCAACCCAACCTCACACCACGCACCTGCTCCCAAGCCCAGGCCCAAGCCCAGCCCAGACCGCCCGATCGACCGGACGAACAACGGCGGCGCGTGCGTGGTGATTTTTAGGTCCAATGGGTTTAGCCCATTTTGCCCATAACGTCCCTCTCTGCAACACTTGGGTACTCCTTGGGGCACACCCCAAATTCCAATCCCATGCCTTATAAACCCATTCAAAACTTCCCACAAAATCAATGTGGGACAAGCCATTACACAAACCTTAAGAAATTTCCACCAAAACTCCATTGCCATGGAGCATATTTTGGCTTCAATTTCTCATTCACTCGATAATGGTTTTGAGCAACCAAATATACCACGTGAATCATAACATGGCATAGAACGCATTACCACTTCGACCCACGAAAATCGACGCACGGGTCCCACCTAAATATTATACCAAAGTTAGGAAAATATTTTGTTTTACCCAGAATTTTTCCAAACCATTTCCAATAATCCCCCACATGAATGGAATTTGATGACAACGAAAATGCAACAATATGCAGACTTTGTCGAAAGAGTATAAGTCGAAAATATCTTGCAACAGGATAGGTAACTTTCGGCCTTGAACCTTCCCTAGTGATAACCTATCGGATTTACTAGCTAACCAATGGACGCGAGGCCTTGAATTGTCCAGCCGTTTGTGTAAGCCAAGGCAATAGATTTCACACAAAATATCTTGTAACACATCGTGATTCTCACTGTTGTGTTCATTTTGGCCTTGAATGCTCCTGGTTTTCATGAGTGTTTCTAGAGAATTTAGTCTTTTCATTCTCATAGAACCGGCCTCAGTTCAATACTCATATAGGTGATTCTTACTGTGAGTATCTCCTTATACTCATCTTGATTTTATGCCTTAATCAAGATATAAGTAATCATTAAAAGCAAAGCTTATCCTTATACCCCTGCAGACAACACATGTTGCAGATATCACTCTCACCATGGGAATAGGTAAGGATTTTAATCCCTTGGTGATTTCTGGCGAGCCACACATAACTTAATTGTCCATTTGAACTTAGTTCTTGGGATCTCCAGTCATATAAGTAGGGTTACCATTATGATGACTCTTATGTAATAGGCTTTAATCCCATCCCTTTCGATGAACTACACACTTGCTCTTTTGTCAAACCTTTTGTTAACGGATTCGCAGTATTCTCTTTAGATTTTATATAATCTATTGAGATTATTCCATTTGAGAGCAATTGCTTTACGGTATTATGTCGACGACGAATGTGTCATGACTTACCATTATACATATGATTATGTGCCCTACCTATTGCAGATTGATTATCACAATGAATGCAAATAGCTGGCACGGGTTTAGGCCACATTGGAATGTCTTCTAAGAAGTGACGAAGCCATTCTGCTTCTTCTCCTGCTTTGTCTAAAGCAATGAACTCCGATTCCATTGTGGATTATGCGATGCATGTTTGTTTCGTGGACTTCCAAGAAACAGCAACGCCTCCCAGAGTAAAGACATATCCACTAGTGGATTTTGAATCTTTAGTATCCGATATCCAATTGGCATCACAATAACCTTCGAGTACTGCTGGATATCGAGTAAAGTTCAAACCATGATCACGAGTAAATCTTAGATATCTAAGAACCCGAATGATCGCTTTCTAATGGTCTTCTCCGGGGTTACTAGTGTACCTACTCAATTTACTAACTGCATAAGCTATGTCAGGATGAGTACAATTCATTAGGTACATTAGGCTTCCAATGATTTGGGAGTATTTCAGCTGAGACACCGCATCACCTTTATTTTTCGATAAATAAAGATTGATGTCTACAGGTGTACTTACTAAATTCATATCATCCTTGATAAATTTACCAAGAATTTTTTCAATATAATGTGATTGAGATAATGCATATCCGTCAGATGTTTTAGTAATTTTCATTCCTAATATAACATCTGCGACCCCCATATCTTTCATATCAAATATTTTGTTAAGCATTTGCTTAGTTGATTTGACCATGTTTGGACTGCTTTCAATGATAAGCATGTCATCCACATAAAGACAAACTATGACATATTCTTGGTCAGTGTTTTTAACATAGACGCACTTGTCACATTCGTTTATCTTAAACCCATTAGTAAGCATTGTATGATCAGATTTTTTATGTCATTGCTAAGGTGTTTGTTTTAATCCATAAAGAGATTTTACAAGCCGACAAACTTTCTTTTCTTGTCCCGGCATTACAAACCCTTCGGGTTACTCCATATAGATCTCTTCATTTAGATCACCGTTTAAGAAAGCTGTTTTAACATCCATTTGATGTATTTCTAAATTAAACAACGCTGCTATGGAAATAAGCATGCGGATGGATGTTATTCTTGTCACATGAGAATATGTGTCAAAATAATTCAGACCTTCCTTTTGTCTGTAACCTTTAACTACAAGTCTTGTTTTATACTTGTCAATTGAACCATATGCATTCATTTTTCTCTTGAATATCCATTTATATCCAAGAGGTTTAGAACCTGGTGGAAGATCCACCAATTCCCAAGTATGATTTTGCATAATGGATTCAATTTCATTATTAACAACCTCTTTCCACAAAGGTGCTTCAAGACCTGTCATTACCGCCTTAAACCTTTGAGGTTCATTTTCTAATAGGTATGTCAGAAAATCTGGACCAAAGAATTTTGATGTTCTTGCTCTCTTACTTCGTCTTGGTTCATCATCAGTTAAATCCTGTTGGTCGAGACCATTGCTAGTCTCTTGTGTTTGATTGTCATTAGTCTCTTGGCTTTGTGTACAATCATAAGTTCTTTTCTGTGAACTTAATTTATGTCCTTTCTTGTAAGGAAAGACATGTTCAAAAAACACAGCATTCCTTGACTCTATAATAGTGTTCACATTTATATAAGGTATTTCTGATTTATAAGTCAGAAATCGATATGCACTACTATTCTGAGCATAACCAATAAACACACAATCTACTATTTTTTGTCCACGACCTTTCCACAATTCATAAGGAGTGCTGTTGGTTTTCTTGTGGGGTATTCTGTTAAGAACATAATTAGCAGACAGTATTGTTTCCCCCCACAAGTTCTGTGGTAATCCTGAACTTAGTAACATGGCATTCATCATTTCTTTTAGGGTTCTATTCTTCCTTTCAGCAATTCCATTTTGCTTAGGAGAATAGGGTGCTGTAGTTTGGTGAATAATGTCATGTTATGCACAAAATTCATTTAATGGTGCATCATATTCACCACCCCTATCACTTCTAACCATTTTAATGGTTTTACCAAGTTGATTTTCAACTTCTGTTTTGTAGAGTTTAAATATTTCTAAGGCTTCATCTTTACTTCTAAGTAAATAAACATAACAATATCTTGTGCAATCATCGATAAATGTTATAAAATACTCTTTGCCTCCTTTAGTTTGAACAAATTTAAGATCACATACATCAGTATGAATTAATTCTAGAGGTTTGGTTTTCCTTTCAACCGATTTAAATGGAGCCTTAGTTAGTTTCGCTTCTGCACAAATTTCACATTTATGATTAGGATTAATTTCAAAATTTGGTATATAATCTAAACCAATTAATCTACGCAAAGCATCAAAATTCACATGTCCTAAATCTACCATGCCATAAATTCGACTCAATAATATAAGCAAAAGATGTGTTATTCTTATTCATAGCAACTTTTGGTACAACTGTCATTACATTTAATTTGAAGAGACCATCACTCATGTATCCCTTACTAACATGCATACCACTCTTTGATAATATAAATTTATCAGACTCAAATAGAAGCCTAAAACCATTTTTTCTTAACAATGAGCCAAAAACCAAATTCTTCCGGATATCAGGTACATGCAGTACGTTGTTGAGGGTCAGTTCTTTCCCTGATGTCATCTTCAAGATCACTCTCCCTTGTCCAGCCACAGTAGAAGCAGAAGAATTTCTCATGAAAAGTTGTTCACCATTTGCAGCCTCATTGTAGGTAGTGAACATCTTCTTGTCCGCACATATGTGACGAGTTGCTCCAGTAGCAACCCACCACTCCTTGGGATTTCCAACCAAATTCGCCTCAGACACCACAGTAGTGAGGTTAATGTCATTCACCCCGTCAGAGATGTAATCTAGTTCAGTTACATTAGCCTGGTTGGTAGTATTCTTGTTTGTACTTTTGCGATCATTCTTAGGACAGCGGCAGTCAGAAGCTCGATGTTCAGTCTTGCCACAGTTATAGCATTTTCCTTTGAATTTCTTATTGCCATTGTTGTCACCTTGTTTAGGACCATCTCTAGTAAACTTCCTTTTTTTATTATGTGGCTTGTGAACTTGTTCAATCACATTAGCCTTGGACTCAATAGGATTTTTCCCATCCCTCTTTTCAGCTTTTCGGTTATCTTCCTCAATTCTCAATCTTAGAATCAATTCATCCATGGTCATCTCCTTGCGTTTATGTTTTAAATAATTTTTGAAATCTTTCCAAGCCGGTGGTAACTTTTCCACTAGAGTAGCGACTTGGAAAGACTCGCTAAGAGACATACCTTCTGAATGAATATCATGTAAAATTATTTGAAACTTTTGACCTTGAGAAATTACCGTTTGAAAGTCCACCATAACAAAGTTCAGAAATTTACCGACAACAAATTTCTTCGTCCCGGCATCCTCTGTCTTGTATTTCTTTTCCAAAGAATTCCACAATTCTTTTGCTGACTTCAGAGGGCTGTAAACATTATACAACATGTTGTCAAGGCCATTGAGGATGTAGTTTTTGCATAAGAAATCTGAATGTTTCCAAACATTTACAGTGGCAACAACTTGCCGATCACTTTCACCCTCTTTAAGTGCTGGAGCCTCTTCATGGAGAAATCGGGCCAAATTTAGAGTTGTAAGATAGAACATCTTCTGCTGCCATCTCTTAAACTCAGTATCATTAAATTTTTTCAATTTTTCTGCATGATTTATTGGTACATGAACATGGTTCTGGATAGGGACCGGTGTTGGTGTAACAATTAGAGTACCACTTCCAGTTGCAGTAGCCATAATATCTGATTACAAAAATCAGAAAAACAAACCACAAATTAATTTTCTAGTTACTAAAACCAGAAAATAAATTATAACACAAAATAATTTTATTTTCCTTGTTACTAAAACCAGAAAAATAAACTACCACAATAATTTTCTATAACACTAAATAATATTCTGCAATTGTTAATGACACCAGTATATTACTACTATCTGTCAAATAGTTTATAAATATTATTTGTATTTTCCAACCAGAATATCTCTTTGTGAAACACAGAAAATTAAATACAATAAAGATACAAAAAATTAATCTGTCTTAAGATTGTTGGACAATCCTCACTGTATTTAAATAAATTAAATTCTGTTGTGTACTTAACAACATCTAGAATATAAAAGAAATAAAGGAAATGAGAGAATTTGTTTGATTATAAAAATCAAACTAGAAATAAATAAATAAAATCAACACTTGGGTACCCCTTGGGACACACCCCAAGTTCCAATCCCATGCCTAATAAACCTATTCAAAACTTCCCACCAAATCAATGTGGGACAAGCCATTACACAAACCTTAAGAAATTTTCACCAAAACTCTATTTTCATAGAGCACACTTTGGCTTCAATTTTTCATTCACTCGATAATGGTTTTGAGCAACCAAATATACCACATGAATCACAACACGGCATAGAACCCGTTACCACTTCGACCCGCGAAAATCGACGCACGAGTCCCACCTAAATATGAGACCAAAGTTAGGAAAAAATTTTGTTTTACCCAGAATTTTTCTAAACCATTTCCAACATCTACATGCAATGTTGTACATATAAATGTATCTATATTTAATATATTTATAAATAATATATGTATGTAATGTTAAATATATTTGCATGTGTGCAAATGTATACATTTTGTATGTATATGATTGATGTTGATTATATAATGGTCATAACTTATATTCATCCATTGGCTTTTAAATTGTTGTTCAATTTACTTTGACTAATTGATTGATACTACGTACATTACTATTTCACAAAATTTGTTCTTAAAATCTTTCTAAACTATCTTTATTTTAAGGTAATCATCTCTCCAAATGTTTTTCATTCAAAATCTATAAAATATATCACTCAAAATCTTAAATTCATTAAAAAAAATGTGGTGTGGGGGATGAGGATTTTTAAAATCCTGGCTTAGTTAGAGACACCATGGCTCATATTCATTGAGTTTAGTATATTTAAAAAAAAAAAAATCATTATATCAAATTAAATCCTACTTTATGTATGATTGACCAATCTATCTATATCTATACTATAAGCAAAATGGATTTTCTTAATTTTTAAAAAATTGTGAACCTTAAAAAATGGCATGGAAATAGTAGTTTATCTAATCATATCTATGGTTTTGGAATTTAAAAATCTTAATATAGAAAGTTAAAAAGAAAAAAAGAAGAAGCCATAACTAACTCATATCTAATTTGAAATTTAAAAATTTTTGAAAGGAAATTTCAAATATAATTTCAAATTTTAAAAATATTTACTTCAAACTTTTATATTTTTATTTTTGAAAAGTAAACAATACATGTGTGGTGTAAAAAAAAACTAAAAAAAATTTAGGCGTTGAAATATTTATAGCACCTTTATTAATTAAAAAAGAAATTTCGCATGACATATGTAAACATGGAGTTTTTTTTTATTTTTTTATTTTATTTTATAATATTCTAAAAAAAATAATTTAGAGAATTGACCCACTTTTCAAACTATTTGAAAAACTAACCTATTTTTTGAAATCACATTTTCAAAATGCGATTTTGAAATTAAAATTGCATTTTCAACATGCGATTTCAAAGTGAAATTGCATGTTGAAAATCCAATTTCAATTTTAAAATCACATTTTCAAAATACGATTTCAAAAGCAAGTTAGTTTCCCAAATAATTTGAAAAGTTGATCAATTCTCTAAATAGTTTTTTTTTTAGAATATTAAAAAAAAACTCTGCAAATATAAATTAAAAAAATGCATGTGCAGTGCAAATTTTTATGTCACATCAAAAAAATATACATGTCGTGTTTAGAAATACATGTGTTTTTAACTGTATATTTTAATCATATCCAAGCCTTATATATATATATATATATATATATTAAATTAAAAATGCCCAGCATAAAATACACATAGTATAAAACTATTGGTTTTTCTAATTATTTTTTTTAATTTAAGAATTTGTAGATGGAAAATAATAACAATAATAAAAATTAACCCATATCGAAATTGCATCTAATTTGAGATTTAAAAAAATAGTCCAAATAAAATTTATTTATTTGTAATTTAAAAACATATAAATAGAAAATATGAATGAAATTTTTAGTTATATATAATTGGATAAACTTTAACATAGAATACAAAAAAAATTAAAAACCTTATATGATGACAAGTATTTTTATTAATAATTTCTCCAACTTACCACTTGTGTAATTTTCCTTAAAAGGTAATCAAAACTGTGGGTCGCTAATATGACTCCTCCATAAAAGATCATCAAAACTGTGGGCTGCTAACTAGTGGGTTAGGGTGGCTGATAAGATTTTATCCATTTGGGCTTTTCTCGGCGGTGTTTGGAAAGCCGAATTTAAGGTTTTTTTTTTATTTTTTTTATATATATAAAATGATAAAATAGATTAAATAATTAATAAAATAAAATGTTATATCAAATATATAATCATTTCATTTTTTTTTCTCAAAAATATCATATCTAACCAAAAAAAAATCCAACCTTCTTTTCAAAAAACAATAATTTTAACCTAATAAAATAATTAAAAATTAAAATAACATACTAAAATAACTAACTTTGCGAGCAATGCCAAAAGTCCTCATAGTTTTGAATTTTGCCCTACATTCTGTTCTTGCCCATTGTTTCGTAACAGCTCTTATTAGGTCGAATCCTCATTTTTTTATTAACATTTTGGGGTAAATTGTAAATATATTTTTGAGATTTGTTTAAAGTACGAATTATTCTTTATAATTTGAAAAATTATAAATACCTACTTATCAAAATTTTTTATTTAATATAATTAACTTAAAAAATGAAATTCTTAATTGCTCTCCCATACAAGGATAAAAACACAAGTATTATTAATTAAAATAAATTTATGAAAGCATTAAAAATATTAATTGACTTGAAAATTTATTAATAAAATGAGTTATTTGTTATGAAATTAGAAACCTCAAGGGACGAAATATAATTTTCAGAACCACAAAGAGCAAATCGTATTTTAATAAATCTTAAAGGGTGTATTTGTAATTTACTCTTCAATTTTTTATTTATTTTTTTGAGTCATTTTTCTTTCTTTCAAATCTTTACCTTAAAAAAAAAAATAATAATAATAAAAAAAAACACTCAGAAATGTTGCTCCCTACTAGGTTTGGCAAAGGTTTAAAAGCCATTTTTTTTGGTTAAAGAAATATAGTGAACAGTTGTGGTAAAAAAAGCTTGGTAGAATTACATGTGGGTAGGAGTTGAAATTTTTTTTTGATCAATACATTTAGTAAAAACGGTGCTTCAATTATTTCATTAAATTGATATTAAATGAAGAGAGATGTATATATATTTTTTTTCATCAAATTAAGAGAGCGTTTAACCTTTTATCAAATTTTGTAAGTAGTCATTGATGGACGACCGGGTGGATAACCGGCCAGATAACCGAATTTTGGCCAGACAACCTGCTTGTGAACCAAAAATTTATTTTAGGCTGAACGTCCGACGAGATTTAATGAAAATCTTAGTTCACCATTGGAGTATATCATATCAGATTAATTGTTGCATAAAATTTTGGAGATGCTCTAAATAAATTGTTTTTGCAATGGCTTTCTACATAAATCTGTTGCATTCAATGGGATATGTATTTGCTTTCTAAATTCCAAAAGTATTTTTATTATGGGTTTGACTTTTTTTAAGTTATCATCTCGATTAAAGAGTGTTTGGGTTTGGTATGCTAATTTTGAGACCCATTTTGGTGATCAGAATCATTTAATTTTTAAGATTTATTGAGTAGAATATTCATACAAAAAAATCAATATAATTAGATATTAGTAACTATATATTTTAATCATATTTATTTTTAAAAATAGACGACGAATATAATTTTAAGAATAGACATCCATTTTTTTGTAAAACAATTTTGATTCAAACATATAGTTACTGATATCTAATCATCTTGATTTTTTGCATGAATATTCAACTTAATGAGTCCTTAAAAGCGAACAGTTTGAATTAGGCCTGTAAGTGGATCGGATTAGGATCGAATCTGTCAAAATCCGAATCCGATCCGATTAAAACAAACTCGAATCCAATCCGAATTCGTTTAGTCCATATCCGATTTTAGATATCCGAATTCGATGATTTCGAATATCCGATCCGATAATCCGATTCGATCCGATCCATTTATTTATTTATTGAGCTATAATTTTATATAATTTGATTTTTTTATTTTTATTTTTTCATTTTGTGTTTTTTTCATTCAAATTGAGAATAATCGGATCGGATTTTTGCATATTCAATCCGTTTAATAAACGGATTAAACGGATTCGGATTACCGGGTTATCGGATTAGGTTTTTTTTGTAAACGGATTCGGATTATCGGGTCGGATTCTGATTAAATCTGATCCATTGACAGCCCTGGTTTGAATCACCAAAATTGATTTCAAAATGAGTTTATCAAGCCCAAAAGCTCTCTCAACTTGAAATGACTAACTTGAAAGAAGCTAAACCCTTTTAGTATTTGTACGGGGACGAAATATCCAGTGCTTTCCGTACTCCTTGGACTCAAGCTTCTAGTGACGGCGTCTAACCTGACAAAACAGAAACGGTGAGCTGCCCGGTGGTGGTTTGCCGGATAGACCCTCCGACGATCAAGTCAGATCACTTGAGGGAGAAGAAGGCTGTTAGAGAGGGAGTGTGTTTTTGATGGCATGAAGTTGCATACCTCTAACGTTCATCTTCCACTCCTATTACTAGGCTGGCCATGCAGCCTCAGGATTGTGTGCGCACTACCTCTGTTGTCCTTTCCTGGACAGGTGGCAGTGCTCGCCTCTCACCACCTTTCGCGTGTAAATGCCTAGTCCTCTAACCAGTACATGCAGAACTGCTCAACGGTATTGACGCGTGCCTGGAGCAGATTTCCTCTCCCTCACGCCATTGGCCCAGGTGGAGCACTTAACCGGAGTACCACGACCGGCCTATCCCTCGTGGAGAATTTCCACCACAAGCAACACAACCGAGCTGTGTCTCGCCGACCTGTCCCTTCGGAAGAAGTGAAAGTCTGATTCTCATGACCGAACTGCTCGTGACCGGTCCATCCTGACTGATCGGCCGTGGAGCATGCCGGCCTTTCCCCGCTCTACCATCGTTCTAGGTCGCATGAAGTCCGGTCCTTTCCTGGACAGGTGGCAGTGCTCGCCTCTCACCACCTTACGCGTGTAAATGCCTAGTCCTCCAACCAGTACATGCAGAACTGCTCAACGGTATTGACGCGTGCCTGGAGCAGATTTCCTCTCCCTTACGCCATTGGCCCAGGTGGAGCACTTAACCGGAGTACCACGACCGGCCTATCCCTCGTGGAGAATTTCCACCACAAGCAACACAACCGAGCTGTGTCTCGCCGACCTGTCCCTTCGGAAGAAGCGAAAGTCTGATTCTCATGACCGAACTGCTCGTGACCGGTCCATCCTGACTGATCGGCCGTGGAGCATGCCGGCATTTCCCTGCTCTACCATCGTTCTAGGTCGCATGAAGTCCGGCCATCTCGGCTAATCGATCGGGGGCATGCCGGCCCTCGAGTGTCCTCGGTCATGCCCGGGCTGCCCTTAGCTCGGTTGCTTCACACCACCGCACGCCCATCCGAATGTTTAACAGATCCTAGCGCGGCCAGATCTTATCCCATGTCTGACCGGTCAATCTAACTCGACAGTGCACGATAGGCTGGGAGGCCACGCCAATCGAGAGAACAGCTCGGCACCGCGAGGTTTGCCAATCCCCGCGTTACCGTAGCTCGGCCGTACTGTCAGGTGCAAATCTCCCATCTCAATTGCCCCTTAATCCCATCCAAGCTAATCGTGATTGGGGTTACCACCATGACCGAGCTAATGGTCCCCGAGTTACGCCAGTGCAAGCTGAGCGTGATGGACATCAAAGCCGTTTCCGAGCTATTCCATTCGGTCGGCCATTGCCTCAGTAGTCTTGTCAAGGATCGTATAGCCGTACTGACAGCCGCGCTCTCAGTGCCACGCGGCCTCACGCCATTGGACCGTACAACCCAGCTGTCTTCCATGCGCAGAATTTAAACGGCTGCCGCCGTTTGGGTTTTCCCCCTCTTTAAACACTAAACGAAGGGTCATTCGAGCCTTCTACTATTCATCTCCTTCTCCAAGCCAAAACCCTAGCCTTCAAACGTCCCCCTTCTGCCATTGCTGACCCCACTGAGGTTACTATCTCTGCGCTTCCCCTCGCTCATTCTTCATCCTTTCAAAAGCCTGCAACCAAGCTCGTGTGCTGTATCCTGCTTCGCATCTGATTTAAGTAGGCCCTTCTATCCTACTTCCGTACTTTCATACTCGAGTTCTTCGAGTTCGTGCTTCTGTTCTCGCTTAGAAGTGTTAGGAACCTATCAATACCTCCTCCATGGGGTAGTATTGGCACACCTTAGGGCAAACTGGAACTGGAGGAGTGGATGGGGCCTTTGCGCCCGTTTCTCCTTGGCTCGAACGAACGAACTCCATTTCTGGGATGAACTGGATGAACACTGCACAGAACCGAGCTAAATGCTCATTTAGATCTGTAGGTAGAGCTTCAGCCGAGCAAAAACTGGTTTGTGGCTTCTCGTTGAGGCCGCAACCGAGCTGAAAATAGGGAATCAGAACCACACTAGGAAGGCCAAATCGGCCAAGTTGTCTAGCCGAGATAAGGTCGAACCGGTCAAACATCCAAAAACCCTTCACTGAGCTAAAAAATCCATATTGAAGCCATGCAATTTATGCCGTGCTAACCCTTGGACTTGTTTCTTAACAATACAGAACAAACTAGGACCGACCAGGCAAGTCCAGAACTATCACTGGTGGAGCTCAAATTCCGAGCAAATACACCAAAATTTTCACCGAGATACAAATTAAATCACCGAATAAAACCGAGATAGATGGGGAAGTACCGATTTATAGTGAGCTCGCCCGGTGCGCTAGCCGAGTTTCGTAGGGAGTACAACATTCCAGACGATGTCATTTTAGAGCTGGCCAAGAAGGGAGATACCCCTTGGGGCGACCTAGACCGGTGCCCCTTCACGGTCGTGTCCATAGTCGAAGGAGGACTTTGCTTCCCAGTCCAACCCTTGATCTGCGAATTTTTGAGGCAGACAAGGCTTTGTCCAACCCAGGTGTCGAACAATACATATAAGATAATAAACGGCGTGGCCGAGCTAAACAGGAGGCTCGGTCTCAATCCTAGCCTCGCCGAGATATTTCATCAATATAGCCTCATCAAGAATAAAGGTGGGTTTTGCTGGTACTTAAAGGTAAAGAAGGGTCGAGCAAAACTCATCGAGGGCAACCTAGACAAGGAGACCAATGATGATGACTTCTTATGGGTGTCCGGTCACTACGAGGACACCGAGGCGCCCATACCGGGCTGGCATATTAGGAAAGATTTTGGCAGTGTTGGTGAGTAGCTCGGCTAACCGCACTATCTTCTTTCTGCATTAGTTTCTCTCTATGCCGGTCTGACACTCCTTCTTTTTGCAGATTACAAGCACTTAGCAGAAAACTACAATCGGGCTAACCAACAGGCCATTAGAGTCTTACTACATCATCCAGAAGAAGAAAGAGAATCACCGAAGTTGCTCGGCTTTGAACCGACCTACAACTACAAGGCGCCGCGCAAAAGCCGGGTCATCGACTTTCTTCGTGCTCCTTCCCCAGAACCTGACCCAAATCTTCCGCCGATCAAACTTGTTCATACCACCGCTGAGCAAGAAATGGCAAAAATTCGGGCTATCAAATCAATGATCACCGGTGAACCGAGCGACTCCCAGCCACCAGGAGCTTCTAGGGGGACTTCCTCCACTCCAGCCGGTCAAAAGGAAGGGGCTATGCTGGCTCTTGCCAACGAACAACCAGCTGGCCAGTCGAAGAAGCGCCCGAGGAAAGATCTGGCCGGACAACATCTGGTGGATGAGGACTCCACCGAGCCAGCTTCTACCGATCTCGGGGACCAGACCGAACAACAAATCAACGGGCCATCCAAGAGCCCAAGTGCCCCCCCGGTTTGGTCGCCAGAATTCAAGTACAAAGGCCGTGTTGTTTCTGCAACAGACTCTGTCTACGCGGACAAGGACTACTTGCTCGGTTTTAACATGACCAAGGGGTTGATCCTACCCACCGACATGAAAAAACATGACGAGCTGTCCGACCTGAAGGTCCTCTGCTCGGCGGCGAAATCCATAGTGCTGGTAAGCTGTCAGTCTCCCTCTTTTTTTTTTTTTTTTCAAGTTATCGCCCGGTTTTTGTTCGGTTTCCTTAATGCAAACAATCTTTCACCTGTTTGCAGGCCGCACAAAAGAACTATCTCGCCCATGAGCGCATGATCGCCGTGTGGCAGAGTTTGCGCGACGCCATTGCTGAGAACAAGGCGCTAACGGCCGAGATAGCAAAGCTCAAGGCCGCGCAGGAGGCGGTTGAGGCCGAGCGAGATACGCTAAGACAAAAGTTAGACCGGGCTGAAGCGGACAAACAACGGGCCCTGAAGACGACGAAGGCTCGGTACCTCACTGAGCTGCGCAAACTGCGCGATGCCCACAAGGAAGAGAAAGACAAGGCGGTTGATGACGCCGAGGACCGGGGATACGCGCAAGGCAAGAAGACTTATGAGCGGAAAGTTCAAGCTACCAAGGACATCTTTTTCCAGTGCGGTTGGAAAGCTGCCGTGGAAAAAGTTGGCCTTGGTCAAGACGCTGATATGTTCCTGAATCCCCCTGCAGCCTATATCCCGGTCTACATGCAGGTGTACGCTAATACTGCTCAAAACCGGCTCATCGAAGAGGCAAAGAAAGCGGCCGAGGAAGAAGCTGTCGCCGCGCAACAAACCGAGCAAACTTCTCCCGAAGCATCTCAAGATGTCGAAGATCAAGTGGATGATCGGGAGGTTGTCGCAGTGGAAGGCGTTGATGAGGAGGCCGTGGATGGGTTGCCCGAGCAAACGGTTGAGGTCGCCGAGCAGATGGTTGACCTTGAGCTGGATCGATGATGTTCCCTTCTATTTTCTGCTTCGTTTTTGCTTCTTTGCCTTTTTGGAATGTAACCGAGCTACGCCCCACAGTTGTAATGCAATTTCCTTAGTCAATGAAATTTGAACTTTTTTGCTCTCTGATCTTCTATTTCTGTTCGGTTGACACGTGCAAAATTTCTTCATTCAAATTTTAATGCATCACGACTGGTAGGTCAGCCATGCCGCGCAATATGCCAAGCTAAATTTAGAATTTCATCAACTCAAATGTTCACGAATCATAATCGGAGGCTCGGTACTTTGATTCTTCGAATGAACCCAGACATTCTCATTCGGCCGAGCGAAGTCAGCTCGGCCTTAAGTTGGGCAAAGCGCGAACATTTAGAGTAAAGCGAGCATAAATCAGCTCGGTCTTTGTAGTTTTGAAAGCGCCCAAACATTTCATTCTGGCCGAGCAAAAATCACCTCGGCCGCTCTAGCTTCGACATCACTTCAAGTCTCGTATTTGGGCGGGTAAAGATCAGCTCGGCCCTAAAGGAAGTTGGACAAATCACCAACATTTCATTTTGGCCGAGCAAGACCTGCTTAGCCTCTAAATTGGGCAAAACACCAATATGTCAATGTGGCCGAGCAAAATCAGCTCGGCCTTTTGAGTTGGATAGAACGTCAACACTTCTTTTGTCCGAGCAAAGTCAGTTTGGCTTTTTGTAAGTTGGACAAGGCACCAACGGATCGCTTGGCCGAGCAAAATCAACTCGGCTCTTATCAATTGGACAAAACACCAACATTTCGTTTTGGCCAAGCAAAATCTGCTCGGCCTTTACATTGGACAAAACACCAATATTTTAATTGGGCGAGCAAAAATCAACTCGGTCCCTACGCTGATTGGACAATTCACCAACTGTTTGTGCGGTCTGTTTCTATACCGGCCAGGGGGAAATCGGTTCTGCCCGGTGCGAGTTGGTCTCCTTACCCCTGGCCTCTATAGTGGCCCAGTATCCTTGCCATGTCATTCGTACAGAAAGATATAATCCAAAAGAACAATAGGGTTATTTTTCATTACAAAAAGCAGTGCTATCTTTTACATCAAGTGCCAAAAGGCTAAAGGTCTAGAAGCAACAAAAGCAACTACATTTTAAAAGTAGAAAATCTTAAGGTTGGCTGCATTCCATGGTCTGGGGATAGCTTTACCGTCTAAGTCCTCCAGATGGTATGCCCCTTTGCCTGCAAGGCCAGTCACCTTGTATGGTCCTTCTCAATTTGCGCCAAGTTTTCCTTCACCAGGGACCACCGTGTTGCCCATCACTTTCCTTAAGACCCAGTCCCCGGTTTTGAACAGCCTGGGGTGCACAGCCTTGTTGTATTTCCTGGAGAGTTCTTGCTGATAAGCCGCTATGTGGATCAGAGCCCGTTCCCTTCTTTCCTCGGCTAGGTCAAGCTCCAATGCCACTGCTTCATTGTTCAAATCTGGCTGGAAGCTCTTAGACCGGATGGTTGGCATACCAATTTCCAGCGGGATAACGGCTTCCATGCCATAGGCCAAGGCGAATAGTGTCTCTCCGGTCGACCGCCTTGGCGTAGTGCGGTATGCCCATAGCACATTAGGGAGTTCTTCAGCCCACTTACCTTTGGCTTTTTCAAGCCGCTTCTTCAGCCCGTCCAGGATGGTCTTGTTTGAGGCCTCTGCTTGACCATTCGACTGAGGATAGGACGACGTTGAATTGTAGAACTCAATTTTTAACTCTTCGTAAAATCCGCGAAAGAGTTTCCCATCGAATTGAGTGCCATTATCTGAGATGAGGGCCTTAGGTATTCCGAAGCGAGTGATGACATTTTGCCAAACAAACTTCTTCACATCTTTTTCCTTTATGGTTGCCAATGGCTCGGCCTCAACCCACTAGGTGAAATAGTCGGTCGCGGCGATGAAGAATTTGCGATTGCTCGAAGCTGCTAGGAGCGGTCCAATAATATCTAATCCCCAGAGTGCAAACGACCAGGGACTTGTGAGGGGGAGCAACTCTCTAGCGGGCTGGTGGATTTGGTGAGCAAATTTCTGACACTTTTCACATCGGTGAACGTATTTCTGCGCATCCGCCTGCATGTACGGCCACCAGTAGCCTTGGGAGATTGCTCGGTAAGCCAAAGATCTGCCCCCAGTATGGCTCCTGCAGATGCCTTCATGGATCTCATAGAGGAAGGCTTCCACTTTGGCGGGATGGACACACTTTAGGACGGCCCGGTAAAAGACTTCTTATATAAGGTTCCGGACGGCGAGAGCCAAAACCACTCCGACTTAGCCGGATTTTATTGGCCACCTTCTTTTCTTCAGGCAGAACTCTATCTTTTAGGAAGGTGATGATAGGGTCCATCCAGGAAGGTCCCAAGTCGGCGCAGAATACCTTGGGCATTTCTGGTTCCTCAATGCTTGGCCGAGGTAAAAATTCTATCATTAAGGGGTTAGGAAAAGCTGTCTGTGTAGAAGCAAGCCCAGCCAATTCATCAGCTGTGTTGTTTTCTTCGCGCTTGATTTGTTCTATTCTTATGGCGGTGAACTTCTTGATCTCTGCGCGCACCAGTGCTTGATACTTCGCCATTCGCTCATCCCTGGCCTCATACTCTCCAGTGACCTGATTGACCACCAACTTGGAGTCGTTGAATACCGTAAGGGCTGACGCTTTCATTCTCAATGCGCTTCTTAGTCCAGCAAAGAGGGCTTCATACTCCGTCTCGTTGTTGGATGCTGGGAAGCCGAGCGTAATTGCTTGCTCGATAACCAGCCCGTCCGGTGAAGTCAATATGATACCCAGCCCGGCCCCATGTCTATTGGATGACCCATTGACGAAGAGCTTCCACATCTCACCAATGAACAGCTTCCAGCAATCAGAGGGATTTTGGGAGTTTCTCAATTCCAAGTCTCTGGTTGGCTCATTCTGGTCTCTTCCCTTGTCTTGGTGGAGTTCGCCTTCCAATAAGTTACCCGGCTTCGCTAGTTCGGTCGCCCTTCGCCCTTCTTCCACTTGCGAGCCAACACTTGTCTCTATCGCTTGAACCATGGGCTGTGCCAAATCCTCACCAGCCAAATCAACTAGGCAAACTGGATGCGTTCCAGGGGCAAATTCTGCCACAAAGTCTGCAAGAGCTTGAGCCTTGATTGCGGTGCTCGGGCGGAACTTGATGTTATACTGCCCCAATTCCACGACCCATTTCAAAATTTGCCCGGTAAAGTCTGCCTTTTCAAAGAGTACCTTAAGCGGAAACTCGGTCAGCACAACTATTGTATGGGCATGGAAATAGTGCGCCAGCTTCCTCGAAGCCATCATCAGGGCCAGGGCTAATTTTTCTAGCGGCAGATATTTTGATTCAGCAGGGAGCAAGGTCTTGCTGACGTAGAAGATTGGTAGGTGCTGGATGCCTTCAGCACGAACTAATACCGCGCTCACTGCGTGTTGAGAGACAGCCAAGTAGAGATACAACTCTTCGCCCGGTTGAGGTGTGACTAAGATAGGGGCTGAGGAAAGGTGCACTTTTAGGTCTGCCAGTGCACGGTCACATTCGTCATCCCAGAAGAACTTGGCCTTCAAAGTTTTAAAGAAAGGCCTGCAACGGTCTGAAGACTGGCTGATAAATCTGTTCAGCGCGGCTGCCATCCCGGCAAGATGTTGCACATCCTTCGTGGAGTTTGGGCGCTCCAGTTCTTATATTGCCTTGATTTGGGATGGGTCAGCTTCAATTCCTCGGTTTGTGACCAGAAAACCCAGAAACTTCCCGGTGCCGACTCCGAAGGCGCATTTGGAGGCATTCAAACGAAGCTTGTGGTGTTTAAGTATGGCAAACACCTCTGCTAGGTCGGCAAGGTGCTGAGACTTCTCCTTACTCTTCACCACCATATCATCGATGTAGGCCTCCATGGTGCGGCCCAGAAGTGGAGCAAACATCTTTGTCACCATCCTTTGAAAAGTTGCCTTCGCGTTCTTCAGTCTGGTTCATACATGGCTATCTGGTGGTAGCCGCGATATGCATCCAGGAAGCTAAACCTCTGATGGCCAGCGGTCAAATCCACCAGTTGGTCAATTCGAGGGAGGGGAAAGCTATCCTTTGGGCACGCGCGGTTGACCGTCTTATAATCAACACACACCTGCCATTTGCCATTCTTTTTCGGAACCACCACCGTGTTGGATATCCATCGAGGGTACTGCACTTCTTCTATTGCCCCCGCTTCTAGCAAATTTTTGACCTCTTCTGTCACTACCTCGGCATGGTGCAGAGCCGAGCGGCGAGTCCTCTGAATGACCGGCTGCGCATTAGGGAAGACATTCAATTGGTGGCAAATAAAGCTGGGGTCGACGCCAGGCATGTCGTAAGGCGTCCACGCAAAAGCCTTCAAATTGGAAACCAAGAAGTTGACATAATCTAACCGCTCGGCGCTAGATAAAGACGATCCCAAGAGGAAGAACTTAGTTGGGTCGTTCTCGTCGATGCGCACTTCCACCAAATCCTCGACCGATTTTTCCTCGACCTTTCTTCTGACGTCTTCAAGGACCTCCTTTCCTTCGGGTCCCTCAAACATTTGGACAAACCCTTTGGCTGCTCGACTGCCATTTACCGCAACGAAGCATTGTTTTGCCATCACCTGATCTCCCCAAACTTCCTCTATTTGTCCGGTTGACGCCGAGAAGCGCAAAACCTGATGGTAAGTCAACGCTACTGCTTGCATGGCGTGCAACCATCCCCTGCCCAAAATCAAGTTGTATGTGGATAGGACTTTGAGCACCCAGAACTCCACTTGCTTTATGACTGAACCCGCTTTGACCGGCAATATGGTCTTCCCTACCGGCCATTCTGGCTAAGAGTTGAACCCAACCAACGGAGACGTCGCAGGGGTCAAGTCCTTGTCCTTTAACTTCATTTGTTTGAATGCGTCATAATACATGATTTCGACCGAACTCCCCTGGTCGATCAAGATCCATTTGATGTCAAAGTCTTTGACGCGAAGAGTTACCACTAGGGCATCATTGTGGGGCATCTGGATCTGCTCCAAATCCCCACTCGAAAAGGTAAGGATGTCCTTCTCTTCGGTCTTTCCTTTCTTCACAGTGGGCTGAATGGAGAGCACTTCCCTCATGTGCTCGGCTTTCTTAATCATCCCTTTTAGCTCGCAGACCCTAGCTGGTTCAACGATGCCATGGATGACATTGATCACGCCTTGGGGCGCTGCCTCAAGGGCAGCCAGGCCGTTTGGCTCGGTCTGTCCCTACGGGGCGGCTTTTATGCCTCCATCTATGTACTGGTCAAGATGCCCCGCCGCCACCAACTCCTCAAAGTGTTGCTTGAGTGGTAAGCAGTCCTCTGTTCGGTGCCCCCGTTCTTCATGGAAGGTGCATCGAAATCTTGAGTTGAAGCCTCTCTGTGCACTCCCCAACTTGGCCAGCCAGCGGACAAAAGGCTCTTCTCGGATCTCACTCAAGATGCGGTAGATAGGGATTTTGAAGACCGTGGTGATTCTAGTCTGTGCCTTCAGTTTTCTCTTGGCATCCTCCTCTGCATTGCGGGGAGCGTCAGCCCGGTTGTTTCTGCGACCTTTGTTTCTATCGTCACGGTTTGAACCACGACGTTGATCTTTTGACCGGTCGTTTGGGCGGTTATCCTCCTGCCCGACCGAGTGAACCTTCCCCGCCACCTTTCTGTCGGCCGCGACCGGATTAGCCTTCTCGGTCGCAGAGGCGGCATCATCCTCCACACGAATGTGCTCATTGATCCGCTGCATCAAAGACTCCATGGTTGTAGGCTGATGCATCGTGAGCGAGTCTCGCAATCTATGTCCGACTGGGAGACCCCTCTTGTATTGAGTGATTTCCAGATTGGTAGGGCAGTCGAGGATTTCGTTGTAGGTTTCCCAATACCTCGCGTTGTATGCCTTCAATGAACCTCCAGATTCCATCTTGACACCCAGGAGATGGTCGACCTCCTTCGGTGTTCGAGTGTTGGTTTTGAATCTGGTGACGAAGGCTTCCGCTAGTTGCTGTCACCCCTCGATACTCCCTTCTGGAAGCCTTTCGAACCATTTCAGGCTCAGTTCTCCCAAGCTTGCTGGGAATATGAGGCACATCAGGGCGTCATTGCGCCGGTAGCCAGCCATTACTTGCCGGTAATGACTCACGTCCATGTACAGATCCGTCTTACCGTCATACAAGGTGAACTTAGGCTGGTGAAATCCAGCAGGGAGTGGTGTACTCTCGATTTCTGGGGACAGTGGCGTGGCAGTAAGTCTTGCCAGCTCTTTGTCCATTGGCTCAGGGTCCACCACCCTGGGTGCTGGCATTACCACCTCCTCGCTACAATGGACTTGGGTGCTTAACCTCTGCAACACTGGCAACCTCTGGGTTTCCCTTCGGCGTGCCCTCTCTTCCAACACATCCCTCAAGTCTCTGGAACGGGTGGAAAAAGAGTATCGCGACGTCGTTGACGCGCGCGAGGGACGGTAAGTGCTATCGCAAGTGAGGGATCTGCTCTCCCTTGGTTCAGAGTCTCCAACTCCGTAGTTTCTGGTGATAGAAAGGGAGTGCATTCTTTCCTGGCGGTGACTGCTAGAACGAGGAGACAGGGTGCGCTCACTGAGGTTGCCCTCTCCAACAACACCCTTCCCCTTAATCTGGCGTTTTAGTATCTCCATTTCAGCCGCCATCTTTCAAATGAGGGCATCCTGGTCCTTGAGTTTATGCTCCAGGCGCTGCGCACGGGACTCCCCCCGCCGCCGACGGCCTTCTGGACTCTTCGAGCGATCGGTACTCCTTCCGCGCTTGTCTCGCGCACCTCGCGAAGAAGTTTCTAGGCCCGCCATAGCTGGAACATTCGGGGGGCCTTCTCTCCATCGGACATACTCTGGTGTGGCGCCATCGACGACGGACAGTGGGGCTTCGTCATTGTTGGCCATGGAAATGGTCGAAGGAGCTTGAAGAGCACGGTTTGAGTATCAAAGACTTCCCACAGACGGCGCCAATTGTACGGGGACGAAATATCCAGTGCTTTCCGTACTCTTTGGACTCAAGCTTCTAGTGACGGCATCTAACCTGACAAAATAGAAACGGTGAGCTGCCCGGCGGTGGTTTGCCGAATAGACCCTCCGACGATCAAGTCAGATCACTTGAGGGAGAAGAAGGCTGTTAGAGAGAGGGAGTGTGCTTTTGATGGCATGAAGTTGCATACCTCTAACGTTCATCTTCCGCTCTTATTACTAGGCTGGCTATGCAGCCTCAGAATTGTGCACGCACTACCTCTGTTGTCCTTTCCTGGACAGGTGGCAGTGCTCGCCTCTCACTACCTTACGCATGTAAAGGCCTAGTCCTCCAACCAGTACATGCAGAACTACTCAACGGTATTGACGCATGCCTGGAGCAGATTTCCTCTCCCTCACGCCATTGGCCCAGGTGAAGCACTTAACCGAAGTACCATGACCGGCCTATCCCTCGTGGAGAATTGCCACCACAAGCAACACAACCGAGCTGTGTCTCGCCAACCTGTCCCTTCCGAAGAAGCGAAAGTCTGATTCTCATGACCGAGCTGCTCGTGACCGGTCCATCCTGACTGACTGGCCGTGGAGCATGCCGGCCTTTCCCCACTCTACCATCATTCTAGGTCGCATGAAGTCCGGCCATCTCGGCTAACCGATCGGGGGCATGTCGGCCCTCGAGTGTCCTCGGTCATGCCCGGGCTGCCCTTAGCTCGGTTGCTTCACACCACCGCGCGCCCATCCGAATGTTTAACAGATCCTAGCACGGCCAGATCTTATCCCATGTCTGACCGGTCAATCTAACTCGGCAGTGCATGACAGGCCGGGAGGCCACGCCAATCGAGAGAACAGCTCGGCACCGCGAGGTTTGCCAATCCCCGCGTTACCGTAGCTCGACCGTACTGTCAGGTGCAAATCTCCCCTCTCAGTATTGTTGATGGGAAAATGACAAATTGATTCCAAAGGTGTTTTATCTTTAGCACGTTTATAACAAATCTCTTTATCTGATTTTTTTTTCTTGTTACATATAGTTTAGTTTAATGCATTATATCAATTTTTTCTTTCTTTTCTCTCAACATATTTTTGTATAGGATTGTTGTAGATCATCTAAAGCTTAGTTGGATCATACCTGTACAATCACAATATAGATAATGTCTTTTCATGTGTTTAATAGTTTTACTTTTTGCCAATTAATATAAGATAAACTGTAAATACTGTGAAAAATACATAAAATGGAGAAATTTTAACAAACAGTAACAAGCATACAATTTAAGAGTAAGTTCAGAACACAAAAACTAACCATAGAATTGAAAATGTGATTCATATGAATAGATAAGATTTTTTAAAAATGACCTCATCATCAAATTCTATAAGATCTTTTCAATTCATGTATATTATGTATTATATTAAGTGTGCATAGCATATTTGTACCATAAGCTCACGTAAGTGGAAATAATCAAACTCCTTGCCTCTTAGTAAAATGTAAAGACTGACTACTTATGGAGTGACCCATTAGTTGATGTTTTGATTATAGAAACTCTACAGTATGCACTCTGTACACATCTTGTTATATGTTTTCCTAACAAATATTGCTATGAATTTTGTTATGTCCCGAAAATAAAAATAACAGATACATTCATAACTCTCAACAGATATGTTGAAGCTTATGATTATTAATTCATTGATTTTCATAAGTATTACAAAAGGTGTCACATGCATTAATACATCCACTAATCCTAGGATCTAAATGTATATGATCCACATATTTAAACAACAGTAGATAAGTACAAGTTCATGCCTTAAAGGCTACATTTTTCCTAGACGATATTTAGTTACAACAAAAGTGGGTCAAACCCAATATAAAGAAAGCCCTAGGCTTATGCAAAAGAATATTTACAAAACAAAAATACAACAAGCCTTCAACTCCATAGTCCTTGGTCCTCCCAAGCTAACCCCTTGGCGGAGGTATACCATCAACACTTGAAAGTTGATTTCCACATAGGGTGAGCTAAAGCCCAGTAGAGATAAATTTAATGATCTATATGATACTTAACCAAGCCATATGGTGTATGTACATGAATGCCATTCACCATGGTATTCACTCATTTTTCTCAAAACGATACATATCAATGTATAAATGTGAAACCAATGTTCAAATGCAATGCATGAGTGAATGAGTTTCAATTAACCTAGTTCTCATTCAATTTCCACAACAACCAGTGCTATTCTTCATCGATAGTCAAAACAAATATCTCTATTCAAAAGATTAGTTTTTAAGAAACATATATATATTTAAAAATTTCAACATAAAAATAACAATAACATGTTCAACTCCTTCCTTCCAACTCACACAAATATTATTACAATACCATTCCAATATCTCACAATTTTCCCATTTACTTTTGTAAAGAAAACCCAAAATCACCAATAGTTTCCATAAAACCAAACAAATATTTCTTGTAGCATTTACCGTTTTAAAGCAATTTCTTCTATTCCCAACACTATTTCAAATAACATATCCCAAAACCCCTCTTTTGTGAACCAAATTCAAAACCCACATCAAACCTAGAGTTTTCAAAAATCTAGTTAATAACATGCAAAAATAATAAAGAAATCCCTACCTCAATAGTAGAAAGAGAGATGAATAAAACCCTAAATTTTGACGGAGATGAAAACTCGAACTTTCCAGATCAAAACAACGCTTTCTCTGAGCTCTACCTTTTATCCCAAAGCTCGTATACCAAAAAAACTCATGGATATAGAAAGATTAGAAGATTTATACAAGAAATCTAGAAAGGGTTAGGGAAAATGGGTTCTGCAACTAGAGGGAGAGAGAGAGAGAGAGAGAGAGAGAGAGAGAGTAGTCAAAAGTGAGAAAAAATATATTTTCCTCACAGCTTTATACAAACAGACCGCTCGAGCTACCAAAGTACCGCTCAAGCTTCAGACACAAAACATCGCTCAAGCTACCAAAACTAGGCTCGAGTGGAGAAACCAAACTCCTAGAAGATTATCCCTGCAGAACAGACTGCTCAAGCACATAATCTAAACTCTCAGAAGTTCAAACTGCAAGCAGACCGCTCGAGCGACCAAAACACCTCTTAAGCGAAGAAAGACCTATTCCTAGAAGTTCAGCCTACAAACACAGGTTCTGTGAGAAATGAAAGACCGCTCAAGCAAACCTAAGAAAAATAAACAAAATCTCCCCAGAAACACTAAATCCCAATTTGTTCAAAACAAAACTCAAAACCACATTCTCAATTCCCAATTGATAATATAGGACTAGAATAGACTATAATAATACCAATATACACAGAATTCAAAATCAGAGAGTATAAAAGAATTGGGTCTTAACCCGGGCCGCTATAAATTTTTAGGGTAAATGTTATATAATTTGTGATTTCTGAAATGCAGTTACAATAATTTTTGGAACCTATTATTATTGAGTAAAATTTCGATAAAAAAAAATAACATAAAAATATGTAAATGTTCTACAAATTGTTGTAATTTCATTTCAAAAATCACAAATTATCATAATATAATATAACAAAAAAATTACATAATATTAATTACAAAAATTTATAACATTTATAAAAAAATACACATAACAAAATGCATATAATACTTACCTTTGGATAAGTGTATCCCATAGCATTTCCCTTTCATTATTTCGTTTGCATTCTTTCATTAAATGGTATCTCAATTCCTTACATTATTTGCAACAAAATGGGTGTGATATTTTGACACCGTAAATAGACATCATTCATTGTATAGTGTGGAAGCATATTTTGTGAATGACAACACGTGGCCAAGGTGATGCCGAAGTGTCAGCCGAGGTGCAACGTGGTCTGGTCTTGATGCCAAGGTGATCTCAACTAGGCTGAGGTTGTCTACGGAGATATCGGAATCTAAGATGAGCGGATAAGGGACAGGAGTCCTAGAATAGGAGAGGATCTTAGTTTGGATAAAGATAAAGTTCTTAGGGAGTTTATCCCTATCTAGCTGAGAGTCCAAGGTGAGCATTGAGCCAAAATCCATTGAAGTTAGGCTTCTACAGGGATCAGGTCAGTGCTAGCTATAAAAGCAGGGCACCCTCGTGGGTCTAAGGTATGTGTGATATACTGTAAGAAATAAGTTCTTTTCTAGTGAGTTTTGAGTACTCTTTGTTATCTTTGAGAGATATTTGCTGACTAGATCGTCGGAGTGCCCCCGGGTGGACGAGCCACTGCCGGATTCCTATCTTTCTGTGATAGGTTGTTCGGGCTTAATCTATTCTGCTGACGCTCTCTAGCTGAGTTCCCTGTCTAGCTGTGTGGTCAGAAATCTACACCCACAATTTGGCACCGTATGTGAAAACATAAGGAGAATAGATGGCCAACGACGGACAGAAAGAGAAGATTGGGGATGACATCTCTAGTGGGAGTAGTAAACATGTCGATCCTAACATGGAGGAGGAAAACCCTAATGAAGGATCACGGGATCAAAATCCCAGGGAGAAGGATGCCGGCCAAGAGGGAGACCCACCGAAGAAGGCAGGCCGAGATGAGTACTACAATGAAAGCGACCTCCAGGTATAGAAAGATAGATGCTTGAGGAGGGATAGCGAGATGAAGGGAATAGTAAACAAGTTGGCAGACCTACAATCGGATGTTAACTTTATGATGCAGAACAACGTCATGCAACCACTATTTCCATTGAAGGACACACTGATTCCAGCGGCTAAGAACGATGCCCAGAAATCGGCGTGTCTTTCAATGGAAACGGCCTTCACGGGACACCGGGCAAGCAGAGTCAATGAGAGGAGAGTCATAAAGGATGCCTCGTACCAAAGGAACTTATGTCAAGGAACATCGGCATGTTCAATGGAAGGAACTTTGTTTTGACATGGTAAATGAAGAGAAGTCCAAGAGGACTCATAACGACACCAGGAGCAGCGTACCAAAAAGACTGAAATCTGTTGACAGCCAAGCTCTTGGTCAGACTAAGAAAGATTTGAGGGACGACCTCCAGAGGAAGTGGCAAGATGCAGAGGTTACATCTCCGATCAAGCCGAGAACGCCGTTCTCAGTGGAGTTGGATAAGTTTGAGACCCCAAAAAGGTTCCACATGCCGAAGTTCCAACTATATAACGGTAAGTCTGATCTGAACTTTCACGTCGGCTTATATTTGAATTCAATGGCACTGTATCCTGGGAATGAACTGTTACTCTACAAGGTGTTTCCCTCATCCTTTGGGAAAATCGCATCAAATTGCTTTCACAAGTTGCCGAAAGGAACTATGAAGAGTTGGAATGGCCTGGTCGAGATGTTTGTGGCCAGGTTTGTTAAAAACAAATTGAAGCCGTTGAGGGTAGACTCCTTGATGGCTCTGAAAATTGGTGAGGGTAAAAGCCTCAGGGCTTATGCCGAAAGATAATATGAGGTGTTCAACCGAATACTAGGATGTAACTAGGAGTTGACGGTCGTGTCTTTTAAAAATGATGTGGAGGTTGATTGCATGCTTTGGAAGTCATTGGCAAAGACTTTGCCAAATAGTGTGGAGGAGTTCATAGAAAGGATCGAGAAATATGCCAAAGTAGAAGAGGATACGCTAAGAACAAAGGCGCCGAAGCAGGAAAAAAGAAACGGCTCGCCGAAGTGAAGCCGAGGTAATACTGGACTTAACAGGTAAGAAACAGGATTAAGGGCTGCACAGGCAGTCACCACGGTGTTCAGGATCCCGGTTTATAAAGTTCTAGAAAGGATCAGGAACCAGTCGTATTATAGAGCGTTGAAGAAGATTCCTGGCGAATTTATAGGAAGAAGTCTTGGGAAACACTGTGTTTACCACAATGAGGATTGAAAACACATTTGGAGGACTTGGTTAGACAGGGTCACTTGACAGACTTAGTAGATGAGGCCAGAACGAGAGAAGAACAGGCGAGACTGCCCCAGGCATAGGCAGCACTACCTCCACCATAACCACACAAGCCAAATGGACCTCGGGTGATCAATGTGATTCACTCAAAGGTCAATAAGAACGAGGTACGTGGGGAGACTCAGAGGGTGAAACACTTACAACATGTGTATCAGGTCCAATAAAAGAGGCCTAGGACAGATAAGTGCCAGGGACCAATAGTGTCCTTTACTTAAGTAGACCTAGACATGGTGCAGCATCCACACAACAATGCTCTGGTAGTAACCCTCAAAATTGGAGAATGACAAGTAAGGCACATTCTGATTGACCAGGGTAGCTCTTGTGACATCATGTATGTCAGATGTTACAAGGAGCTCGGCCTTCACCGAAATGATTTGGAGCAGTCCAACAGCCCAATGGTCAGGTTCAATGGAACGCTAACATGACCTCTGGGAGAAACAAATTTGGAGGTGCAGACAGACACCAAGAAGGTAAGCACAGAGTTCGCAGTAATTGACACCCCCTTCCCTTACAATGTTATCTTGGAAGGCCATGGTTGCACGCAATGAGGGTTGTTCCCTCAACATTGCACCTACTATTGCAGTTCCCAACGGAGTATGGAATTGAGGAAGTCAGAGGGGATCAGGTGTAGGCAAAGAATTGCTCCATGGCAGCAATGAAATCCACCTCTCGCACAACAGTAGAAATTAAGGACGAGGACACGGAGGTCCTGGATGACGTCGGCAAAAAGTCGGCCGACAAAAGCGAGGAAGCCTTAAAGAAAATTCTGGTCCAACAAAGAGATGAAGAGCGCTTCTTCCTTCTCGGCTTAGGCTTTGCCGAAGAGGAGGAGAACGAGTTAGAGTCATTCTTGCGAGCAAACATAGAGGTGTTTTCCTGGACACCATACGAGATGCCTAGCATTGATCCCGAGGTCACTTGCCATAGACTAAATATAGACAAGTTAGCTAAACTTATCATTCAGCGAGCAAGGGGGCCAACGTTGGTTCATGTGGAGGTAGTAGAGGAGGAAGTGGACAAATTGTTGGAGGCCAGAGCTATTCAGGAGGTAAACTACCCAACTTGGTTGTCAAACACAGTTGTTGTGAAAAAGAAGAATGGGAAGTGGAGAGTCTGCGTAGACTTCACCACCCTGAATAAGGCTTGTCCCAAAGACAGTTTCCCACTACCCAAGATTGATCAATTAGTAGATGGCACTTCAGGGCATGGAAGGACGAGCTTCCTAGATGCTTACAAGGGATACCACCAGATAGCAATGTATCCCCTTGATGAGGAGAAGACTGCATTTATCACCCCAAAAGGACTGTATTGCTACAGGGTGATGCCTTTTGGGTTGAAAAATGCAGGAGCAACCTATCAGAGGTTGGTGACCAAGATGTTCAGACATCTAATTGGAAAAACAATGGAAGTATACATTGATGACATGATCGTGAAGACCAAAAAACCTGAGAATCACGTGGCCGACTTAAAGGCAATTTTTAATATCCTTAGAACATATCAACTCCGACTCAATGCTTCGAAATGCGCATTTGGAGTTGGGTCTGGTAAGTTCCTAGGATACTTGGTTACCAGAAAGGGTATTGAGGCAAGCCCAGATCAAATCAAGGCCATCATGGACTTGAAGAGCCCGACATCGGCAAAAAAGTACAGATATTAATTGGAAGGTTCACAGCACTGAACAGGTTCATAAGCAGAAGTTCGGATAAGTGTAAACCATTTTTCAATTTGTTAAAGAAGGTCACAGATTTTTTATGGACAGAAGAGTGCGAAGTCGCCTTGACCGACTTGAAGAAGTACCTAACTACAGCCCCAGTTCTGTCAAATCTAGTACCTGGAGAAAAGTTGCTCCTATACTTGGCAGTTTTAGAGCACGTAATGAGTGCAGTAGTAATCAGAGAAGAGAAGGGAGAACAAAAGACAGTATATTACGTGAGTAAAACCCTAGCAGGTGCAGAGACCAGGTACTTACCCCTGGAGAAATTGACACTGGCCTTAGTGATGGTTTCCAAAAAGTTGAATCATTATTTCTAGGCCCACAAGATTGTGGTGTTGACTGAGCATCCCTTGAAGTCCCTGTTGCAGCAAGGATATCTGACAGGCAGGGTAGCCAGATGGGCAGTGGTATTGGGCCAATATGACTTGGAATTTAGGCTCAGAACAACATTTAAGGGCTAGGTTTTGGCTGTCTTTGTGGCCGAGTTCACACCTGGTGCCATCCCACGTCGGACTCCGGCGAGCTGCGGCTTGGGATGCCCAGGAGAGTAAGAAGAAACCCAACTGGGGCCAAAGAACCCCACTCAAGCAAGATAGAAGAAAGAAGAAAAACCAAAGCCTTGCAACATCTACATCAGCGACTCCTTCCGCCTGTTTGTTGATGGAAGTTCAAACCGTCAAGGAGCGGGGACAGGAGTAGTGCTAGTATCACAACATGGGCGAATGTTAGAACAGTCTATTCATTTGGGGTTCAAGTCCTCAAATAATAAAGCAAAGTATGAGGCACTCATCACAGGGTTGAGGTTACCAGTAGCAATGGAAGCCGAAGAAGTAGTAGTCTTTTGTGACCCTCAACTTATTGTGAACCAGGCAACAAGCGAGTATGCAGCCCAAGATGAAAGAATAATCGCCTATGTCAAAAAATTTGTTAAACTGCTAGCCTTGTTTCAGGATTATCAACTACAGTAGGTTAGCCGAGATGATAACATTCATGTCGGTGCCTTGGTTAACATGGCTAGTGCAATGAAGTCAGGGGAGGCAAGGACAATAACGGTTGATTATTTGTCATGCCCAAGTGTGGAACCACTAGTCACAGAGTATGAAACAATGTGTGTGGAGATGGGTCCAAGTTGGATGGATGCAACAGTGATGTTCCTTAAAAACGACAAGCTACCAGATGACCAAAAAGAAGCATATAAGACAAGATTGAAGTTAGCCAGGTTCAGCCTAACATCAGATGGCCATCTCTATAGGAGATCCTTCACTGGTCCCCTATTGAGATGTGTGTACCCCTCCCAAGTTGAAGACTTCTTGCATGAAATACATGAAGGAGTATGTGGAAGCCATGCTAGGGACAGATCACTTGCTCATAGGGCCATTACTCAGGGGTACTGGTGGCCCTACATGAAGAAGGATGCATAAGTCTACGTTAGAAAGTGTGAAGAGTGTCAAAGGTGTGCACCTTTGATACATCAACCAGTAGCAGATTTGAACCCAGTGACCAGCCATTGGCCATTTTTCCAGTGGGGAATGGATCTTATTGGACAACTGCCCCAAGTAACTGGGCAAAGGAAGTTTCTGCTGGTAGCAACTAATTACTTCACTAAGTGGGTAAAAGTTGAACCCCTTGCAAAGATTTGAGATATTGATGTGAAAAAATTCATATGAAAAAACATCATTACCAGGTTTGGGATCCCGAGGGAAATAATAGTGGACAATGGTACACAGTTTGACAGTAAGCTAATCAAAAGCTTCTATACAAAGTACAAAATCAAGAACTAACTACTCTACTCCAAGTTTCCTCCAGAGCAATGGTCAAGCAGAAGCATCCAACAAGACTATCTTGGATGAGATCAAGAAGAAGCTGGAAGCAGCAAAAGAAAAATAGGTAGAAGAGTTGCCTAATGTACACTGGGCATATCGGACTACGCCAAGAAGATCAACTGGGAAGTCTCCATTTGCCATGGCTTATGGCACTCAAGCGATTATCCCACTAGAAGTCAGCATCCTTGGGATCAGAACCCAGGGAGTAGAGAATGGGACTAATAAGGCATTCCTAGCCTGAGATCTGGACCTACTAGATGAGAAAAGAGAGACAGAGTAGCAATTCGACTAAGGGCATACCAGCAACAACTTGCTAGGGCTTACAACAAGAAGGTCAACCCAAGAGAGTTCAAGGTTGGGGACCTCGTCTTGAGAAAGGTCGTCGGTAACAAGAAGGATTCTAAGGAGGGGAAGCTTAGCCCGTATTGGGAGGGGCTTTATAGAATCATCTTGGTTGCTGGCAATGGGGCATATTGGCTTGAAGACACTAAGGGCAAAGAGTTGCCAAGACCTTGGAACACTTGCAACTTGAAGGTTTTCTATCATTAATTTTTTGTTTTTGCGCTGTTTATATCATAATTTTATTAGCCGAAGTAATAATAAAATGCTGGTTTGATTTTTAAGATTTTTAAATTTGTGCGATAGGACTGACCAGTTCTATGACGATGTTTCTGAATGAAACAAGACGAATAACTTAGACTTGTTATATGACAGAGTTGAATTGTACTTGCATATAATAGAGTTGAACTAAGTTGGTGATGTTTCTTAATGAAACATGACTTAGGCCTCGTTTGGGAACCCTCCCATTTGGCCAAAAAGTCAAAAAGTTACTAAAAAAGTCAAAAAGCCAACAACATATACCAAAAAATCAAAGATTCTTTTTTCTCTCTACTTTTTGCACATCTTTTCATAAAAAGTCAAAAAGTTATCCCAAACACACTAGTTTTTTTAGCTCATATTTTAGCCAAATAGTCAAAAAGTTACTAAATTAGCCTGTTCCTAAACGAGGCCTTAGACTTAGACTTATTATATAGCAGAGTTGAATTATACCTGCATATAATAGAGTTGAACTAAGTTGGCGATGTTTCTGAATGAAACATAACGAATAACTTAGAGTTGTTGTATGGCAGAGTTAAATTATACTTGCATATAATAGAGTTGAACTAAGTTGGCGATGTTTCTAAATGAAACATGACGAATGACTTAGACTTATTATATGACAAAGTTAAATTATACTTGCATATAATAGAGTTGAACTAAGTTGGCGATGTTTCTGAATAAAACATGACGAATAGTTTAGACTTATTATCTGGCAGAGTTTAACTACACCTGCATATAATAGAGTTGAACTAAATTGAATAAACCTAGACCTGCCATGTCGGCAGAGGCAAACTCAGAATGGAACTATGCTCGTCTCAGTTAGATTAACAGAGGAACCAATATTGAAACACCTCGACTAGTCTTTGTTTGAATCTGACTTCGGCAAAAGACTATAGATATGTGCTTAATGTGAACTTAAGTGGAACTTAGGTTCATATTAGGGGGCAGGGAGCATGAATGATAAATAAACTTGAGAGCAAGAGCTTGAGACTTGTTGAAATTTTTAGAAAAATTTACAAGTTAGATTGGGCTTAACACTTGGAGAAATTTATAGTTCGCTGAGGTAATTATGAATAAAGTATTCAAGATACATATTACCCGAGGTGACCAACCAGGTTGTCAAAACTTAGAAAGGGTGAAGTCTTGATAGAAGATAGCATATGGAGGTAAAAAAGTCAATGCCTGACTGAACAACACCTGTAAAAATATTTTAATATTTTTTAAAAGTGTTAGTCAAGGTATTCCAATTGTTGGCCAAGGAAAATAGTAAGAATTTATATCCGAGGTATTTTGCCCCGAAGTTATTATACAGTTAAGGTATACTTTGAAGAAATACAAAAATATTCTAAGTATGAATGGCATGATGGAAAGCAGTAGACATGTATGAAAAGAACATTCAACACTTAGCCAAAGGAAATAACGCATTCAAAGAAGAAACTTGTTCAGAGACAATGCAAAAGGGCACTTCGGCCATGTTTAAGAGATTACTTGTTCAATTACAGAGGTAGCACTGCAGCCCAATTAAAGCAGAAATTGTTCAAAAGTAAGAAGAAAAAGTACAAAAAATCCTAAGTTTATGCATTTTTGACATTTTCCACAGTCTGCCCTGCCTCGGTAATTGGTGTTGTGTCTGCCTCGACAGGCAGCTGGGCAGACTTTTCAACTCGAACCTTGGCGTCGATCTTACATAGGGTTTCATCTAGGCTCTTATTGGCAGTCTCGACTTCGGCCTCGGAAGTGGTCTTTTGAACCTCATCCTCTTCATCCTAAGTCAAGTCTAGGACTTGCTTATTCAGAGTTGGAGATTTGGCCCAGCAGAACCTTCAATACTGGTTTCGGCCTCGGCCTCTTCATTCCCCTTAGCCTCATCCTCAGATTGACTTGGAGGGGGAGGGAATGGCATGACAAGTCGACTTTCGTCCTGGAGGGGCTAGTCCTCAGGGACAACCAACTCCTTCAAAATAGCCGTCCAACCAAGGGTGTAACCCTTGTTGCATGCCTGTTTGACTTGCTTTTTATATTCGTCATGGACGTCGGCTGTCCCTTCAGTACAGTCCTTCTTATCCGTCTACTTGATCTCAGATGTCTTGGTAGCAAGCACCGCCTACAGTTTTGTTTGTGCTTGGGCTTCATTTTCTTAAGTTTCTTTTGCCTCAGCCTGAGTAACCTCGGCAACATTTTTCGCAGCCTCAACACGGTTTTTGGATTTTTTCAAGGCCAACTCAGTAGCATTGGCCTGATCTAGAAGACCTCGGATATGAGCCTCGGCTTTGTTTAGCAAAGTAAGGAGTTTAGTTGCCTCCTTTGTTTTTTAGGTCAGTTCTTTCTTGAACTCATTAGTCTTGACTGCAAGGGAGTGACCCTGCTAGATAGCCTGCAAGAATGCGAAGAAAATTTGTTAAGTATGAAAACCAGAGTTGAAATTAAACAAAGAATTACAAGTGTTGGCACTTATCAAGACGCAATGTTGCATCATCATCGCATAGTTTTCATACTCGGAAAGCTCGGCCATTCAATTGATGTCAGCTGAGAGTAGAACGGCGGTGAAAATAGCAACACCAACTTCTAGACTATCGAGCGCGCTATCCCATGCTACAAGAGGTCGGTCTCCGATCGTGACAGGTGGAGTCCAGGGAGCGTTGGCACGGAAACCAGAGGGATCAGAAGACCAGCCGGACCTCGACTTTTTGGATTGTAGTGGGTCAGATGCCTCAGCCTCGGCAGGCGTCTTCCCGGCAGATGTAGTCTTCTCTGTTTCAGCCAATTTTGAAATCGACACTATGTCCTCTGATTCCACCTCGGTGGCGCTAGGTTTGGCCTTAGCCCTTTTGACCCTTTTTGCCTTGGGTTTTAGCTGAGTTTGGGAAGGAGAGGTGGAATGAACCGACACTATGCTGGGAATGTTAGCAAGCAAGTTATCCAGGATGATTTTTGTGCGGCCCATTTTGTCGACAATGGAAGCGACTGTTACTCTGGTGCCGAAGTGTATTGTTGGAAGGGCGATTGGGGGATAGGTTGGATCGTAAGCCGATATCTTAGAATCTCGACGTTTGCAGCTGTGAGTTCTGCCAACAGGAACGAAAATTGGAGCTTGGCGTTAGCGTTGGCGCTGGAATGGAGGAATTAGTTAAGGGGCAGAAGTGGATGGTAGCTCAACTGGGTCAAAAGTAGAGGCCTGATCTGGCCTTGGAGAAGAAGTTGTTGGAGGAGTTGAAACATATAGAGGAATCTTGCTACGCTTGGGAACGTTAGGTAGGGTCGACTTGTATGTGGGGATATAGTTGAGTAGTAGGGGAGCTTTACGGAGGTCAATAGGCAGGCCCAGTAGCCTTTCAAGTCTTTGCTGGGGAAAAATGATTAGCGTAAGTCCTTTGATGGTTGAGGAAGAGCTGCAAAGGGTAGAAAACAGACATTAGAACAAATAAAGGGAATAAAGTGGTAAAGTTTTAAACAGAGAAGTTGACACTTAGTTCTTACCATCATCCTCTTTAAACACCAATCTGCGCAGAGGGAAGAGATGAAGATCATCATCTGGAGCAAATTTCTAGTCACCTGAGACAATCAGGTAACCATCTCCAGCACCCTTGTTGGAGTCTGGGAGGTCGGCTATGATTTTGTAGGCTGTGGATCTCGACTTGAGGTAATAAATGTAACCTTTTTTAGACTTTAGGCCACACATGGTATAAGGATATTGGATGTCGGCTAATGTTATCCTAGTATTTTCTCGGCAGGCTAGGGCAATTATACCATTAATAACCCAATAGGAATTGATGGCTAGCTGCATAGGGTTGAGTTTGTAATAGTGAAGGATTTCCCTAAAAAGGATGTCTAAGGGAAGCCGAAGTCCACACTCAATGAATGCTACAACATGAAAAAGCATGGAGTTCCCAAGTGGCATGATAGAGTCTTATTCTTTAGCCAACCTGATCTGAACGTCAGTTGGAATGGAAAACTCTTGCCTAAAGTACTCCAGCTTAGCAGGGGTGTCAACCCTCTACCTAAACATGCCCATGATATCTGCTTAAGGTGTTAGGTGGAAGATCTTAAGAGAAAGGTTGAGGTAACCTCGGCTAAACCTTAAACGGGTGTTAGGGACAAGGTTTTTGAGAATTCACAAAGGGCTTTGTTTCAGTTTCTCCTAAGTATGTGATTTCTAGCAATTCCCAAACCTAGAACTATAAAAGCAAGAATCAAGGACCAAAGATCTGAAAACAATCAAGAAGAACAAGAAACTAATATGATTCAGAGTCAGGAAGCATCGGTGACAAACAAAATCCAAGAACATGAAGAGTTACAAATGCTATGTGAGTATGTGAAAGCAATGTGTGCAAATCGCAAGCAAATGCAATGATGAAAGTTTGACGAGCAAGACAGATTCAAGAACAGAGAATGACTCATACTAAAACACAAACTACGAAAACAAATATAACTTTCACAGCAACAGATATGGAATGGAACACACGACAAAGCTCAAAAGAAAGATATATTGAAGCACATGACCAGGAAGTAAATAGAAGAAATTGAGGACTTACCGAGTGAAGCTGACAGAAAGGACATCGAAATAAGTCTCGCAGAAGTCAGATGGCGGGAATAGTCGGAACCAAACGATGAAATACTCGCCGAAAGAGATGATTGGAGCAGTTGCAGGAGCTTTGAAGGTATGAAAATGGAGGTTTGGGAGAGAGGCGTTAGAGAGAGAAAGTTTGAAAACGAAATGAATACTCAAAAGTGAAGAGATGGAGAGAGAGAGAGAGAGAGAGAGAGAGAGAGAGAGAGAAGCTTTGTTAAAACTGTGAAAAGGCGGCAAACCATAATGATATGCCTTGGATGATATGTCTATCAGGCGACGTGCACAGAAGCGACGCGACTTGATGACGCGTGTCAGGTACGGACAAATGAGAGAAGGACGCGTGGAAGAAACGGGTTGAGAAAAACCGTGTGTGACAGCTCATGCGCAGATAAAACTCTTGGAGTTCTTGATTTAATGAGGCAAAAACCTCGACTAGAGGAACGATTTTGGTTGAAAAAACTTAAAGAACTTGGTTTTTGGTTCTTGGTTTGTGACGAGTGGACAATTGAGTCCTGGGTACATGAGGCCGACGAGCAATGATCTCGGACGTGGAAGAAAGAACGAATTTCAGCCGACGTGGTAAATGAACTAGCGATGTAGGCTCCATCACCTCAGGTTGTCGAGGTAATAGAACCTAGGGGGCAATTGCAGGGGCATATTTTGTGAATGACACCACGTGGTCAAGGTGACGCCGAAGTGTTAACCAAAGTGCCACGTGGTTTGGTCTTGATGCCGAGGTAATCTTGGTTAGGCCGAGGTTGTCTACGGAGATATTGGAATCCGAGATGAGCGGATAAAGGACAGGAGTCCTAGAATAGAGGAGGATCTCAGTTTTGATAAAGATAAAACTCTTAGGGAGTTTATCCCTATCTAGCTGAGAGTCCAAGATGAGTATTGAGCCAAAGTCTATTGAAGTTAGGCTTCTACAGGGATTAAGTCAGTACCGGCTATAAAAGCAGGGCACCCTTGTAGGTCTAAGGTACGTGTGATATACTGTAAGCAGTAAGTTCTTTTCTAGTGAGTTTTGAGTATTCTTTGCTATCTTTGAGAGATATTTACTGATTAGATCGTCAGAGTGCCCCCGGGTGGACGAGCCACCGCTAGATTCCTATCTTGCTGTGACAGGTTGTTTGGGCTTAATCTATTTTGTCGGCGCTCTCTAACTGAGTTCCTAGTCTAGCTGTGTGGTCAGAAATCTACACCCACATATAGGTTAGCAAAAAAGAAATTAGGTCCAACAAACTTGTCTCCATTAAGCATCTATTATTTTCTTAATTACGTAATAAACAAATATTTTAAAAATTCAAAAAATTGTTTATATTGAAAATCAAAATAAAATTATTTTTAAATATTTTCAACATATATAAAAGCATTTAGACAAATTTCATGCCATTTTTTTTTTCTTAATGCTGAGTATAAGAACTCTAATGATAAATAAAAAAATATGCACATTGAATTAAACAATCGAACTAAAGAGAAATACAATCCACAAGAGAAAATAAAAAAAGGGTAAATTACATTGACACCCCCTGAGGTTTATGTTTATTACAGTTTTCCCCTCATTTTTTGAAAATTACATCCCTCATTCTTGAGATTTAAAGTTTCATTATAGATTGCTTTATGAGATTTAAAGTTTCATAACAGTTCCCCTCCTCACCGTAATGATCATCATATATAAAATTAAATTAACAAAGGGGTCAATGTAATTTCCCAAATATGAGGAGGGAAACTGTAATAAATATAAACTTCAGGGGGTGTCAGTGTAATTTATCCTATGTAAGAAAAGTAGAAGAACCAAAAATGTGATGGAGATTTTTTTTTTTAGTGATTAAACACTTCCCCAATCGAAGTTAATTAGATGTGATTTTACTATTTTATCCTCATGTTTATTGCCAATTCCTATTGCTACTTGTCACTTCATCAACTCCTATTTTAATTCACAAAAATACTAAATGTACAAAAAGTGAGATTTGTTAATAATGTTAGAACGATTATATTTTCATATCATAAATTTTGTTCACCAATTCTTTGCTAATAAGATAGTAAACAAAATGAGGTCATCATAATTTATGGGAGATTTATATGAAGTGCCATTGATATCATACTCATAATCTTCTATAAAGGAGACGTGCTGTGCTATATTCTCATGTCGGACTTGACATCTTGTGAATACTTTTAAATTTGTGTTTGACATTTTTTCAATTTTCTTAATTAACTTTTTAAATAATAATATCAAACGCTTTGAAATACACGTCTTGAACCCATCAAACTCGATCTATATGATGAATTTCTTCATAGTAGTAATATTCTGTATTTTTTGAAATGCAACTTGTACATTGTAAATATTTTTTTAAATATTTATAAGAGGAGCACATTTTGTGTATTTCAATATTCTGCAATTATTTTGCATTATCTAGAATTTAATTATTAAGTGAATGATACATTAATATTTAAATTAGGAAATATATGGATTTTTATGTGTACTGGCATTATGTCATTTTTTTTATTACTTTTGAATAAACTATTCATATATTTGACATATAATAAATTTACGGATAAATTACAAATACAATCATTGAGATTTACTTAAAATATAAATTACCCTCTATAGTTTAAAAATTGACAATTACTCCTTTATCATAATTTTTTATTTAACAGAATTAATTAAAAAAATAAAATTTCTAACTACTCTCTTATACAATAATAAAATTACCTAAATTATTAATTAAAATAAATTTTTAATATCATTAAAACTTATTAATTAATTTCATAATTTATTAATAAAATAAATTATTTTTATAAAATTAAGAACAAAAATTTCATGGCGGTGTATATGTAATTTATTTTAAATTTAAATATCAAGTTTAACCTATTCTAAGAATATTATATTCTGCATTTTTTTTTTATAAATCGTCATGATTCTATGCCGTACTCATTTCCTATTGTGTGTTTGAATCTATGCTAATTAGCGCAGGACAAACTACAATCAGTGGTACTATCTAGGTTTGCGGGGTGCGGGTCAGTGTGGTTAAGAGAAAAATAGAAATCGTATAGTGGGTGTGGATTGATAAAAATATCACTAAAATTTTTCATTTTTCTTATTAAAAATCGGCGGTACAGTTGGCAAATAATGACGGATTTGCCTTGGCGGTTCAGGCGGATTGACGGTTTATAAAAAATATAATTCAAATTATAAAACTTAAATCAAAGAGTAAAAAAAAGACGAGAGATACCGTAATGTTAAGTATCTTGAAAAGTGAATTAGAATCCAACTTTATTTTGGATTACTGACATCTTGAATTTCCCTCGAGCAGTAATGTAATACTATATTCTAAGGTATAGAACAACAAGCAAACTTAAGTAAAAAAGAATTTTTAGAATCTTATAAAATATGATTTAATAGCGGTGCGGGTCGGTGCGGTTTGGAAGAAAAATAGAAACCAGCGGATTGATAAAAGTGTCACTAGAATTTGCCATTTTTCTTACCAAAAATCGGCGGTTCGATTGGCAAATAATAACGAATTTGCTTTGGCGGTGCGGTTTTGGCGGTTTTGACAGTTTCGGCGGTATTATGCACACCCCTAGTACTATGGGTGCGTCTGTTTGGATGGACCGAATAAGAAGGGATTGTAATCTATCAGACTATTAATTTTGGGATACATTGTTCCGAGACTATTTTATTGGACTAAATTTGTATCTTTTGTTTGTTTAGTCATGGGATTAGATGTCTGAATTGAATTATTTTTAGTTATCCAATGTTTGTTTGGGATATTATAGAGAAGGATAAATGCTCAAATGACTATTTTATCATTTTCAATTATTTACTAAGTAATAACAATATTAAACATAGTTTTAATATTTTAATTATTTTTAGCTAGATTAAATAAAAATTTATTTTATTTTATTTTTTGCACAATATTTTAATTATTTTAATTTATTATTTTCCATTAAATTTATAATTTATAATTTATATTTTTTATTTAATATATAATTTTAAATTAACAACAATAAAAAATAATTTTATTTAATATATAAATTAAATTTTCAACAACACTAAAAAAAATTTAATTTATAAGGCCATAATTTATAATTTATTATTTTTAAATAAATTTAATTTATAATTTATATTTTTTATTTAATATATAATTTTAAATTAACAACACTAAAAAAATAATAAATTATAAATTATGGCCTTATAAATTAAAAAATTTTGTGTTGTTGAAAATTTAATTTATATATTAAATAAAATTAATAGTAAGGCTTCAAATAACTTACATGGAAAACCGGGTGCACTTTCAGCCAAGATGGAGCATCTATCTTGTAAGCACAAAAAAATAAGTTATAAATGTTCAAAAGACTATTTTATCATTTTCATGGTAAAATGAACATTTCACAAAATAATCCCATGGGATACCAATCCCATGGTTTCTATCTCACCCTCCCCATGGGATAGGATAGTCTCATATTTGTGGGACTAATAGTCAAAAAAAATGAAACAAACAATGGACTATTAGTCCGGTGGGACTAATAGTCCAATCTCACCCCCTAATCCTTCAAAACAAACACACCCTATATGTATTAATTAATGTATATTCGGTAGTGTTATATGTATTAATTAATTTATACTAATTAGCGCGGAGTGTTATGCCATTATTATTGATCCTACCTATTATATAAATTATAAATATCCAAAACTTCTAAAATTGTATTACATTATCTGTTAATATACTAGTTAGTATATTAATTAATACATATAGTATTATTTAATTATATTTTATGCATACTATTATATATTTTATTTATGTACACATAATATTTTTTAGGGAGATTTATTAGAAAATCATTTTTCAAGTGTTTGTACCACAATTAGTCCATAAGATATTCTTGTATTTTAATAAAGGATTAATTACCTAAAAGTCCTATCTACATATTTGGTGGTAGCTTAAGTCCTGTAAAAAAGTTTTTGAACCAATAATTCTCATTTATAGGTAACGCCAAAACTGAGAATGTTCTCAATTTTCAACACAGAGAATGATTTCAGTACATAATTATCAAAACTAAGAAATTTCTCATTTTTTTTTCTAGTATGAATTGAGAATATTATCAGTTTTGAGAAATTTCTCAATCTTTTCATGATTAAAATTGAGAATATTATAAACTGAGAATGTTCTTAATTTCAAATCAGAATTCAGAAGAACAATGTAGTCAAGTACATAGGGTTACGATTTCAGATCTGGTGAATTTTTTGACTTGGAAGGTTGCAATTTGGGGTTCAATTCAAAGCCCTGGTGTGATCTGGGTACTTCTAGACCTGTTCTTTGTTCAATTGGGTGGAACTTGAGTAGGCTTCACGGGCAATCCGAAATGGATCCAGATTTGGATTCATTGAGTCGCGAACTCAGAGCACAAATTGAAACCACACGTTGATTTCAGTGAATCGAGTCCAGAACAACTTCAAAAAACAAACCAGGTATGATTTCATCGCAAGTGAACAAAAGCCAGATTCGAAACTGGTTTGATACGAGTCACGGATGAATTCAAGAGCATAAGTCATGATCTCGAACTGAAATCTAGATTTGAAGTCGAAGAGTGACCTGCGAAATTGATTGATGGAGCTTCAACCAATGACAAATCAAGACCCAGATTACCGTTGTGAACTCGAATCACCCATGTCCGTCGAACTGAAGTTGTGTAGAACTTCGAATTGCAACTGTGGAGAGAGAGAGAGAATGAAGATAACAATGGATGTTTGGCAGCTATGGAGGAGGTCTTGGAAGTGTAAATTGGGCTATTGAAAATTAATGGGACTTGAAGGAGTAAATAATTTTATCTAGGACTTAATGGATTATAAGTTCACAAAATAGGTCTTGTATGTAAATGCCCCTTTAATAAATCTTATTATTTAAACATTGGGAAAATTATTGATAAATCCCATTTAGAAGTGTTTTAACCCAAAAGTCCATGAAGGAATTTTTTAACCTATTTAGTCCCATGTATGTATAGTTTTTTCCATAAAGTCTTTTTTCTTGATTTATACTATTTTCTTGGACACTTATGCCCTTATATTTAATTTTGATACCCTTATAAATATTTTTTGAACGGTTAGCAATTTTATGATGTGAACATTCATATTTTAAAATTCACATTGGTAGGAATGTAAAACTGGCCCGTGGGCGGCCCGAAACTCGCCCGCGAGCCGGGGTGGGCCCGGCCCGTTGACAATATGAATATTCACATTGACATGTTAACATTCACATTAATAGGATTACAAAATTGGCCCGCATCCCGTGGCGGCGCGAAACCCACTTGCAGCCCGAGGCGGGCCCGGTCCAGCCCGTTGACAATGTGAATATTCACATTAACATGTTAACGTTCACATTGATAGGAGTATAAAATTGGCCCGCGACCCATGGGCGGCCATAAGCCCGCCCGCGGCCCAGGGCGAGCCCGGCCCGGCCCGGCCCGTTGTCAATGTGAATATTTACATTGACATGTTAACATTCACATTGATAGGGGTGAAAAATTAGCCCGCGCCCCGTGGCTGCCTGAAACCTGCCCACGGCCTGGGGTGGGCCCGGCCCGGCCTGGCCTGTTAACAATGTGAATATTTACATTGACATGTTAACATTTACATTGATAAGAGTATAAAATTGGCAAGCGGCCCAGGGCGGGCCTAACCCGGCCTGTTGACAATGTGAATATTCACATTGACATGTTAACATTCATATTGATAAGAGTATAAAATTGGCCCATAGCCCCTAGGCGGCCCGAAGCCCGACCGCAGCCCGAGGTGGGCTTGGCCCGACCCGTGACATTGTGAACATTCATATTGACATGTTAACATTAACTTTGATAGGAGTGTAAAATTTGCCCGCTGCCCGGGGTAGGCCCGGCCCAGCCCGTTGACAATGTGAATATTCACATTGACATGTTAACATCCACATTGATAGGAATGTAGAATTGGCCCGCGGCCCGTGGGCTGCCCAAAGCCTACCCACGGCCCGATGCAGACTCGTTTGGGTCCGGACCTGAGCCGGTGGGTCGAGCCTCGGGTCGGGCCGATGGGCCTGGGCCTAGCCTCAGGCTTGGGTCGGGCTTGGGTCGACCTGGCCATTTTTTTTAAATTCTTTTTAATTTTTTCTACCAAAATTTTATTATTTTCCACAAAAAAAGACACTAGGCCTCGGCGCTGGCCGGGCCTCGGACCGAGCCTTGAATGGGCCTTAACCGGGCTGATGGGCCAGGCCAGGCTGGGCTTCAAAGTGATGGCCCAAGCCCTAGCCTAGGGTCTCGGACTAGGCTCGAGCCTGGGCCCAAACGAGCCTTTCTCGGGCCAGGTCAGGCCGGCCCACGGGCCAAAAAATTAGGCCCAGGCCTTAGCCCTGGCACAAGGGTATTTGGGCTTTGGACGGGCTGATGGATTGTACCTCGGGTCAGGCCGATGGTACTGGGCCTAGCCTCGAGCTTAGGTCGGGCTTGGGCGGGCCTGGCCGTTTTTTTTTAATTCTTTTTAATTTTTTCTATCAAAATTTTATTATTTTTCACAAAAAAATACATTGCGTCTTAGTTAGGTGGCCACTCTGTATCTGGCAAAGCAGTCCATGTTTGGCACTACTTTTTCAAAAATCTGTTTCTCAAAACGATTTGCCAGATTTGGACTCTTTGGTTCAGATTAAGAACCGTGACACAAATTGAGTCCGAACTGTAGCATTGAGGCCCACGCGGGCGCCGTCTACACCCGGGGGCCAAAAAATTAGGCTTAGGCCCTAGCCTTGGTACAAGGGTATTCGGGCTTTGGACAGGCCGATGGATCGAGCCTTGGGTTGGGCCGGTGGGCCTAGCCTCGAGCTTAAGTCGGGCTTGGGCGGGCCTGGCCAGGCCATTTTTTTTAATTCTTTTTAATTTTTTCTACCAAAATTTTATTATTTTCCACAAGAAAAGACATTGCGCCTCGGGCGCGGCTGGGCCTCGAACAGAGCCTTGAATAGGCCTTAAGCGGGCTGATGAGCCGGGCCGGGCTTCAAAGTGATGGCCTAGGCCCTAGCCTAGGGTCTCGGACATCCTCGGGCCCGGACCCAAACGAGCCTGCCCCGGGCCGTGGGTGGGCTTTAGGCAGCCCACGGGCCACAGGTCAATTCTATATTTCTATCAATGTGCATGTTAACATGTCAATGTGCATGTTAACATGTCAATGTGCATGTTAACATGTCAATTTGAATATTCACATCGTCAACGGGCCGGGCCGGGCCTACCCCGGGCCACGGGCAAGCTTCGGGCGGCGGGCAAATTTTACACTCCTATCAATGTTAATGTTAACATGTAAATGTGAATATTCACATTGTCACGGGTCGGGCCAAGCCCGCCTCGGGATGCGGTCAGGCTTTGGGCCACCCACGGGCTGCAGACCAATTTTACACTCTTATCAATGTGAATATTCACATTGTCAACGGGCCGGGTCGGGCCCGCCCTGGGTCGCTGGCCAATTTTATACTCTTATCAATGTGAATATGAACATGTCAATGTGAATATTCACATTGTCAACAGGCTGGACCGGGCCCACCTCGGGCCGCTCACGGGCCGTGGGCGGGTTTCGGGCAGCCACGAGGCGCGGGCTAATTTTACACTCCTATCAATGTGAATGCTAACATGTCAATGTCAATGGGCTGGGCCGGGCCCTCATCGGCCTCGGGCGGGCTTTTGGCTGCCTATGGGCCGCGGGCCAATTTTATACTCTTATCAATGTGAATGTTAACATGTCAATGTGAATATTCACATTGTCAACGGGCTGAACCGGGCCCGTGCCCGGGCTGCCCATGGGTCGTGGGTGGGTTTCGCGCCGCCACGGGACGCGGGCCAATTTTGCACTCCTATTAATGTGAATGTTAACATGTCAATATGAATATTCACATTGTCAACGGGCCGGGCCCACCCGGCCCGACTCGAATTTTTTCGGGCACCCACGAGGATCGACATGGGCCGTGTCCTTACACATTGACGATATGAACATTCACATTGACGGTGTGAACATTCACATTAGGGGTATTTTGGTAATTATGTCACCCATAGGATTTGTTGAAACATAAGAAAATAATGTGAACTAAATGGAACATAAGTAGATGAAAAGGGTATTTTGGTCTTGTTATCTCAAATAGGACCTAATGGAATAGTTAAAAAGAATATGGGTCGGATGGAATAAAGTTCTTAGAAAGTGGATTTATCAAAAAAGCTCCCTTAAACATTTGATCTGTCAAATCCTAATTCTCATATTTAAGGTATTTTATGGACATTTCTACCCTTACAAATATTTTTTGAACGGTTAGCAATTTGGTAATGTGAACATTCATATTTTACAATATGAATATTCACATTGACAATGTAAATATTTTATGGACATTTCTACCCATACAAATATTTTTGAATAGTTAGCAATTTGGTAATGTGAACATTCACATTGACAATGTGAATATTCACATTGACATGTTAACATTCACTTCACAGAACATTCACACTGTAAATGTAAATATTATTAGAGGTATTTTAGTAACTATGTCACTCATAGGACTTATTGAAATATAAGAAAATAATGAGGATTAAATGGAACATAAGTAAGTAAAAAGGAATTTGTGAAAATGTATCCCTATTTTTTATTTATTAATCTCCTTTTTCACACGACCACTATTTTTTTGGCGACATGGTGGGGCTACTACTGCCGCATTCGCCATGGCCACCATAATTGTACCACCAGGGTATTTCTATCCGTAGCTATTGATGAATTATTCCTCTTCAACTAGGGACGATCAAATAAATTGAAAAATCATAAACCAATTTAAATTGGTTTCTTAATGCATAATTCAACTCAAGTTGTTAAAGGCTGGGGCTTGCTTCAGTCTACCATCTGGATTGGAGGGTTCAGTCCGGCTCATTGAATTCACTTTGGATTTATTTTTGATAAACTAAACCGTTCACGTTTTAGGATTTGTTAAGTACATTATTCCTGTAAAAAAAAATACGTCAATCAGATAACGGATACTATATATTCGGATCATTTTTTTACGAACCGTTAATTTTCTAATCGTCCATTTTTTTTAGAAAAAAGTGATTTGAATACATAATATCTGTTATCCGATCGACATGATTTTTTACAGGAATAATGTACTCAACAAACCCTAAAATGTGAACGGTTCTGATTATCGAAAAGGGACCCAAAAGTGGGCCCAATTGGCCGACTGGACTAGATTGACCCAAATCTAGACTAGAGATAATTCGGACCCGTTGTTAAAATAGGTACTCTACTTTACTATTTGATCCATTATTTTGTAGTAATGAGGCTGATTTAAAACCAAATCGAACTGTATATATATATATCGGTAATGCTTGGTGGCCCGAATTTACATGGTTCGAGTGGCTCGAATATCTCAAAACGATGTCATTTTTGGGATAAAATGACGTTGTTTTAGAAATAAAACAACGTCTAGGCCACAAGTCTCCAGCTTGCCCACAGAGGGAAGAAGGGCAGCGAGCAGCTTCGTCTTCGGCTCGTTCTTAGGGCGAAGGTCAAGGTAGAGGACAGTCGGCCACTTGTTACCAGTGTGGTTAGGTGGGGCACTTGAAAAGGTCTTGCCCACAATTGGGTGGCATATCTGGTGCATCTGGTTCGAGACAGACACAGAGTCACCAGCCAGCACAGTCAGCACAGGCCTCGAGGGCCAATCAGGGAGCTGTTTCTGCAACGCCCCGACCCTTTACACGTCATCGATATTGTCCACTTTGGGCCACGCCCGCACGGATTTGTTCTTCCTAATGGGTCACCCATCCTAGAACTACTCCAGCCTAAGCACGCTTAACTGGGGAATTCTAATAGAGATTTCACTACTTGGGAAAAGGCCTCGATGCTATATAAGGGTCTAGGTTTTTACTTTTATAGCCCAGGAACTCCCATTCCATTCCCGATGTGGGACACTAGGGCCTTACATTTTCGGCTCAGTCAGTGTAGCAGACCTATGCTCTGAGGGGTGAACAAGTAGATCAGAGGCCAACAGGGCATGTGTACGCAGTTACAGCACTAGATCTTGTGCCTGCTCCTTCAGTAGTGAGAGGTATCTTTTTGTTTTGCAATTCAGTTGCTAGTGTATTGATTGATACGGGTGCATCTCATTTTTTTTTATCTCGTCTGCATTTGTATCGGTTTTGGGGTTGGAGTTGGCACAGTTAGCATCTCCCTTTTGCATAGAGTCACCTATTGGTGGTGAGGTTATTCTGAAATAGGAGTGTCGGGGTTGTGATATAGAAATTGTCGGTTGTCGACTTCCATTTGCATTTGCCTTGCTTGATATGACTAATTTTGATGTTATTCTGGGTATGGACCGGCTATTGTCATACCGTGATGTTATAGATTGTTATCGTTAGAGGGTTACTGTATGTACCTCGAGTGGCGACTGTTTTTATTTCTTGGGGGACCGGGTGGATAGAGTTTTATCACCGGTATATGATCCGCGTGGGCGGATTGAACTTAGTTGTCTTCTTGTTAGTTTTTTCTAGTAGTGAGTATGATGGAATCTAGATTGAGTTGCCGATGGTGGTTTGTGAGTATCCATATGTCTTTTCCGAGGTTCTTATTAGTTTACCACCTCACTGAGAGATTGAGTTCTCTATTGATTTAGTGCCTGGCACGGCACCGATTTCCATGGCACCATATCGGTTTGCACCTGCTGAGTTAAGCGAGTTGAAGGTTCAAGTCCAGGAACTAGTAGATAAGGGTTTTATTCGCCCAAGTACTTCACCTTGGGGAGCGCCGACCCTCTTTACTAAAAATAAAGATGGGGCCTTGCGACTTTGCATCGATTACCGAAATTTGAACCGAGTTATGGTTAAGAATAAGTACCCAATGCCTCGTATAGATGATCTGTATGATCAGTTAAAAAGGTCTTGTTGCTTTTCTAAAATAAACTTGAGGTTGGGTTACCATCAGTTGAGGGTAAGGGAGGAGGATATTCCGAAGACGGCATTCTATATACTGTATGGCCATTATGAGTTCCTAGTGATGCCTTTTGGGCTAACCAACGCTCCAGTTGTATTTATGGACTTAATGAACCGAATCTTCCGTGAGTTCCTAGATCGCTTCGTGGTTGTCTTTGTGGATGACATTCTAATTTACTCACCCTCTGAGGAGGAGCACGAGGAACACTTGCGAGTGGTGCTTGAGTTACTTAGAGCCCATAAGCTGTATGCTAAGTTTGGGAAGTGTGAGTTTTGGCTGAAAGATGTTGAGTTCTTAGGCTACGTGGTATATGGGGAAGGGGTGACTGTAGACTCATCCAAGGTAGAGGCAGTGCAAGATTGGGCACAACCTAAGAACGCTTTTGAGATCCGTAGTTTGTTGGGGTTGGCTAGGTATTATCAGAGATTTGTGAAAGATTTCTCTAGGCTAGCCTCACCTTTGACTAGACTGAAGAGGAAGGGAGTTAAGTTTGTGTGGGACGAGACTTGTGAGAAGTTATTCCAAGAGCTTAAGGTTAGACTCACCACTGCTCGAGTTTTGATTATTCCAGAGAGGGGCTTAGGCTATTTTGTATATTGTGATGCCTCACAAGAGGGTTTGGGTTGCGTTTTGATGCAAGAGGGGAAGATGATAGCCTATGGCTCACGGCAGTTGAAAGCACATGAGATGAACTACCCTACTCATGATTTAGAGTTAGCAGCGGTGATTTTTGCCTTGAAGATTTGGAGGCATTATCTGTATGGTGAAAGATTTGAAGTGTTTTCCGATCACAAGAGTCTGAAGTACTTGTTTACTTAGAAAGATATGAATTTGAGGCAGAGAAGGTGGATGGAGTTCATAGAGGATTATGACTTCGAGTTGCATTACCACCCCGGGAAGGCCAATGTAGTGGCCGATGCATTGAGTAAGAAGTCTATTAGCAGTGTGGCTTGTATCGCCATCCGGGAATGGGAAATGTTGGGTACTCTTGGGGAATTTAACTTGAACCTTGGTGAGTCCGTTGAATCTGCGGCTTTGTTTTCAATGGTTGCATAACCTACATTTGTGAATTGAGTGTTAAAAGCGCAGAGGGGTAATCTTGAGGTAGAAACCATCAAGGAGAAGATCTCCAATAGGAAGGTAGAGAAGGGTTTGAATGTGTATCCCGACCTGAGTGTGAGATACCATGCCCGTTTGTTTGTGCCCGAGTCTTGTCGAGAGGAGGTACTCCAAGAGTTTCACCATTCGTGCCTTGCGGTGCATCTGGGAGGCACAAGGATGTATCACAAACTTAGTCGCCAATTTTGGTGGAGAGGTGTGAAGAAGGATGTGGCGGTGTTTGTATTGAAATGCCTTACTTGTCAACAAGTAAAGGCTGAGCATCAGAGGCCAGCAGGTCTATTACAACCCTTGCCTATAGCTGAGTGGAAGCGGGAGCATGTTACGATGGACTTTGTTGTAGGTCTTCTGATGACTCAACGGGGTAGTGATGCCATTTGGATGGTAGTTGACCGGTTGACTAAGTCCGCACACTTTATAGTGATGCGTGTAAGTGATTCAGTAGACTATCTTGTCGACCTTTGTATTAGGGACATAGTGAGATTATACGGGGTCCTTGTGACGATAGTTTCGGATAGAGATCCGCATTTTACAGCTCGATTATGGCAGAGTTTGTAGAGTGCCTTAGGCACTAGATTGACCTTTAGTACTGCGTATCATCCTCAAACTGACGGGCAGTCTGAAAGTACCATTCAGATCTTTGAGGATATGCTTCGAAGTTGTGTTCTTGATTTTAAGGGGTTGTGGGAGAGGCACCTGCCCTTGGTGGAGTTTGCCTATAATAACAGTTTCCAATCGAGTATTGGCATGACACCATTTGAGGCCTTATATAGCCGACCGTGTAGATCTCCGGTATGTTGGGCCGAGGTGGGTGATGCACCTTTGTTGGGCCCAGACTTGGTGCGAGAAAAAATGGAGAATGTGGCACTTATTCGTAAGAGGTTAGCTACTGCTCAGAGTCGCCAAAAGAGCTATGCCGACTGTAGGAGGAGACCCTTGTCCTTTGAGGTGGGAGATCATCTGTTTTTGAAAATATCACCTAGGTGGGATTTGATGAGATTCGGTTTGGAAAGAGTGGGAAGTTGTCCCCTTGGTTCATTGGGCCTTTTAAGATCCTTGAGCGAATCAAAGATGTTGCTTATCGGTTGGCGTTGCCGCTACAACTTTTCAAAGTGCATGACGTATTTCATATCAGTATGCTTCGGAAGTATGAGCCGGATCCATCGCATGTGTTGGATTGGACGGACTTGGAGGTAGATGAGGATGCCTCGTACGAGGAGAGACCGGTAAGAGTCTTACATAGGCGAGACCAAGTCTTGCGAGGCAAGACAATCCCCTTAGTAAAGGTATTGTGGAAACATCACAGGGCCGAGGAAGCGACTTGGAAACGAGAATTGGAAGTCCGAGAGAAGTATCCGGACTTGTTTATTGGTGCTTGAACATGTATTGAGGTTTTGATTGTGTTAATGAGAAATATAAGCATTGCATATGTTTTAACTTATGAAAACATTGTATATGTTATGAGCATTTTGGACACATGTATTCAACATAAGTATTGTATATGCTTTCAGAATTATGGGATGTTGTGGGTGTTGTATCACTTTTGGAAACATTGTATATGTTGTGAAAATTTTGAAAATTTGAATCTTGGTTTAAACATTGTATATGTTTTGGGAAATTGTAAATTTCATTTTCAAATGGGACTTGTGTATCGAGTCAATGAGGATAAATGATCGGAGAACGGGTCATGGTATAGAACTTGTAAGAATAACGTTGTTTTAAATGGTATAACTCGATTTTTGAACTTGATTTGTAATTTCGGGGACGAAATTCTTTAAGGGGGGGAGGTTATAGCGATTCTGAGTTTTGACCCGTTACTTATGATATTTCGGACTCGGGTTGGTGTGGTTTTGAATAGTTATTCATATTTTTTTCCTTTGTCTTTCCCTTTATTTTGGTAATTAGATTGTAGTTGTGCGTTTGGGACAGGTTAGTTGCTTATTTTTCCAAACTTTTATTGCCCAAATTTTGGCTTCTCCGCTCGAGCGGGCATTCTTGCGCTCGAGCGGGCTTCACTAATTTTGCTCCTTCGCTCGAGCAGCCATTCTTACGCTCGAGCGGGATTTGTCAATTCTCAGCATTTCATTTGCAGTTCTGAAATACTAAGAAAATGCTTTGGACGCTTAAGCATCCAGTCTCATGCTCGAGCAGGGACTTTCGTCTGCAAAACTTCTAGAAATATGCATTCCACGCTTGAGCGCCAACTTTCACGCTCAAGCGGAACTTTGTGTCTGACGCTCGAGCAGGGCTTTCCACGCTCGAGCAGACTACGCATATAACAGTCCGAGGAGATGATATTTTGAGTCACTTTTTCATATCTCTCTCTCTCTCTCTCTCTAAAACTTTCCAAAAAGCTTGTTCTTGAGTTTCTCTCTCTAGAATCGACATTCTTTCTTAGATTTCATCTAGATCCATTGATTTTTTCACCCTAGTACCTTTGAGAAAAAGATAGAGCATCTCAAGATCTACATTTTGATTTGAATGAAAGTGGGTTTCGGCATTCTTGGAGTTTCTCTCTTGTGTGGTTCATCTTTTTCCTTTAAGGTAGGGATCTTTCTACACTTTTACATGATATTTAGCTTAGTTATTGTCTCTTGTGCAACAATGGAGTGATTTGAGGATATTTTAAATAAACCTTGGGTTTGGGTATGAAATAGAAAGAGGGGTTTTGGGTGAAGATGAAATAAATGTTGGTGGGGTTTGAAAATGATGTTGTGTTATGTCTAATTTGATGATTTTGCTACTTGTCTAATATTTTTTTTAAAAAAAGGGGAAATTGTCTTAATTGGATCTAAATGTTACTTTGTACAAGTAATTAGATTTGGCATTGAAATTATGAAATTTAGAGGATAATGGTATAAATGGTGGAATTTGTTGTGTATTAACTCATCCTTTTGGAAGTTTTGAAAAAACTATTTGTTATGAGATTTTACATCTGTTTAGAAATAATTGTATTGGGCTATCGGTGGAGGCTAGCTATGAGTGTTGTAGAAATTTCATGAGGATTAGGCGAATTAAAACTAATCACTTGTTGTTTGTCATTAAATATGACTATGTTTATATACATTGTACATGTATGATTGCATGAGAGTAGAAAGGGGATGTGCTTCATTGTTTGATGTTGTGTTTAAATACGTTGCATATGTATGAATGATTGTTTGGGAGAAGAAAGGGGTTGGACTCCATTATAATTAAGTTGGCTGGAGTGTCCTGGGTGAAAGTCCCGAAATTATACATGGGTGTTTAGCCCGTGAACGAAATATCCGTAAAATGGCAATTGTAGTGCTTGTATGGTGTACATTTACATGGGTCCCGTTTGACGGCTGCCCGCGGACGAAATTTTCGTAAAAGAAAAGTTTGAAGTGTCTATGCATTGTTGATGTGATTGTAGAATTAATGAGTTGAAGTCTCATTTGGATTGTTAAAGAGATAATGAAACTGGTCCATGTAATGAAATCATGGAAGTTGGTACCTCATGATTATATAAACTGTGAATGTCTCTATCACTAACGTTGTGTACGCATAGTGTACTTATATCTTTGCTAAGTTTCATATATTGTGCTGGATGATTTCTACTGGGTTATGGCTCACCCTATTTGGGAATAACATTTTCATGTGTTGGCGATTTACCTCCACCGAGGCAATAGCTTTGAGGGACATTTTGGAAGCAAGAGTTTCTTTAATTAAATTGTATATTTTTGTAAAGCCTAGGGCTAAATGTGTATGAGTTAGTCTCGTTTTTATGTAACCAAGTCAGGGTTTGGAAAGACGTAAGCCAATAGGGTATTTAATTATGTTAAACTCTTTTGTATTATTAACTTCATGTAATGAAAGGACTATTTACTCTGATTCGTACTGTTATTAATATATGTTTGGGTTGTATCTATTGTATCTTTGTGGGGGTGTTACAGTTCTGATACATTCGGGCCATTCGGGCCACCAAGCATTTTTCATTTATATATATGATTACTTACTATAAGTGGTTGTTTGGCATACACTAAAAAAATATAAAAAGTCAAAAAGTTACTAAAAAAGCAAAAAAGTTATCACTATTCACCAAAAAAAAAATATATAAAAAAACCCCATCACACAGGCCAAGTAGAAGCCACTGTCAGATAAAAGTGATGGTAAGTGATGGTCACACGGGTGCATAAAAAAATTTGCACGTGATGGTGTTGTTTGGCCCGTAGGGGCCCATCACGGGTCCCGTTTTGATAATATGAACTGTTCAATATGTAGAACTTGTCGAGTACTATACGCTTGTAAAAAATCACGTTGATCGGATATCAATAACTATATGATCAAATCAGTTTTGTAAAAAAAAAAATGGGCGGTGAAGAAATTAACGGTTGACAAAAAACTAATATGATCTGATCAACATGATTTTTTACAAGCATATAATATGCGACGATTTTTTATAAGCATATAATACTCGACGATTTTTTACACACATATAATACTCGACGAGTTCTACACATTGAACGTTTTCGATTATCAAAACGAGACCTGTGGTGGGTCCCCATGGGCCGAACAATATCGTCCAATCCGATCTCGGATCGTAGGCAATCTGCTCGTATACTTATTTCCTGCCCACTGTATGGCTTCCTAGACAATCCAAGTCAGTAGGCAATTCATTATAGTAGGGGTAAAATGGTAATTTTGTTATTTTATACAATTTTTAATACATATTTTTTCATAAAAAGTCAAAAAGTTATCTCAAACAACCATCTTTTTTTCCTCTACTTTTTAGTCCAAAAATTCAAAAAGTACACTTATTTAGGACATCTCAAACAATCCCTAAATCATAAAATATTTTATTACAACCAATTAAAATACTTAAACTGCGTAACCCATAGCCCCCACTCGATAGTCGATTCCCTTACCTCATAGTTGTGAGTATTGCTTGACAATGGTTTTTTTGCAATCTAATTTATTGACAATGATACCTTGAGCAATGATTTATTGCAAATCTTGTTGCTTGATATTCGTCTTAAAATAAAAAAAATTAAAAAAAAAAACCTTTTGTGAGCTAATTGTGATGACGGCAAGTTGTTATAAACAATAACGGTAATGATACATCCCACTAAAAGTAGTGCTCTAAAGCACCACTAATGAGTTGGCAAGCACTTTAAATAAATTAAAAAAAAAAAACATGACACAAGCAGTGAGCCCCGTCCACTGCCACATCACTAGTGGTGCTTTTAGAGCACCACTTTTAGTGGTCTCAAGTATTATTGTAAACCGTAATTCTAAATCATGTAAAATCATATTAAACTAGTTCAATCTAATTTGATTTCATATATTCATAATTTTTTTTTAATAAATCAAATCATGTTTATTCCTACCTTAAATTCGCTGTCAACCCTCACCAACCGCATACATACCATCGTCATCCCATTAATATCACAACAAAACCTGTTGCCTTCCCAGAGGTCTAGCCATTCATGTTGTATGGGTGGTTTGGAATGTTTTAAATAAATATATTTTTTGACTTTTTATAAAAAAAAAAAATGTAAAAAAATAGAAAAAGTGGATAGAAAAGTAAAAAGGAAATGTTGATTGATGTGACCCAAATAAGTATATGTATGTAAAAAAAAAGAGTCCGGATCCTCTGCTATGGTTTCTTATAATGGTTCCTGATGTGGCTCAAAACGGCGTCGTTTTGAGCCTTTTTTTTTCTTCTTCTTGTACTCTTTTTTTTTTTTTTTTTTCCTTCTTCTTCTTTTGCCATTTTTCTTGTCTCTCAGAGTTAAGAACTCTAGCCCACCTTGTGAGCAGAGAATGGAGAGACGTTTCAGGAGGACGATGGTGGTGAGGCGAAGTGAAATCGGCGGCAATTCTTAACTGAGAGAAATGCATTTCTTTTCTGGGTTGTCTTCCACCAGGTTGCAATAGAGGGTTAGGTTTGAGGTGGGGAAGAAGACAGTGAAATGATGAGATCGGAGATAATGGTTCGTCGGGTGGGATTGAATTTGCCGTACCAAATGAGGTTAATTGAGATTTTGCCAGAGAGAAGAGGACCATTGTAGTATTGAAGGAGATTGGTCTGATTAATAACCATCTGTGTAAACTGCAAGTGCCCATTTTCATCTATCTTACCTTCCTAAAAAAACACCAAAAACCCATCCTCAAAATTCCCAAAAAAGAAAAAACCTTAAATTGATCAAATTGGAGGTCTTACAGAGAGAGATGAGCAAGACGATGGGGGCATTTGTTGTCACGACCCGAACCTGCCCCTCTGGGTTAAGGCCATAACCGGCCAGTAATCACGAGATTACCTACGACCTCAAACCAAATAAGACAAAACTCATCAGAGTAAAAGGGGCCAAACGGAAGCAATTTTAAAACTTTGTCCGTAGAGCCGTGTTTATATGCATATCATAACATTCCAGACATACATATGTTAATAACTCACAACAGAAAGTATAGTAACATAAGTACTGTACAGACAGGATCATTCAAATCTAAGTCAGCCAAGCAAAACTACGTACAGACATATTTGGAACTTCGCCAACCTGACAAAATGTAAATACGTGACAAAAGGGCGAAGACGGGTCTCATGCGTGAGACACAAGGGCTGACTCTCTCAAAACCTTAGTTGTTTCGTACAGACTTCACTGAGGCTGGGTTTGGACTTCTCTTGGCTCACCTACAAACACATGAATGAGCGTGAGCGATAGCCCAGTGAATAATATCAAATAAAGAATATGCATTGGAACAATGTACATCAAACGGCCTTGGGCCCAATTTACATTTTAACTAGTATATACATACATAGACACATGTAAGTTAAGCAACTGAGGTTCCAAACACATCATACGGCCTCGGGCCCAATTCATTCGTTTCATTGTCAAGCTATTACTCGTGTCAAACTGGCCTGCAGCCTTTTCAACTTTCATATCAAACTGGCCCTTAGGCCTATTTACACTTTCGTGTCGAAACGGCCTCTGGCCCATTCATTCATGTCTTGTCAAAACGACCTTCGGTCCATTCATTTGTGTCAAAACGGCCATCGGCCCAATCATTTGTGTCAAAACGGCCTTCGGCCCAATCATTCATGTCAAAACGGCCTTTGGCACAATCATTTATGTCGAAATGGCCTTCAGCCCATTCATTTATATCGAAATGACCTTCGGTCCATTCATTTTTGTTCAAACGACCTTCGGTCCATTCGCTTACGTCAAAACGGCCTTCGGCCCAATCATTCATGTCAAAACAGCCTTCGGCCCACTCATTCATTTCAAAACGACCATAGGTCCATTTATTTCTATCAAAATGACCTTAGGTCTATTTATTCATATCGAAACGACCTTCGGTCCATTCATTCGTTCATGTCAGACTTTTATCCACAATCCCAATTAGCAACTCATAAGGCTTATAAGGGAATAAATAGTTGGACATTGCTAAGCTTTGCCTTCGGCCCATTCATTTCTTTCAAAACGACCTTAGGTCCATTTATTTCTATCAAACGACCTTAGGTCCATTTATTCATATCGAAACGACCTTCGGTCCATTCATTCGTTCATTTCAGACTTTTGTCCCCAATCCCAATTAGCAACTCATAAAGCTTATAAGGGAATAAATAGTTGGACATTGCTAAACTTTCAAATATCGATATTACTCACAGTGATCGGCTTGTGGATTCGCCCTGGAGCTTGACCCTGCACATTCCATGAACACAAAAGGGTCATTAACCATTCAATCCGTTCCTTAATTCACATATTCCTCTTTAGGCTTTATTCTTATCTTATCAACTCATTTACAATGCTTAACATATGCCTAAGAGTGTTTATAAGTGAAAGAGAACGGAAAACGAAACACAGAACGCATGAACAAAAATTCAGAAAATGAGGTCCCCGCTCGAGCGTGGACTTCCCCGCTCGAGCGGACCCTATAGGCCTGCAAAAGTGCTGGTTGCATCAAAAATACGCTCGAGCGTAAAATAGGGCGCTCGAGCGGAAGGCCTGTCAAAATAGCTCCCCCGCTCGAGCGTGAATTACCCCGCTCGAGCGGACATGAAGTCTGCAAAAAGTACTAGGAGCATGCATTTCCCGCTCGAGCGGCATGTTTCCCGCTTGAGCGGACCTCAAAATTCTGGAAAACCCAGAATTGTGTTCTTGAGCTTCACTTCGAATATCAACCAACAATTTATGCATGTTATGGCTCAAATTACTCATAGACATGTACTAACACGGTACAAGCATAATTTACAACATATTGAAGCTCAATTTCATAATTTATTTGCATGCATGTCCCAAAATATCACAACCTCAACACCAACATGCTCAAATTCAAACATTCAAGACTTATACTCCCATGATTTGTACATGCATGTGGGAGATGCTCATCATTCTCAACTTAGATAACACAAATGGTGATCAAAACATGAGTTTCCTTTAACATTTCACATGGACTACACACATTTGTGCTCAAACATGCAATTTCAAAGTAATTTCTTACATGCATGCACATATTAAGCTTCAATTCAACAATTCCAACACAATTTCATTTCAATCTTATTCTTGATCACCAAATTAGCTTGAACACACAAAATTACGAACTATAATCCAAGAATTACTCACCTAGAAGCTTTGATCTTCTAAGCTCTAGTCAATTCTTGAGCTAAATCCCCAAAATTCCAAGCTTTAAGCCAAATTGCACAATTTCTCTCCCTTTCTCTCACTAAGGCCGGCCCTCACTCTCTCACAATTGAATCCCTCAGATTCTTGAGTTCATAAGAGTTAAAGGGGAGTGTAATGCTATCATACAATAAGCCCCACTAATATAATAATTTAATATAAAATATTTGGGCACTTAATTCATCAATTTAATCGATTTAATCTGACCCGAATAAATTTTCAATTAAATTCCACCGTAGGCTCTAAAAATTATGCCAATCACAATGGCGTAATCAATTTCGGGTTCTGTGGCCGATAGGGCCCTCAATTTAATTCCCAAAGTAGTTTACTCAAACAGATATTTCTACAGTGAACAGATAGAATTGAAAAATCACATATATTCATATAATGCCACATAAAGTCATGCTGAACACATAATCATATTCAAATTAAGGACCAATTTAGCATATTACGGAACGGGGGTATCACAGTCTTCCCCCCTTTAGGAAGTTTGGTCCTCCAAACTTAATTTACCTTTAGTCAGGCACAATTCGGAACACTTTTCGTTCAATGGTTCCAATCCTTTTTGATAGCCACTTACTTAGCCCCAAAGTCAAACAAAACTCAGTTCTCAACCAGTCAGAGACTTATCTTTTCTTCCATACAAAGCTTGTATGTTGCCATATTGAAACTAGAGCGTAAGCTTTTGTTGTAAGCAAAGTCTACCGACAATGGACAGATTTTTCTGACTTCTCGAAGATCTAAAGTACACATTCATAGTATTTCTCTCAGAGTCTAAATAGTTCCTTCTGACTATACATCAATTTGCAGACGGAAAGCAGTGCCAAATCACAATTCAGTTCTCATTGCCTCTTGAAGGCTCGCCAAAATTCAAACACATTTTAGGATTCCTGTCTAAAACAATAGATACTAGGATTCCATGCAAACGAGCAATCTTATCGATGTAACCAGTGGCTAGTCTATAAGCATCATACGAAAACTTCACAGAGAGGAAATGAGCAAACTTAGCAATCCTGTATACGATAACCCAAACGGGACTTATACCTTGGGTGTCCAAGGCAGCCCCACCATGAAATTCATAGTCACAGAAGTTCGGTCTATTCCCTTGTCACAAAAGTTCAATTCATTCTTCAATAGTTCCACAATTCATAATCCGATTCGGTATTTAGTCCAGTGACTCATCACAGTTATCCAAGGTCAGTCAAAAGTCTTCAGAAATTCAAAGTGGATCCAGACACTGATTCCCTAGCCAACAAAGATAGTATCGAGGCAATTACCCATACAACGCATATAGTTCGTATATCCCCATAGTACCAATTATAAGATACAACAACACTGAGGCAATAGACTTCTAATAGAATACACGTATTCTCAGTTCATTCAACAGTTTACAGTTTGCAATTCACAATTCAGTTCAGTATTCAATTCTCTGTTCCATCGAGTCTTTCTACTTTATTTGATAGTCGTCAAACGCATAAGGCAATTCATATACATAAATCCCCATGATGTCAAAGGCATTATCAAAGGAGTCAATCGCATATCAAACGCAATTCACATATTCTCAGGGTTCCAATCACAGAATATAATGACACTGGGTAGTTATAGACAAAGGCATGTCAAACACAATTCACACCTTTTCAAGGTTCCAATCATAGAATATAATGACACTGGGTAGTTATATACAAAGCATATTGAATTCACGCACTTTTCAGACAATTAGGGTTTTTCAAAGTTTCTTGGATGTTAAAACATTTACATAATACCAAAGGATGACATTCCGAACAAAACAAAGGAATAACCGTCTCGGAATCGAAGCACACCCGTTCGCGACCGTCGGTGGCCGATTCCAGATCGATTAGTCAAACCCACCCGTACGAAACCGTCAGTGGCAAAAGGTATCTCAATCAAAGGTGCTACGTAGGCTTAACGTCCCCTAGCACGAAAGGACACTCTAAGAATGTCATCAAAGCAACACAACACCATTCGCTATAACCTGATTTCCCCAAAATCTGGTAACACTGAAGCAACCACTATCCCTTACAAAACATGTTCTGATCAATCAAAGACAAATGTTCAGTACTGCTCAAAATCAAATCAATCTACCGTCATCAGTTCCCATAGCGTCAAACAAACAAAATGGAACAACACTCCTTACGACACCCAATCACGGGGTTTGTACAATTCGGTTCATTTTTAACACATATGTCCTCAATAGCTGGAGATTGGTTCTCAACGGTGTTCATAGTTAGATCGATCTGTTGACAGCCCACAAAAGGTCTTTCAAATAAGTCAAGTATTCCAAACGAATTCAAGTTTTGGGTCTAACAGTTTTTCCGCCAAGAATAATCTGGCTATTTATCCATAAACAATTCTTAATCCCCTGTTTAACAAAATCGAATTAGATAGAGGGTCTTATCAACCCAATCCCGACACAGGCCTTGCCAAATTAAATCAAACAAAGGTTCTATCAGATTATATCAAATGAGGGTTCCATCAAGACAATATCAGGCAAAGGTTCTATCAGGTCGAATCAGATAAAAATTTTCTCAAATAGGGCACATTCGGTTCTGTAAGGCATACTTCGTTTGCTTAGGTACATGGTTGATAGTTTCTCAACTGCCCTAAGTTCATCAGTTCTCAAAGTCATATCAGAATTATTCATCACAACTGTTCATATCAAAGCATTTCAAGTCATGTACAATATGGCATCGACTACATAAATTCGGGGGTAGTTGCATAAACGTGCAGTTATTCAGATCAGGAGGTATGTACCATAATCAATACAGAAATTCCCAAACAAGCCTTATATACGAGAACATGGTGCACAGTAGCACATTAAACAGAGTTCCTCGGTTGTACATAAGATAGGGTCTGTTACGCAAAAGTTCCAAATTAGTTACAAAATGTAGGTTTATGAGTCGAGCCCAGTATAGTCACATAATCCAGTCAATTTTCTACCAATCAAAATGCATGGTCTCGTAACTTGCAGAGTTTATTATTTGGGGTGCTCAACTCAATTATACAATCACAAAGTCACAATTCCAGTGGTTTAGTCATTGAAGATAGTAACATAGCAAATCAACCTGAGCATAGGTTTAGATATACATGTGCATGTGCAGAGTCAATCAATATCCCAAAACATATTTCACTAATTTCCCAAACGGGGCATATATCTCCCATGAACACGGTCTCGATCATGTAGGTCTAACCAATCCAGATACACATGCAGCAGATATGGAAAAATATGCCGAACCGAATCAAATGATATCCCAGCAAAGATGTACAAACGTACTAATTTAGAATCAATCAATACATAAGCATTTGTTTATAAACAGTATAGATACCTGGGATAACGGTTGCAGTATTCTGAGTGCTTTCTGGGATGAGTACAATTACTCTATCTTGATTAGCAATTCCCACCATTGGTACGAATTCAACTGAGGCAGAAGATTTACTCGCATTTGTTCAGTTCGGGGACAATTCCTTACCATATGGTTCATTTACCACACCTATAACAAGCCCCCGAAATCCAACAACAAACTCCTCGGTGTTTCATACACTGGCGGTGGCAAAGGTTCTCGCCGTAGCGGCAACTGACGTTGTCGTCTTAACTACTCTTTCCGGACTATCAAGTCGGGCTGTGGAAGAACCTTCCAACCCGTATGCCCTTAATTTGCCCATACTCTACACAAATTCTTATCAAGCTTTACCAAATACTGGGATGCCCAATACGAAATTAAACACAAAATCACATGAGTACATTCGCACATAGGCACATTGTTATATTCTTCTTTCACATATCGTACGCAATTAATCAATTACGTAACAGATAATTGCATATTTATCAAATATCGCATGCTAAACATTTACTAAGTAATTATACACTCAAATCATGTTCATATTCCACATAGACACCCATTGGCAGAATCGGATGCACATAAACAACCTTTTGTGATTCATATATTCATGTATGTGCATTATATCAAAACAAACTTGTTGTACACATTAGTGTAACAACTTATATCTCATACTATCAAACCTGTAAACATAATGCATAGAACCCAAATCCACATATACGACTTGCAATGTTGACACCCTGGACTAGGGGAAATCACAAATAAGTTGGACAATTAATTATATGGGAAAATGTTACAATGGCAGTGTTTGGGAAGACGTGGAATAGGCTATTTTAGCCCGTTTGTCAAAAAAAGCAAAATAGCCTTACTGTAGCTGAGGCTACAGTGAGGCTGTCCAGCTGGATGCACTAACAGATAAAAATACTATTTTACCCTTGGGTTACAAATCCGCCTCAGACCAACCTATACTTTTTTTTGAACCTAGCATGTACTTTTTTTCATTTCATAGAAACATACTGGGCAGTGGCGATGTACTAACTGCCACAGCATTGACTACATCCTTTTTTTTTTTGTAGGGACACTTTGGTCATTTTGCATTATACATCATTTCAAACACATTTTTTCAATACAACAATAACAAAAAAAATTCATCTCATCTTCCTAAACACAAAAACTAAAATAGCCAACTAAAATAACAAAATAGCAAAAAAGTCCAAAACATAGCCACTTCCCAAACACCCACATTGTAGGAAAAGTTATAAATGATTTTCATGAGAAAAGATACAAATTTTTTGTGATGAAAGTTATAAATGATAAAGTTATGATATCCACCTAAAAGTTATAACTAAAATTATATTTTTTTTTGAGAAGCAAAAAATTATATTTTTTGTAAAGAAAAAAAGTTATATTTTTTTATGACAAAAGTTATGAGTAAATTTTATGTACACAATACTTTTGTCTCATTACACTCTCTATTTTCTTCTTTTGTTTATTATGATTTTGTCCTCATCTAAAATTACCAAAAAAACCCTCAAAATCCTAAAACTTCTAAACCCAAATTTCTCAACTCACCTACATTTGACCGCCATCTCCACCGGTGCCCATTACTATAGACCACGGCACCATCGTTGCTGCTAGTTTCATTTTCTATCATCTTTTTCTTCGGCAATCAACCCTCAATCCATCTCTCACTAGTACCTACCCTCCCACAACTTTCAACCATCGCTGTCTCTCTTCTCTTTCTCTCTGTTCCCTTCTTCTTCTTTTTCTTCTTCTTCTTCTTCTTCTTCTTCTTCTTCTATATGCACCATCGTTGCTGCTAGTTTCATTTTCTATCATCTTTTTCTTCGGCAATCAACCCTCAATCCATCTCTCACTAGTACCTACCCTCCCACAACTTTCAACCATCGCTGTCTCTCTTCTCTTTCTCTCTGTTCCCTTCTTCTTTTTTTTCTTCTTCTTCTTCTTCTTCTTCTTCTATATCTGCGTCTCTCTCTCCCTCTCATGCTCTGTTGGCGGTGGAAGAGGACGAAGAGGGTGGGTCACGACATGAGTGGAGGCAGGGCTGTTCGTGGTGTTGTTCACAATGGTACGGTAGAAATGTGGAATTGGGTTGCATTGATGGTGATGAGGGACAAGACCAGGTCGCGATGGCAACGTGAGTAGTCAGACTAGTAATTGCAAAGTGGAACAACTGCAGAAGAGGTGATTGTGGTGGCAAAGGTGGTGGCGCTATGTAGGGATGGGTATCGGCCCGTTGGCCTGCCCAGCCCGTTCGGTCTAACCCTATTTTTCTAGGGCTTGAGAAGGTTATTTTAGCCCATAGGGTCAAGTCGGGCCACGCTGGGCCAATATTTTCAGCCCGATATATTAATGGGCTGGGTTTGAGATTTATAATTTCTACTCATCCCGACTCGTCCCGGTTCGATATTAAATTAATTAATTAATTAATTAATTATAATACATTAAAACATATATTTTTTTTGTTAGGATCTATACTTTACTTTTTTTTATTTTATTCAAACTCACATTTGTGATGTGTGATTGAATTTATTTAATAAATTCTTCAATTTATACACAAAATTCTTCAATTTATAATGATGTCAATATATTTATTTAATAAATACAATATGTGATTGAATTTAATTATAGAATATTTTAAATTTTTTTTAACATATACCTCGATGGGTGGGTTTGGAATTTATAATTATTTTTTGGATTGGGCTTGGGCAGATGTAGAGGCTCGATGTTAGGGTCGGGTCGGGCTTGGGCTTGGGCAGACGCAAAGTCTCTTATTATGTAATGTCGGCTCAACCCGGCCCGGCCCGGCCCAACGTATGCCTACCTCTATGATATGGGGTGATAAACGCGGTGGTTGGTAAATTACAGGAGTGGTAGCTGCAGCAATTAGAGTTTGCAGGGTGGTGGTTGTAGCGATAAGAGCCTGCTAGGTAGTGGTCGTAGGCCGCGACCGCAGCGACAACAGTGGCAACGATTGCATCAATTGAAGGTGAATAAATCATGGTTTGAAAGGTTTAGGTGTAAGGAGAAGAAAGAATTTAGAGATGAGGGTATAAATGGAATAATATGGTGTGTAAAGAGATAAAATAAATATAAAAAAAAATTTAAAGAATTTTGGAGGGAGGTGTAATTAGAAAAAGGGTGTAATGAGGTAGAGTTATGGTGCAAGTAGAATTATCCAAAAGTTATACATTTTGTGATAAAAGTTATATTTTTATATAAGGTACATACCATATGCACCTCAAAAAAGATGCACATAGTATACTTCCCTAGGGAAATTCTGTAGTACAGGAGTGTGTACCATATGCACCTTATTACGTGTTTTTGTAGTGTATATTTTGTATTTTTGTGATAAATGTTACATTTTTTTTTTGTATAGAAGTTACAATAATTTGTGATTTATAAAGAAAATTATGCATTTTTATGATAATATTATGTATTTTATGATATTGTTATACATTTTGTGGTTAAAAAATATTTGGATAAAAAATGTGTAATATTATCACAAAAATAAGTAACACTACCACAAAATCTGTAACTTTATTTTTGAATTATAAATTATCGTAACTCCTATAAAAAAAATACATAATATTTTTTTTATAAAAATATATAACATTTATCACAAAAATAATATAGGATACACGCCTTCTAAAAAGTGTGTACCATAGCAAGTTCGATTTCTCATTTAATTTTAACACAAGCCATGATCTTTGTTCCTTGTAATTATTAATGAATAAAACATTTGACAGGGGTTGCAATTTTTTCCCACTCTATTTTGCCCATTTTGTACGAGTTTTTCTCGTCTCCAATGAGGAATCCAATGAGAGAGTAGGGCAAAGATGGGCGTTCACTTTCCGTCTGGTTTTACCTGTCTCCTATCTCAGTTATATATATGTATTCTCATCTCTCTATCATCCCTACCTTCTTAATGAATGCAGTGTGAGTTTGGGATCAACATAAAAAAGTCATATTTTTTTTTCAATTTTTTTGATTTTAGTGATTTTTTTAATTTTATGACAATTTTTTACTTTCAAATCTATCTAATGTAGAAGAATCTAAAAATAAAAAAGGTTTGAATTTTTTTAAAAAAAAGTTCACTAAAGATATAAAAATAAAAAGAAAAATCAACTTTCTTTCAATTTTTTTTTTCTTTAGTATAATTTTTTTTTCATTTTTTATATAATTTGTTTGGTTTGTCTAATTGAGTAGAATTTAAAAGTGTAAATTTTTTAATTTTTTTCAAAAAAAAAAAAAACAAAAAAATTAAAAATTAAAAAAAAATCACTAAAAAAGTCCATATTAAAAACAACACATGATTTAGAGTGGTAGACAAGACAATGCCAACCATATATAAGGTAGTCAATTTTTATACCAAAATAAAGAAAGAAACAAAAAAGAAAATGGAAAGTATAGGCAGAGCATCACTTGATATCAGTAGGGAAGAGCATCTTTAATGACAAACATTTTAATAGTATTGTCATTATTATAATTTGGTAATTTATAGTATCAAATTGTCAAATTATAACAATAGTGCTCAAATGGTTACATGTCATTTTGGCAAACCTTAACAAACTTTCTCTCTAATTTTATATGTTATACTTGAATACAGATTTTTGAGTGATTTTTTTATAGTTAATTTTTTTTTTGACATTTTAAAACTTTTTTCAAAAAAAATTATATATTTACATTCTACTCGACTAGACAAATATAAAAAATTGAAAAAAAATATAAATATAATTCACCCCACCATTCACATGCAAAAGAAAAATAAAAAATAAAAAAAAAATTAACTACATTAAAAATTAAATGAATTCTGCTCACCAACCACCTACCCACTAGTCCTGAAGAGGTACCTATAATTCTGACCCACCATCCACCTATCCACAATTCTTTAATATACACCAATGTCAACCATCATTCTTCACCCACCAACAACCATTCATTATTCACCCACCAACAACCATTCATTATTCATCGACCATTCATTCACCAACAACTACCGACCAACAACCATCCATTATTATAGCAACCCAGTTTAGACTCGATCCTTTTATACTTGTTGGTATGGATTTTGATAGTTATTGGTGTTGTTGTCATCTGTTCTAGTTGTAAGTCATCTTGGAGTTGTGAATTGTTTCTTTTGAGTTATGTTGAATATGTGGGATTTTGGGTTTTTTGGGGTGATTTTGGCTGTTTGAACTTGGGTTCACTCTTGCTTTCTCTCATAACTAGGTCTGCAGTTTGAACTTCTGAAAGTAGGGCTTTCTTCGCTCGAGCGGTCTCTTTGTAGTTTGTACTTTTGAGAGTTTGTATTTTGCGCTCAAGCAATGTTTTGGTCGCTTAAGCGGTCTGTTATGCGGGGATAATCTTTTGGGAGTTTAGTTTCTTCACTTGACTCTAGTTTTGGTCGCTCAAGCAATATGCTATGTTTGACGCTTGAGCGGTGTTTTGGTCGCTCGAGCAGTCTGTTCGTATAAAGCTACAAAAAAAGTCACTTTTTACACACTTTCTGATCTCTCTCTCTCTCTCTACAAATATCTAAAACTCTTTTTCTCTCACCTCTCTCTAGATTTCTAGCTTAAATCTTTCGACCTATTTCAATCCATGAATCTTGCCACCATAGTGCTTTGAGATTAAAGGTACAGCTCGAAGAGGGGGTCGTTTTGATCGGAGAAATTTGGATTTTCATCGTGGTCAATTTGGGTATTGATCTTCTCTTCTTCTTCTTATCCTTCGAGGTAGGGATTTCTTTACTGGTTTGCATGTTACTTACCCTCATTATGTGTTAGTTGATTAAACCAAACTTTGTAAAACTTTGGGTCTGATTTAGCTTGAATTGATATATAAAAGAAGGGTTCTAGGATGGTTTTCTTTGGAATGTTGTTGGAATGGTTTATGATAATGGGAGGTACTGAAATTTGAGGAAGTTGTTTTTTAAATGAGAAACGTTGAAAGAAACAGATGTTATTTTGAAATTATAGAAATCCTTGGGAATTATTGGCTTGAACAAGATGGAAATTGATGAAATCTTCAAACAAGGTTATGATTCTTGTTTAAATTGGAAAAAAGGGAGTTTGAACATGTGAATGTTACTCTTATGTTGAAATTATGGAATTATGAGTTATATCTATTCCTTGAAATTTGTATATATACATAGAATATAGATATCTGTTTTGGCTGTCGGTGGAGTATAGGATTGATTGTTGTAGCAATTACATGAGAACTAGGTTAACTGAAAACCCATTCACTTATGTATTTCATTTGATCATTGGTTTTATAACTACGCATTGAAAAATATTTTTTTGAAGAAAAATAAGTGAATATTGTGGTGTAGACACCCTATTTTTGACTGCCCTTAGGACTTGGGTGCCACCATTTGATCACTCAATGATGAATGTGCACGCTTATCCAAATGCTGAAATTCCTCAACAGGAAACCTCAGTTTTGAGCCTAAAAAAACCTACAAGTCTTGTGTTTTGTTCTTGGACCAAAATAGTAGTTTTTCAAACCTGACCATCCTAGTGGCCTGCAGCCCACTTGTGTAAAAATTCAGATCATTTTGCCAATTGTGCCAGCTGTCTATACAGATGCATGCACTGCACTAGCTATGTCTGTATGGATATTTCTGAGATAGTCTTATATATTTCTATATAGAGATGACTCCCTCTCATTTTTTTAGGGTTAGAAAAATTGAGAAGCAAAAGTTTTGGAAAATATTTCTCTCTCTACATTTTTCTCTCTCTCTCTTGCAACTTCTATACCCTTCGCCTAGACACTCCAAACCAAATCTTGAGGGTTCTTCGCTGAGATGTTTGAGCTTGCATTTTAAGCTCTTGAGGGTGTGAAATTAGTGGTTTGTGATTCAAATGGTCATTCCTCTTCAAGAGGTATAACTCCAAGCTTCTTTCTCTTATTTATTTACCATAATTTATTGTTGTTTTTGTGTTGTTTTTCACCTGTATTTATGGGTTGAAACTTGTGGTTTAAGGCCATTAAGGGTAGAGGAGTGGACCACCCTTGTTTGACCCTTGCTTTCTAGACCTTTACCTTTATGTTTCCTACATTGTCATCAACTTTTTTAAAGCTTTTTACTACTGATTTTTAATGGTTTTCAGAGGCTAAAAAAGTGGTTTTGAAGTCCTAAAAATGGAGGGGTTAGCCACCCCTCCCTTGGCTTGTTTCCTAGCTTGATTGCTCCATTATTTTAGCTTACTCTTCTAGCTCTTTTTGCTTTAATTCTAGCACTGTTTTGAGCTAATATAGAACTTTTTTTACGTGTTAGTTTTATTTGTGCTTTGTATAGTATGCTTGTAGCGTAATAGTCCTCATAGGTTCGGTGTTTTAGGCATTCGACACCAACCTATTTGAGTTGATAGCATTTATTTCAAGCTTTCTATACTTTTGTTCATCTTTAATCACATATGTACTTCTCTCATTTCTTGGTTTCTTCTTTACTTTGAGAGTTGTTTCAAACCAATTGTTTGTTTAAGCTTGAGATAGAGATTGGTGTGCTTAATGGTTTAATCTCTTCGGAGGTTCATTACCAATGGCATGACATCTCTCTTATGCCTAAAACAACCCTTTGTTTGACTCTTCTTTCCATTAATTGACTTAATGCTCATTTTGGATTAAAATGACTAATGAATGGAAAGGTAATTAAAAGAGGTGTTAAAATTGGAGCAAAATGGAGTAAGATAATAAAATAGTTTGGGGTTCAATCGAACGTTAATTGAACCTGTTGAGTCTTGAAGCATTTCATACTAACTGGTGATGAAAATGGTTTGAGTTTCAACGTCAACCGCTTCCCTTGATCAATATCATGATAGGGAGGAGGTTCATGAGTCTTTCATTGTGCATTTATTGAAATTATATCCTTTGGTTCATAACTCATCACGCAATGAATTTGCGCCGATTGATGGCTTGTGAATCGAGCCTACAATTCGTTTGAGATGTTTGATGATAAGGAGGGGTAGGGTGGACAAACATCCCCTGAGGATGATTTGTTTGTGCTTTATTTGTTTTCTATTGCAGTAGGAGAAACCCAACATTAGTGGCCAGCAGGCCACCTTTACTGGGCGGCAGACCACTATTAGTGGGCGGCCGGCCACTACTTCTAGCCTGCCGGCCACCTTTTTCAGCCAGGTAGTTTCCTTTTTCTGTAGAATAGAGCAGAGCCAGAGGTAAAAAAAAAGAGAGTACAATTCATTGACTGTAAAACAGAAGCACTTTGGCAGCCAAAGAGAGGCATTTTTGGGTGGCAATCCGCGTTCATGCATGAGCCATCCCCAGCATTTCGGCTCGAGACCCGTTACATTTGTTTAGTAGTATGTTATACTTAAAGTAGTGAACTTGTAATTAATTACTTAGTTAATTAATTCTGTAATAGTTTAATTAGTTAATTTGTATTAATTAGTTAAAGTGTGTTGTAATTATTTAATTAGCTAGGATAGTTAGTTAAATTCGGTGTTGTAATTAATTAGCTAGCTTAGCTAAAACATTCATTCGGACCCTCTTGCATGAGGGCAAACATGTAATGCATATATGTCTTTCAACCCCATGTCTTTCTCCCTTTTATTTACCCGCTTATGATGGATAGTGTAGCACATCATATTTTGTTTAGCATTTTCTCATGATTTGCATCCATTGTCTTGCATGCATTAGGCTCGGTTTATCATGCTAGCAAGCATTGTCGTTTAAATACTTCTTTGAAAACGTGCTTAAACTACATGCTATCAAATTGATTCACATACCATGTTAACAACCGAGCCTATTTAAGTTATATATTGCATGTGTTGCACTAGTCATTTGCATAGTTAGGGGCATGCATGTTTTCTAACTCTTTTGTTCCTTTTGGCTTGCCTTAGAGTACGAGGTGAGCATTTTTGTGCTTTAGCATATCGCATGGGTGTGGTTGTTGCCATGTCTAGCATGCTTGCCATGAGGCTAATTGCTTAAGTGCTATACCTGTTTGAATGCTTGTGAATGAAGGCTAATTGCTTAAATTGGAATAATTTGAGTAATGTGCATATGAGATCACTTTTTCAAGTGGTACATATTCAAATAGTTTTCAAACAAATATGAAATCAAAGTGTTCCAATTTTTGCAAATTAGTCCATACTTGTGTGCATCACATAGTAAGGTTAGCCTAATAATTGTAACAAAAGCATATAATGTAAATAAGAATCACATCATGATTAGTAGAGGCTAATCTTTGATTGGCCGAGTGGGGTGCTCAATTTATGACCTTCCCCTCTTGTACCTAAGTTCCTGAGCCGAGACAATTTGGTGATAACGGATAAGTGGCCTTTGGCACAAGTCTCGGGTTTCCTAAATTTCTCAAAAATATTTAGGTGGCGACTCTGTAATCTAGCAAAGCAGTCCATTTATTGCATTTTGATTCAAAATCGATTTTCCAAATGAATTGCCGGATTTGGACTCATTTGTGTTTATATATTTCACATTTCATTTGTGTTTATCTATTTCATATTGCACTTGGGAAATCAGATACAGAACCACAAGAGTCTGAACTGTAGGGCTATCATATTCGAAAGGAGCACGAAAAGTCAAGCTACAGTTCTGGCGACTCTGCTAGGGAAAATAGAGAACTTGACTTGGACTTCATGATGTGAAATTTTACCTACACTTATACGTTCTTTGCATTGGTGAGCTTAAGTCACTGTGTTTTCCATCTGTTATCCTAGACGGTTTGCTGGAGGCTTGCCTAAAAGCTTGCCAAAAGGCTAATCGGTCGTGAGCTCTGTCATGTTGGGAACACAACCCTTGGATCAGGACTACTGCTGTACCATTTGATCCTCCTTTTACTTCTCGGTGTTAGGTGTGAGAGGTATATTAGGTAGTCTGACCATTTGGCCTAGTTGCATATAGAAAATCCATAGTGATTGTTCCAAATTAGAACATGATGCTCACCCGAATGCAAGATTGTGTGAAACCGTTTGATTGAAAATAGTGAATTCTAGTTCATGACAAAAACTAGGACAGGGTAACCCTACCCCCATCATAGGGGTGTTTTGGCTCTCTCTTAACTGGTATGTGCTTTATAATGAAACTGTGCAGGAATGTGCATATCAGTGGTACAGTTGGTATCTGTTTTGGGCAGAATTCAGTGTGGAGGGCAGTCTTACAACTTTGATCATGTTTGTGTTGATAACATCTTAGCTGAGGTGCTATGTGGATTTTGATTGTTGTTCTTTTGCTTAAGTTCTTTTGCTAGGTAGTGTAAAACTATAGCTTCAGAAAGTTTGGATATCCCCCAAGTACTCTGGATCTGGGTCGACAGACTTTGTAAAGCTGGAGATCTTGTTCGGGGACAACTCGTATTTACCTCACTACCACTAGTTACAAGGCAAAAGAGGATTAGACAGAATTCACCAGTCCAATTCCTACAGCAGTCGCCCCTTAGCTCACCTGTGTCCAGTTTGGTTCAGGAATAGTCATCTATTTCTAGTCCAGTACGAGACTAATCACCTATTCCAATGGCACAATATCCCCTGGCCAGTATGGAGGAATTAATACATCATTTGTAATAGACAGTCGAGACACTACAGCATGACGCAGTCCATCAAGCTGAGGTAACGGCCCATTAGGCCAAGGTTATAACCAGGCTTTAGTAACAGCAACCGCAGCCAACAGCGGCCTCTGCATCACATGTATCTATCGCAGCTATCCCTGTGCCATGTGCCACTGCTAATACTGCTAATGTTTAAGAAAACCAGGGCAATCCAACAGAGCCAATCCCAGCACAAGCTTCCAAAGCACCAGTTTATCAAACTGAGGCACCATTTGAATTTGAAGTCGATCCAACTGCGCTCAAGGTTAACAAATTGGAGAAGCTGTTCAAGAGAGCATAAGGGGTTAACTCCATCCCAGACATAGAGGATTGATACACTGATTCTGCGGTTACATTACCGAATCAGTTTAAGATGCTGCACATTGATCATTTTGACGGTTCCAGGGATCTGATGGTCCACTTGCGATTGTTTTCTGATATCTTGCGGCCGATGGGCTTAACTAGACCACAAAAGCTATGCTAAGTTAGAAGATTCCGTCAAACAAAATTGGGAGGAGATGGTCGAAGCCTTCATTGCTCAGTCGAGGCAACCTGCCAAGAGCCAAAGGAGGGTTTCTCTGAGTTTGTGACAAAGTGGAGAGCTAAAGCCTCAATGATGACCACGAGGCCTTCTAAGAAGGACCAGATCAGAATGGTCATCCGGAATCTACATGGTAAGTTGTTGTAGAAAATGATTGTGCTTCTGTTGTTTACGTTTACAGAACTTCATGAAATGAGAGTTCAAATTGAGGATGCCATGAAATAGGGACTTATTATTGAGGATAAGGAGCTATCCAAAAGGCCGTTTGTTCGCAGTTTCAATGCTGCCAGTGGTAACACAGCTACGAGGCCTTCGGACGTAAGTGTTGTCACCACAACAAAAACCGCCGACCCTTTTGCTAACATAGGCCCACAAACACTATCTAACCCTATCCAAACTCAGAGTAGGACTTTTAACCAGCTGCACATGACCCTGTCCAAAGCTATGCAGGTGCTAGTCAAAAAAGGGCACCTAAAACCCTTAGAACCTCGCCCACTTCTTGATTCTCTTCCACTTAAGCATAACCCCGCAAAATACTGTGTTTTTTACCAATAGCCCAGTCGTGATACCGACCAGCGCTTTCGATTGCATCATGAGATTCAGGATCTCATTGACAACAAGGTGATCGCTTCATCTTAGAAACCAAACGTAACTACAAACGCGTTTCCAGCCCATAATCAAGTCCCCCCACCTAGAAATCTAAACCTGATCCATACACTGGCCACCTCTTATGATCCCAGTGTATATATTACCCCCTCTCACCTACCGAAACCAATGTTGTTCATTCCTGAGGGCACAGATCTGTGCATGATGGATGCATTTAAGCTACAACCTAAGCCTCACAATGTGGTGACGAGACCCATGGTAAAGGAACGTTTGGCCTCGAAGAGAGGTACTAGTCTGTTGTCAGAGTGTCTTGGGGACTTATATGAGCGGGTGTATGACCCGAGTTTCTATGTCGTGCCAACCGCTCAATCCAAGCCCACAATGGTGTTACCGACCTCGATAGAGATTAATGTGGTCAAGGAAGATGGGCCAAATTAGGGGTTGGATGATCTTGTAGATCTTGAAAAAGATCTAGACAACCTGCAGTTCTTTAATGAGCATGATCAGTGAGATGTACAGATCAGATGGTTCGACCTGAACGAATCAACTGAGAACACCAGATGGCTGAGTGATGATCCAGACAAGGAAAAAGAAACTAGAATGAAACCAGAGGAAAAGGAAGCGGATGTAGCTACAGTAGTCAGAAAGGTTGATGAGAAAGGAAAGTTGCTGGAGGGCGCTAGTACGGGAAACCCAACCCAAGAAGTGGGTGTTGTGAACACTATAGATAACGAACAAGAAGCTGCACTGAGGCAGTTTGAACAAGAAATAGTTGAGGACAGTTAGAAAACTGCAACCACGTGTTTTCCTGAGGGGGGCACTTGTACTGTGAAGACGATTCAAGTAGAGCCAGATAACTGTTTGTTGATAGCTAACAGTGAGTGGTGGGACGACAATGATTTACATTTGGCCCATACCAACGAAGATTGGGGAGACTGCCTCTCGGATAATACCTGGTATGCTGAGGACATAGACCATCTTACCCGCAATGGGTAGTATTTTCAGCCGCCACACCTGGATCAAGCAGAGGCATTTGGAAAGGACAAGGAGGTCGAGAAGCAAAAGGAGAAGCAACTAGAAGAATAACTAGTGCTGAAGCAGCTCAAGAAAATCCAAGCAGATATCTCTATCTGAGGGCTCCTTATGGCTTCACGGGTGCACTGACAGGCAGTAATGTTGGCAATGGACAAGGCCAAATTAAACATTGATACTACGCTTGAGCAACTTGTGGGCTTGGTTTTTCCAGGTGGTGCCAAGCCAACGCTCACTTTTTCAGACAGAGAGCTATCGCCGGAAGGCTCAGCCCACATCAAGCCTTTATACATTTCTGTGGAATGTAGGAAGAAGTGGGTACCAGTGGTGTTGGTAGATACTGGCTCTGCTATAAATGTCTGTCTGTCCCGTACCGCCAATGCAATTGGCCTTAAATTGGTGGACTTTTTTCCCATAACCCAGGTGATACGGGTATATGATAATACAAGCCAAAAGGTCATGGACACGGTGAAAGTACGAGTCCAGGTGGGCCCAGCTGAGCAAGAGATCGAGTTTCACGTCCTGGATGTATCGGCTACCTTCAACTTGTTGCTAGGGAGGCCTTGGTTACATCACGTGGAGGCTGTGTCCTCTACCCTCCATCAAGTGTTGAAGTATCCTCATAGGGGGGGAGTGGCAATTGTTTTTAGGAATTCATCCATCCATCCACCTCTGGAGGTGACTATGCCAGTGCTAAAGATCAGTTATGGCGCCGAAGATGTATTCCTCTCGGGATTCACTCTGGTTGAAGCCCGGGTAATGCAAACCATTTTGGTCACGAAAGAAGGCATGTATGTCAGTGCCCAGTCTATCTACTTCATGCACAAACTACGGCACGTTCCAGAAATGGGGCTCAGAAAGAGTGACCCACATGCCTTTGGACTAGGTTATGTGCCCACCAAAGAAGACTGGGTGAGAAGGGGAGAAGAGATGAAAGGCAGAGCCAAGGCTAAGAGAGCTAAGAAGCATTATGAGTTTATCCACAGGCCAATTAGGGGAACGCTCAACGGTCGTTTTGTTCGAGAGGGAGAGGATTTCCCTTTTTGTGGTTTTCCTGAGCCTTGGGTAAATTCCTCAAAGAAGCGTGTCCCCAGATTCGAGATTTTCTTTGATCTGCAATTATAGGACAGCAATGAAGAAAGGGCTGAGCCATACATCAAAACTAGCTAGAGCATGGAAGATGACTCAAACAACAACGAGTTTAAAGTAGGGGCAGCACTGGCCAATCTCCTTACAGATCCCGCAACTGACCTAGAGAACTTGGGGGTAACTTTACTGTCTCCACGATCAGGGAAGAACTAGGTGTGGACCCAACCAGTGGTATTTTGAATGCATCAAAGGTGTCATGTCTTACTTGGCAGTTGAGGGAAGGCTTTCTTTCCAGTTCTGAATCAGGTGATGAGCCAGAATCTGATTCCACTGAGTCTGTGGGGTCGGGATCATATTCAAGTCAGTCTGGGGAGTCTGAGTCTTGCATTCTCGGGGATGGAAACCTAGATGCCAAAGTACTGTCTAGTTCTTCATTCAGCTTTTCTTTTGAGTCTGTAACCAAAGATCTAGACCTTTTGAATGAAAATGTTAAAGATTCTGAGTATTTCTCTGTGCCGTTGGTTTATTGTATTGACCAAGATTTTTAGAATTTTAACGAAAACAAAAAGGAAGGAATTCCTCTGGCTTTGAAAAACTTGATTAATCGAGAGGAGGAAAGGTTTGCTAAGCCTTGTTTTGATGAAATCATTGCCATTAATATGGGCACTGAGAAGGATCCGTAGTTGGTCCAGATGGGGTCCACGTTGTCTTCGGCAGAACGCGAGCGTTTAATCACTTTGTTAAAAAATTTCAAAGATGGTTTCGCGTGGTCTTACGAAGACATACTTGGAATCGACCCTGAGATCATACAGCATCGAATCCCTCTTGACCTTGAGGCCCGCCCAGTCAAGTAAAAGTTGCGCATAATTCTTTTGGATTGGGTGTTGAAAATCAAGGAAGAGGTGACCAAGCAGATTGATGCAGGATTCTTGTTAGTATCTGAGTATCCGACCTGGTTGGCCAATATCGTCCCAGTACCGAAGAAGGATGGTAGAATCAGGGTTTATGTTGACTTTCGATACTTGACTAAAGAAAGCTCGAAGGACGACTTTTCTCTGCCGCATATTGATGAGTTGGTAGACTTCACCGCATGCCATGCCTTGTTTTCCTTTATGGATGGGTTTTCCGGGTATAACCAGATTCTGATGGCACCCGAGGATAGAGAAAATATCACCTTCACCGCGCCATGGGGTACATACTGCTACCGAGTCATGCCATTTGGGTTGAAAAATACTTGGGCCACCTATCAGAGAGCTCCGACCACCATTCTACATGATATGATTCACAAAGAGGTTGAGGTGTATGTGGACGACATGATTGTTAAATCCAAATAGCAAGAAGGCCACTACATCGTACTTAAAAAATTCTTTCAATGGATCAGGGAATACAAGTTGAGATTAAACCCGCAAAAATACACTTTCAGCGTACCAGCAGGGAAAAATGTTGGGCTTTCTGATCATGTAGAGGGGCATTGAAGTAGATCCTTCCAAAATCAAGGACATCTTAGAAATGCCACCATCGAGGACTGAAAAGGAGGTGCGTGGCTTTCTGGGTAAAGTGAAATTCATAAGACGGTTTATCTCCAAACTAACCTTGACTTGTGAACCACTCTTTGGTCTCTTGAAGAAAGGAAAGAAATTCTGATGAGACGATCGATGTCAGTTTGCCTTTGAGCAGGTCAAGCAATACCTATAGAATCCACTTGTGTTGTCGCCACCAGAGCCGGAGAAGCCTCTAATTCTGTTTTTGTTAGTAACGAACTCGACCATAGGGTGCATGTTAGCTTAAGAATTTGAGGATAAGATGGAGAAGGCCATCTATTACTTGAGTAAAAAGATGCTAGACTATGAGACCCGCTACACTCCCTTGGAGAAAGCTTGCTTAGCCTTGGTATGGGCTACCAGGAATTTGAGGCACTACTTGTTAGCTTACTCTATAATCTTGGTTTCGAGATCAGATCCCATCAAATATCTCTTTGAGAAACTAGCGCTTACGGGTAGCCTAGCTCGCTGGTTGCTTCTTCTCTCCGAATTTGAGCTCAAATATGTTACACGCAAGTCAGTTAAAGGAAGAGCTGTAGCAAAATTCCTGGCAGACCACCCAGTAGAGGGCGATAAAGTAGTGGAATACCTGTTCCTAGATGAAGACCTTTTGCAAGTCGAAGAAGAAACTTGGACGATGTTCTTTGACGGAGCGTCTAATCAATACGGTTATGGATACGCGTGTTGCTGATAGCACCCGATGATTCCCATATACCCTTAGCCTTCAAACTCTGGTTCAAAGTGTCTAACAACGAAGCAGAATATGAAGCGTGTATTGTTGGTCTAGAAGCTGCCCTAGAACTAGGGAAAAAAGGTTGGACGTCGTTGGGGACTCAAATTGCCTGGAGGACAAGAGAGATTCTGGCCCCTACCATTAGTTTCAGTTACACCTTGACTGAGGAGTGTTTGACTTGGCTTGAAGAGGAGGCAGAGATTGGGCCGTCTTTGGCATAGAGTCACCTACCTTAGCTGTGCCCCTAGTTTTACTATTTTGACCTTTTCTTTTCAAGTTTTAAAATGTAAAAGCAACTTTGATTTAAATCTAGGAGTTAGAGAATGTACTTGTGTTGAAATCAATAAAATTAAAGTTGCGAGTACTGAAATTTTTTCTTTCAGTCCCAAAAAGGGTCCAAGTTGTAAAAGGGTAAAATTTTGAACCAAATCAACTTTTATTAAAACTTTTCAAAACAATTTTCAAAAACGATCACCACTTGACACGCACAGAATCGATTCTCAAGATGTACAGTCCCGAATCAAAAGAAATCATAACTGCCCCTGATTACATATCACTGCTACTCTGCACTGTACTTTTCTTTTCTTCCTGAAATAAATATCACAATCAAACTAACAGACGATGGACAAAGATGACCTGATCAAGAGAACGGTTAGGACAGTTGAATTGGAGATAGTTACGGCCAAACTTCAAGGTAAAGTTGCCTACGTATCCCAAAAATGGGAATCAGGCCTTACGTAGTTCGGTTCAGGTTCACTCGAGTATTAACTCTCTCCTTTTGCGCTCTAACTTTGTGTAGTGGCCTTCTCGATCTTTGGACTTGACAATCATATCATCCACGTACACCTCAACCTCTTTGTAGATTATGGCGTGCAGAATGGTAGTTGTAACCCTTTGATAAGTGGCCCCAGCATTCTTCAACCCAAACTGCATGACTCGATAGCAATAGGTGCCCCACAGAGTAGTGAAAGCGGTCTTCTCCCTATCCTCAGGTGCCATCAGAATCTGGCTATACCCGGAAAACCCATCCATGAACGAGAGCAATGCATGGCCCGCAATGAAGTCTACTAACTCATTAATATACGGAAGTGAAAAATCATCCTTCGGACTAGCCTTATTCAGATCCCTGAAGTCGACACAGACTTTGATTCTGCCATATTTCTTTGGAACTGGAACAATATTGGCCAACCACATCAAATACTCAGATACAAGCAATAATCCTGCCTCAATCTATTTGGTAACTTCTTCCTTGATCTGCAAAACCCAATCTGGGCGAACTTTGCACAGCTTTTGCTTAACTGGCCGGGCCTCAGGGTCAAGAGGGTTCCGATGCTGTACAATCTCAGGATCGATTCCAAGCATGTCTTTGTAAGACCACGCAAAAACATCTTTGAAATTTTTTAATAAAGCGATTAAACGATCGCGTTCCTCTAAGGACAGCATGGACCCGATCTTGACCAAGTGAGGATCTTCCTCAGTACCCACGTTAATTGATACGATTTCATTAGTACAAGGCATAACATGCGACTCCTTCTCATGATCCACCAAATTCTTTAAAACCCAAGGAATTTCTTCCTCTTCGTTTATGTCAAAATTTTGAAAATTAAGATCAGTACAACAAACCAAAGGCACAAAGAAATAGGCAAAGTCCACAGCATTCCCATTCAAAAAGTTTGAATCTTCGGTTATAGTGGACTCAAAAGAAAAGCTAAAAGACGACCTAGACAAGACTTTGGTATCCGGGTTACCACTTCCAGAAGTACCAGACTCAGAGGAACTCAAATCTGACTCCAACTCCACAGACTCAGTGGAATCAGATCCGGACTCACTATCCGATTCAGAACTATTGATGATGCCTTGCTCAAATTTCCAGACTAGGCGTGGAGCCTTAGATGCGTCCACGATAAGATTGGAGAAATCTGCTACTGGGTTATCCCCGATCATTGAGATGGTAAAACTATCTCCCAAGTTGGTGGTCTCAGCTCCAGCAGTAAAACTTATCAGTAAGTCAGCCAGTGCTTTTCCCAACAGCTCCTTCTCTTCTATGTCCAGGTTTGCAGTCCTTCTTTGATCTATGCTAGGGCTCAGGTCTGCTTGTTCATCCTCCTTTTCTGGCAGCTGGTGTCTGAAAAAGATCTCGAACCCCGAATACCTTGTTTTTGTTTCCCAATTATACCAGGGCTCTGGGAATCCACAAAAGGAAAAGTCTCCCCCTTGGCGGACAAAGTGTCCATTCAAGGTTTCCTGTATTAGTTTGTGGACTAACTCATACTGCTTCCCAAACCTTTTTGCTTTTATCCTTTCTTTCAACTCTTGCCCTTTCCTAGCCTGAATGCGTGAGGGTTGTGACTGATCTCCTTAGCAATAGTACCTCCTTGTTTGCCACTTCGGCCTAGTCCCGATCTGGGCATATGTCCCAGTTTGTTCATCATGCAAATGGATTGTGCACTCACGTAGTCTCCATCGCCTTTTGCCATGATGGTTTAGACCAACGGGGCTTTTGCCAGAGAAAAGCCAGAAAGGAACACGTCTTCTTCCCCATGTATGATTTCCAATAATGATGCAGTGGTTCCCTGGAGAGGATGGATTGCAGAGTTACCGTACACAATGGCAATCCCACCTTTGAAGGGGTACTTCACTAATTGATGGACTGTTGATGATCATTTATCTGATGTAGCCAAGGCCTTTCTAGCAGTAGATTAAAAGTGGCTAAAACGTCCATGACATGGAATTCCACCTCATGTTTGGACGAGCCGATTAGGGTATAGCTCTTGAACGTTCCCATAACATCCCAACTTGTATTGTCATAAGCCCTGATGGCTTGGGTCATGGGTGTAAAGTCAATCGGTCTCAAACCGATGGCATAAGCAATTCTCACTGGACATACGTTGATCGTCAATCCGGTATCTACTAACACCAACGGAATCCACTTTTTTGACTTTCTAGGGTTACATATAATGGATGGTTGTGGTTGGCGCCCTTAGTGGTAACTCCTTATCTATAAAAGATATCATCGGCGTAACGTCCCCAGATGTTACCAGCGATTCCAATTGGTCGGCAGTGGTATGAATAGGCAGTTTAGTCCAGTTTATTGCCTTTAACAGTGCTTGCCTATGCTCTCGAGATGCTATTATCAGTCCCCAGATTGATATGTCGGCATGAATCTTCTTGAGCTGTTTCAAGACCATGTTTTCCTCAACATTATTCTCTTTTGCTCTCTCAGCCTCCTTGTTAGAGGTCTCTGGCTGGTCTAATGCTGCGGGTTTGAAGTACCGACTGCTCTGGGTCATATGATTGATTTCATCGGTATACCAGGTGTTATCTGGGGTATGAGCTTTCCAACCTTCGTCAATGTATGCATGACTTAGGTCACTGTCTTCCCACCACTCTCCCACAATCATGGCCGGACTAGCATCAGGTTTTATCCGGAGCATATTAACATCACGCGCCCCATCATCATACCATTCTTCCTCCACCACAATCTCAGTTTCTGAATCCTGATATTTTCTGAGCTTCCTCAACATCCTTTTCCGATCACTAGGGTCCCATTCGACCTTTTTGGTAGTTTGGGCATCACCCACCGTTGTTTCGGGTTCCTCTTTCATTTTTCCTTTGCCCTGCTCTAGAGCTATCTTCGCCTGAATCTCTTCTATCCTTTCCCTTTAAAATTGTTCCAGTGCCTGTTCTTTCTCAGTCAGAGGTGCAGCCTCAGCCTTGCCACTAGGAGCGATTTTCTCTTCCTTCCCATTCTCTCATATCTGTTCCTCCACATTGGACTCTTCCTCACTCAACCATCCATTGCTTGCTCGGATCCCATCATCCCATCTGCACACAGCTCTTATCTTTTTCCTCGAAGAAGTAAAGATCCTCCATATCTAGGTTTGGTAAGTCATTCAGACCATGCTCGGGCCACTCATTCGGATTCTGCACTATTTGGTCTTCCCCGATAGCATTAATACTGAGAAAGTCCGACAGTATGACTACTGGCTACGGTTGATCGATGGCCACAATGTATAAACTGGGATCGTACTCTTTTGCGAGTGAGACCCCATTTCTATGACACGGGTATTAGATGACCCTGTCTTTAGTGCATTCTTCTCTTTCTCCGTTTCTACTGCCACAGGTTTGGATTGGGTTTGTGGTGTTAGATCCATCATGCATATGTCTGTGCCTTCTAGAATGACCACCTCCGGTTTTGGTAGGTGGGATGAGGTAATGTATGTACTAGGGTTGAAGGTGGGCAGTAGTGTATGGATGTGGTTAATGTTTCTAGACGAGAGGACTTATTGGTTGTGTGCAGGGAGTGGGTTGGTTGTTACATTTGGTTTAGCGGGTGGGGCGATGACTTTGTTGTCAATGAGATCTTGGATCTCATGATGTAAACAGTAGCACATGTCCGTGGGATGGCCATGTAGTTGGTGGAAGATACAATACTGGGTAGGGTCATATTTGGGTGGTAATGGGTCTGGAAGTGGACGAGGATCGAGAGGCTTGAGATGCTTCTTTTGCATTAATAGCTTGAGGGCGTGTGTTGGGCTCATATGGAGGGGAGTAAAAACTCTTTGATTTCGGGGTGGGCCGGTACTTTGTGAAGGTTGTGAAGTTGTGGCAGTAGCAAAAGGATCAGCCATCTTAGCCATCGAAATAACAATATTGACATCTGCAGGCCGTGAAATAATGCTATTGCTAGCATTGGTATTCCGAGAGAACGGCCTTCTTGTGGGTTCACTTGTTCTATGGATAATACCCTTGTTGAATGAACTCTCAATCTAGACCCCCAGCTCATGTAAGGAAGAAAATGTGGACAATGGTGCCACTAACATTCTCTTACAACATGTCTGGCTCAAGGTTCTGGACCACTAGTCGGACTTGTTCTCTTTTGACACGCCTATTTGTCATTCGGGCTGCCTTGGCTCTCCACCGGGCAACAAGATCAATGAATGATTCTTTGGGGTTCTGGGTAGTAGCCTCCAGCTTAGTAATGGTTACTTCTATCTTGGTGTTATATGAGTATTGGTTGACAAACGCCTCAGATAACTACCCCCAATTCCACTTTGTTGAGTCTTCCAATTTAGCGTACCAGATGGCCGCCACATCAGACAAGGTTCTTTCAAACAAGGAAAGCTTTTGTGCCCTTGGCAAACCCATCGGCCTCAATACATTTGAGAACAACCGGACAAGCACAATCGGATCCCCACTCCCGTCGAATCTGTTGATGTGGGGCATCTTAAATTTCTCTAGTAATCTGACCAAAGCCTTAGTGTACCCATTCTCGATATTTGGAATGGAATTGAAGCCCTGAGATTTCTTCAATGCTTTCTCCAACCTAGCCATCTTGACTAAGGCCAGATCAAGTTCATTGATATTGAGAGGAAAAATTCCTATAGGAGATTGAACCGGAGGCTGATAAGCTGAAGCCGGGGGAAACATGTCTTGAGGATCCGGAACTAGCAGATTTTCTATTAGTGGGAGTAAATCCGGGTTTGGCTAAGCAGCCGGGATTGGATGTATGGTTAATGCTCATGCCCCAGATGTACGTCATAGATCAGAAATAATCTCATCCTGTGCAACCATCCTCTAGTTTACAGTGTCCATAGTTCTTTGGAAAGCTGTCATCATAGCATCACCGCATTTTGTGTTGTATTTTATGCCATTGCTAGTCTGGGTGAGCTAGATGCTGGTGAACTGATTGAGTAAGAGCAGATAAGTGTTTTCAGAGTGCTTTGTGTTGATGCTACTGACTGTCTGTTCCTTCTTCGTCGGGTGACTAGTGGAAGCGAGACTAACACAGGCTAACCACCAACAAGGTCTTGAGCTTTGCAAAGCTTGCCAAAGCGAGTCCACACAACTTAGGGAATATCGGGTCTTTCTGAAGCTATGATGGTAAACTACCTAGCAAAAAGAAAGAAAGAAATAAAAACAAAATCAAAATCGGACAGCACTTTGGCCCCGATTCACAATAATCATAACACATAGATGAACTGTAATCCCCACTGAACTCTGTTCTCAAACTTGTACTAATATGAACCGTCATGTACAATCTCATTGTGAAAGCACATATCAAGTAAATAGAACCAAAACACCCCTATGAGGGAGGTAGGATTACCCTGTCCTAGATTTTGGCATGATCTAGGCCGCACTATTTTAAACAACGATTCTCACAACATCCTACAAATGGGTGGCATCTTATCCTAAGTTGGGATAGTCATTATAGCTTCACTAAATGCAACTAGGTCGAATAGTCGAAAGGGTATCTCAGCAAGATTACCTAATATACCTCTCACACCTAACACCAAGAAGTGAAAGATGGATCAAACGGTACAGCGGTAACCCAGATCCAAGGATTGTGTTTCCAACATGGCAGAGCCCATGACTGATCTGCCTTTTGGCACGCCTCCGACTAACTGTCCAAGAATAGCAGATGGAAAACACAGTGACTTAAAGTAACCATGCAAATGCAATCCAAAGAACATATAAGTGTAGATAAAATTTCACATCATGAAGTTCAGGTCAAGTTCTCTAAATCCCCAACAGAGTCGCCAGAGACTGTAGCCTGACTTTTCGCGCTCCTTTCGGAAGACGATAAGCCTTACAGTTCAGACTCTACCCGTGGTTCTGAATCTAATCTCACAAGTGTAATGTGAAAAAGATAAACACCAAAGAGTCCAAATCCGGCAAATCTTTTTGAAAAATCGATGTTTTGAATAAAATGCTCAAAATGGACTGCTTTGCCAGATTTCAGAGTCACCACCTAAATATTTTTGAAAAATTTAGGAAACCCAAGACTTGTGCCAAAGGTGATTAGTCCGTCATCACCAAAGTTGTATCGGCTTGGGAACTTAGGTACTAGATGGGAAGGTCATGAATTGAGCACCCTTCCTCGCCCGATCAAAGATCGGCCTCTACTAATCATGATGTGATTTTTATCTACATTTTATGCTCTTGTTCTGGTTTATTATTTTAACATTACTATGTGTTGCACACAAGTATAGACTAATTTGTAAGAATTGAAACATTTGGTTTATGTTTGTTTGCAAAATTGTTTCAAATATGTACCACTTGAAAAAGTGATTGAACATAAATATTACTCAAACTATTCCAATTCAAGCAACTAGCCTTCATCCACAGGCATTCAAATAGTTTATCATCTAAGCACTTAGCCTCGTGGTGAACATGCTTTGATATGGCAACAACCACATTCATGCAATATGCTAAAGCAATAAAAGCTCACCTAGTACTCCGAGCCAAAATAAAGCAAATTTGTTAGAAAAATATGCATGTTCCTAATTAAATGCAATATGACTAATGCAACGCATACATTATGTATTTTATAGACTCGACTATGAGCATGGCATATGATTCCATTCGAGACATGCGAGAAAGCACATAGTCAAGTAATAAGTTTAAACATTTGATATTGGGTTAGCGTGATGAGCCAAGCCTTGGATGCATGCAAGACAATGGATGCAAGGCATAAGAATGCTAATTCAAAAAAGAGATGTCATATACTAACCATCGTAAACAAGTAAAAGGGAGAAAGACGTGGGGTTGGAAGACATACAACTTATTGCATAGTTGCCCTCGTGCAAGAGGGTGCGAATCACAGTTCGAAAGTCCAAATTAAACTAATTATTACAAAACCGAATAAATAAATTAACTAGTTAACTATGCTATTACAACAAGGATAACCATAATAAGTAGACTAACTATTTAATCTAACTAGCTATAACAAGTACAAATAAACAATAATAATAAATCAATTAATCAAAACTAATTAATTACAACAATGATGTAAGCAAGGATGCACAAGGGTTGCATGCACGATGTCCAAGAACAACTCTGTCTGCCCCAGGCTTGCTTTGTTTCACCTTCAGCCACTGCCCTCTGTTTTTTGGAAAATACACTGCTGACCAGACATTGATGACCGGTTGACTCTCAATGAAGCTCGGCCGGGCCTAAAGAAGGCCGGTCGTGCCTCAATTTCATGCAAAATTCTGTTTTGTGCTCTAAAGTAAAAACAGTGCAAACAGAGTGTTTTGGACTCTATTTGTCCCTCTCAAACTTATCTGTCATGGGAAAGCCTCGAGAGAAGGTTGGAATCGTTTCCAAAACCATCAATGTGCAAGTTGATTGCTTGATGATTTAGGGTATAATTTGGACAAAAATCAATGAATGAAATGAACAAAAACCACCCCTCCCTCCTATCATAGAGTGAACTCAAAGAGGGAGGTAGAGATGCTTCAAGGTTCATCCAAAACATCATGAATTGATGTAAGACAACCCTTAACACAATGGATTCAACATAACGTCCAGCCGAACCCAAGCAACATAACTCATTTTCTTTATGCGAGTTGGTTCATTTTAATCCAAATTCATTAGTCTTTACCATCCTTTAATCCATTAAGTCCAAGATGAATGTTACGTACACTAGAGATTATGTCCACTATGTGAGAGAAATATGTCAAACGAGAGGTGATTCTCAACGTGAAAAAGAGACTACACCGTTGGCAATGAACCTTCGTAGAGATTAAGTCATTAAGCATAAATCGCTAGTTCACATTTTGAATAGCCATCAACCGATTGAAATAACTTTCAAATGAAAGAGATGAATGGCAAGTTTATTATTAAAATGAGGTCCTTAAACATCGAAATGAGTTAAAGAAAAGCTAAGCACAATATACAACAAGCTATATAGGCAAGCTTATGAGACAGCAACCAAGCTAATCAAAGCATGAACTATTTAAATAACCTAAAACAGTCCCAAAATAGCCCGCAAGAGATGAAAAAAAGTGGCTCAGAATGCATGAAAAGGGCCTAAAAAGCTAATCATCAAAGAGAGAAAACAAAACTAGTAAACAAGAATAAAGAGGGGTGGCTAACCCCTCAACTTTTGAAACCTCAAAGCATGATTTTTAGCCCTTTTTAAACTCTGAAAATCAGTTTAGGGGACAAAGAAAATGAGTGTAGAAGTAAGAGGTTGAGCTATAGGTGAAGGTGTAGAAAGAGCGTAAACTCTCTCTACTCTTTTGGTAGCTCTCCAAACCCAAACTTAAACACTTGGAATAGAATTAAAACAACATAAAACTACAAGAACTATATAGCAAATGAAAGAACAAGAAGTAGAAGAGAGGTTAACAAGCTTATACCTCTCAAAGAAGTAAGCTTTTGCTTGTGATTCAAACTAAGTCTTAACACACTCTCAAGCTTGAATTATGGTGTTCAAGGCTCAACCAAGGTTCTTAGGCCAAGGTGTGAAGGTGTATATGGTGTATGGATATAGGTTCAAGGTGATAGGTTAGCTCAAAGTGTTGCTTGCACAAGAGGAAGGAGAAGATGGAGCTCTCAAGGTGGTGTAGAGGCTTTCTTGAAATTCTTCAACCCTCAAAACAAAGTTATATGGTCGTTTTTATAGAATTTGAGCAAGAGGAGGCATAAATATCTTCAAAAATGGACAGCTGGCAGCCTCCCGCCCAGAAAGGGTTTCTCGCTACTAAGGCACGTCCGGCCTTCAATAGTCACGGGCGGCCCTCACTGAGGCACGACCAGCCTTAATGTGTTCCCCTGTTTTTCTGTTTCAGCCTCAGTAAAGGGTGGCACAATGTGTAAAAGGGAATTTCTTGGGAATATGGAAGGTTTGGGATTGTTTTGGAGCTTAAACATGGCCTATATGTAATAAGTGCAAGGAATGTAGAACTAAATAAATGGACTTATTCACCTTTCGACATGAAAGATATGTGTGATAATCGATTTTTTTATTCTTACTCTTTTCTTCTTCTTTTGTTCTTGTCTTCTCATTTTATAAAGAAAAAGTTTTTTACAAATTACCGAAAGATTTGTTAGAATCCCATCCAACAGGGATTCTTAGTCAAACGAGATTCTCGGGGAGATATAGAAAGATACAAAACTCTATATTTTCTATATTTGAATTAATTATATATACATACGTAAGAAGGGAAGATGAAATTCGTTTTATTTGCCTAATTTCACAAAAGAAAGAATTCACTCTTTTATAGAGGCTTCCGGATTACTAATCAGTAATATTAGTAATAAGAAATATTAGTAAAAAGAAATATTAGTAAAAAAAAAAAAAAAAATTATCCCCAACTTTTGATTTTTTCTACAATTAGATTTTATGTCACCAAAAAAAA